>MCFG01000012.1:235000-369693 GCA_002104895.1 Anaeromyces robustus | reverse complement strand
AATTTTTTAAGTTTAATAATAAATAATAAGTTTTATATAAAAAATTTATTTTTAATATATTTTTATAAGATTATGACATTATACATAATTATACTGAGTAAAATAGTTATATAAGTATTAAGTTAAATAATAATTTTAAAGTAATTAATAATTTCAACATTATTCACTACTTAGGAATTATTATTTAACTTTAATAAAATTAAAATATAATTAAAACCAGAATAATAAAAAAATTTTTTTAAATAAAATTTAATTATTACCATAAACTATGTTAAACATTAAATAATGATAAAAATTTATAATCAATTATTATTATTATTATTAAAATAATAATTATTATTATCTTTTTTAATTTGTATCCAATAAGTTAAAGAATATTTAGATGGAAAGATTAAGTCAATAAAAAATAGATTAAAGTAGATAGAAGGATTATTAAAATCAATCAATAAAGTAATATTAAATGTAATACTTTAATAATTAAAATATTTATAATAATATATTAATAACAAATAAAAAAAAAAAAGTTTTTTTTTTTTTTTTCCTTTTTGTTTATTTGTATATATAAATTTTATTTTTTATTTTTTTATTAATATTTTTATTTTTATATTTTTTATACATATTATTTATTTATTTTTATTAAGAAATCATTTGTTATTTATAGATTAGTTCATGAAAATTTAAAACTAATCAATTAATAATAAATAATTTCTCATTTTTTACTTGAGATATATTACTCAAGTTTATAATGATATTACTCAAGTTTTTCTTTTGTAATACCATTATTAATTAAAAGATCAATAATCTTTTTTTTATTAGTAAATTTTTTAGCATAATATAAAATAGAATAATTATCTTTATTGTATGTGATTTTTTCATTAACAACAGTTAATAAATATTCTATTATTCTTATTTTGCCTGATTTCACAGCTGGATATAAAACATTTTCATAATTATTATTTTTACTTTCGACATTAGCTCCATGATTTATTAGATACTCAATAATTTTGAAATTTTTAACCCTTACAGCATAAAATAATGCTGTTTCTCCTTTATTATCTTTTTCATTTAAAGAAAAACCATTATTTACTAAAGCTTCAATTATTTCCATTTTTTGTGAATTAATTGCATACATTAATGATGTTGTACCATCTTTATCTTTTTTGAAATATTTATTTAACTTTTTTAAAAATATTAATATTGCTTTATCGTTTTTATTATTTATGGTATAACGAATTAGTGATTCAAATTCTTTATCATTTGTATTCTCTATGTATATCTTCCTTCCATTATTATCATAATTAAGTAAATATTCTAAATATTTATATTTTTTATATTTTACTAGAAGGTGAAAAGGTTTTTCTATTAATTTGGGAGGTTCTTCCTTTTTAAACTGAATTTTAAATTTTTTATTTAAGAACATTTTTATGAATGTTTCATTATAAATGACGTCTGTTTATTTATAAATATATTTTTATTAAAATAAGCATTATGATTTATTAAAAACTCAAAGAATTCAATATCATAAAGGCTAGGGTTGTATATAATATAGGTTAAGATATTAAGTTCATTATTTATATTTACAAAATTTATATTAAAACTATTTTTTCTAATTAAATCTTGAGCTTTGTAAGTATAACCATTATCAATTAATTTAAATAATTTTTTAATATGATAGCTGTTCCTGTTATTATCGTATATATTTTCATGTTCATTGTTATTATTATGATTTATATTTTTATCATTGCTTATATTATTATTTATTTTATTTATATTATTTATATTATTACTATTACTATTACTATTATTATTATTATTATTATTATTATTATTATTATTATTATTATTATTATTATAATTGCTATTATTATTAATATTAAAATTATTATTATTATTACTTAAGCTTGTTAGGAGTTTATGATAATATTTTTTATATTTTTTATGAATCTCTGTATAACTATATGAACTACTTCTATTTATTTTCATTTTCAGTTTAGTTATAAATTTTTGATTATCTTTATGATCAATTAAATATTTTGCTACAGTGAAATTTTCATTGTCGATTTCATTCATTAATAATTTATAATATTTATCTTTTGGGTTATAAGATGGATATTGAATTAAAAGAGCTTTGACAATGTCTTTATTTTCTAATTTAAGAGCTAGTTTTATTGGTAGTATACCATTTTTATTCTTTTTATCGATTTCTACATGATGAGATATTAACAAATCAATCATTTTAAGATTCTCTTTATGAATAGCATAAATCAATGGTGTTAATCCTTTTTCGTTTTCATAATTTACATTGGCACCATTATTAATCAAATCTTTTGCTTCCCTTATTTGATTATTTTTTATAGCTTTAATTAATAAATGATTTTTATCTTTTTTATTGGAGTATTTTTTTAATAAATTATATATTTCTATATTATGATTCATAGCATATTGATAAGCATTTTTTCCTTGAATATTTAACATATTTAAATTAACATTATGCTTGAGTAATATATTAATAATTTCAATATTATTGTTTTTAATAGCTTGGAAAATAGGTGAATTACATTTATCCTCCTCTTCAATATTAGCACCATTATTAATTAATAGAATTGCTAAAGATGTGAAATTATTTTCAATAGTAAATAATAATGGATATTTTATATTAATTACTTGGTTTGTAGTATTATTGGTATATATTTTAATTTTTCCTTCGATAAAATAATTAATAAACACTTTATTAATGGAAATACTGTATAAAAATTCTTTATTATTATTATAGGCTTTCAGTAAATCCATATCAATATAGGCATCATGATCAAATAATAATTTATAAAAATTATTAACTTTATAATATTTTAACATATAATTTAATGGTGTATTACCAAAAGAATCCTTAATATTTACATCAGCACCTTTTTTAATCAAGATTTCAGCATTTTCATAATCTTCTAAATAAACTAAAATCATTAATGCCGTTAGTTTATATGTACCACATTGTTGATTAATATTTATATTTTTCTCTTCTAAACTAAGATTTATTAATTGATTACGAGAATTCTTATCTTTTATAGTACATGCTGTTTGTAATAATCCTTTTTCTTTATCTGATTTAACATTTTTGATGATTTCATCAACATTAAAGGAATATATTGGCTGATCATAATAAATATGATAATTATTACCATATTTATTATAATCATAATCATTATTATAATAATTATTATATTTATTATTAATATTATCATTATCATAATTATTATTATTAGCATTATTATTATAATCATAGTCGTAATTATTATTATAATTATTTTCAATAAAATCATTATTATAATCATTATTATAGTCTTTATTAATACAATTATTAACATAATTATTATTATAATCATTATTAATATAATTATTATTAATATAATTATTATTATAATCATTATTAATAAAATTATGATCAAAATTAATATTGCAATTATTACTATGATAAGGATTAATATAATCATTATTATTGTTATAATTATCATTATAAGTAAAACTATTATCATTATTATAATTATAATTATAATCATAATTATTATTAATGATATTATTATTAATAGTAATATCTAAATTATTATTTATATAATTATGGTTTGAATGATCATTGTTGATAGCATTTTGAATTAATGATATAATATTTACATTATTTTTTATTTTTGCTATATCTAATGGTGATTTTCCTTCATTATCATTTTGATATAAGTTAGCTTTTTTATCTATCAAAAGTTTAACGATATAATCATTACCATTATTAATTGCTTGAAATAATGGAGTATTACCATTACTGGATTGTTCATTAACATTTGCATTCATTTTAATTAATTTTTCAATTAAAATATCATTATTTATTTTAATAAAGAATATCAATGGTTGATTTATGGTTATTATTTCTTTTTTATTATTATTATTTGTGTCTTTAACTTTTAGACCTTGATCAATAATTAATTTTAGAAATACTTCATTTTTAAGAATTTGATCAATAAAATATTTATTATAGAATAATGAAATATCAATATAGGCATCATTTTCAATTAATTTTTGATATATTTCAGGTTGTATTTTTAAATACTTTAACATATATATTAATGGTGTATTGTCGTAAATATCACTGATGTTAACGTTTATATTCATTTTATCATTATTAGAAAATAATGATAAAACGCTATCGTAATATTCATTAAAAATCAATACCATTAATGGTGTAAATTGATATTTTCCATATGGTTCATTGATAACATCCTTATTTATAAACATTTCCATTAGTAAATAATTACCTCCAATACATGCCATTTGAAATTCAGAATAATCATAACTGTTAATTTTATAAGTTTCTTTATCATAATTTTCAATATTAAAGTAATTTATATTTAATTCAGAAGAATTTCTTTCTTCTATATTCTTATCTTTTAAAATAATAGCTGTTTTTTCTTCAAATTTTGT
This sequence comes from Anaeromyces robustus, assembly GCA_002104895.1. Taxonomy (NCBI): domain Eukaryota; kingdom Fungi; phylum Neocallimastigomycota; class Neocallimastigomycetes; order Neocallimastigales; family Neocallimastigaceae; genus Anaeromyces; species Anaeromyces robustus. The sequence continues at coordinate 365,229 of MCFG01000012.1, read as the reverse complement.
TATATTCTTCATAGGAAATTTACCTTTTGGAATATTAATTTTTTTCATTTTATTAATATAATTTCTTACAATTTTTATAATTTTTTTATTTCCAGTTTTGTTAGCTACCATTAAAGGATCATTATTATCTTCATCTTTCTCATCTATATTAATATTGTATTTCATTAATACTTTGATAAAATCTCTATTTTCAATATTTATTGCAAATATTAATGGATTTGTTATTAAAACATTGTTTTTAGAATTATTTATTTCACGAATGTTTATTGTCTTATTAATAAATAATTCAATAAACACTTCATTTTTAATAATTTGTTGTATGAAGTCATCCTCTTTAAATAAATTTTTATTAATGTAAGCCCGTTTTTCAAGTAATAATAAATATATTTCTTTATTTTTTTTTAAATGTTTTAACATATAAATAAATGGAGTATTGCCATTGATATCTTTAACATTAACATTAATATTATTAATATTTTTCAATAACAATTTTGCATTTTCATAATCTTCTTTAACAATTAAAAGCATTAAAGCAGTAAATTTAAATTTTCCAATGGGATTATTTAATTTAATATTATTTAAATTATTAACATTCAATAATAATTTAATATTTTCAGTATTTCCTTCAATAATATTAATGAATAATTCCATATGATTTTGTTTGTATTCCTCAATTATATCATTAATATTATAATTTTCATTTTTATATTTGTTTTCTTTTTCTTTAATATTTTTTATTTTGTTATCATATTTTGTTATTTTTTTATTTTCGTTATCATTTTCATTTTTATATTCATCATCATTTTCATTTTTATGTTCATCATCATTTTCATATTTATTTTTAATGAGATTCCTTTTTTCATTATCTTTTTCAATATCATTTGATTCTACAAAAGTATTATCTATCTCACTACATATAATTTCATTATCTTGACCATTTAATACATTAATACTTTTTTTATTACCAGAATTATTATTACTATCAGATTCACTTTGATATAATGTTTCTTCTTCCTCGGATTGAGATATTAAACTTTTTGAATTTTCTTTTATTAAATTATTATTAGAAGTTTCTTGATTTAAATAATTTACTGAATTTGAATTTATTTCCTTTTCATAATAGTCTTTTTTGTTTTTCATACTCTTAAGTACTATTAAATCACTTTTTTTATCAATTAATTTTAAATCAAAACTTTTTTCCTTTTCAAAATAATTAAAGTTTTTAAATGAATCATTATCATTATTTTTATATGAAACTAATTCATTAATGATTTCTTCTTCAATTAATTTTGTATCATCATCATTATTATCATTATTATTATTATCATTATTATCATTATTATTATCATTATTATTATCATTATTATTATTGTTCTCATTATTAAATTCATTTTCAATTTTTACTTCATGATTATTATTTTCATTTTTAACTTTTAATTTATGATTTATATTTATATTTTTATTTTTATTTAAATATTTGCTTTCATTACAATTTGATTCATTAATTTTATTTAATTGGCACGTATATTTTAAAATAATAACTTTTATATCTTTATAATATATATGTCCATGAAATTTGGAAAGTTCATTATAAATATGAATGTAATTATTATCAAGAATATTTTTCAAATATGAATTTTCATCACTTTCTTTTTCATAAATATTAATATATTCTACTAATAATGATTTAATAATATGATGCTTTCTCAATTCTAATGCATACATTAAAGGAGTTTTTTTAGTTTCATCTTCATTTTCTTCTTCAATATTTACTTTATGGCTTGTCATTAATATATTAAAATAATCATTATTATCGCATTCAATAGCATAAAAAAGAAAAGATTTTTTATTATCATCTTTTTCTTGTATTAACAGATGAACATAATTAGCAATAATACTTTTTAATAAATCATATAAATTATTATTTATGAAAAAAATAATAATATTTTTTATATTAATACTTTGATTATCAGAATATATATTTATTCCTTTATTTTGTATTGCTATTAAAAATGCTTTATTATTAATAATATATTTCCCAAATGTTTTATTTTTTATCTGTTTTAAATAAATATATGCTCCCTTTTCAAGTAATAATTCATATATCGATTTGTTTGTATAGTTACTCTTTAAAAGATGGTTAAGTATAGTATCCTTTCCATCGATACAAGTATTTAATTCATGAGAAGTCATCAGTGGATTATTTAATAAAGTCTCAATACAATTAAAGTGATTTTTTTTTAATGCAATCATTAAAGGAGTTAATTTTTTTTTATTAAAAGTATTAATATTTTTTTCAGTAGATAATATAGAAATTGCTTCTGGATAGTCATATTCACAAGCTAAATGAATAACATTTGACTGATTTTTGTCAGTACTCTCTTTATTTACTTTATACTTGTTAAGTATTTCCAATATTTCTGGAGTACCTTTACTATGTTTAATGGCATACATCAATAAAGATTCAGATTTTTTATTTTTTTTCATGTAAATATTGATAGAGTGATTCAATAAAAGTTTTTCTAAGTGTTCAACATTTTTTTGTTCAATTTTTTTATATAGCAAATTTATTATATAATTATCATTTAATACATTATATAATTTAGACAAACAATCATATTTATGTGATCTAAATTTAATTAAAAAAAAATTATTAATAAAGTCAATAATATTATTTACATCCAATCCATATACAATTAGTAAATCTAATATATCATTACTTTTATTTTCATCATTACTTTTATTTTCATCATTACTTTTATTTTCATCATTACTTTTATTTTCATCATTATTTTTATTTTCATCATTATTTTTATTTTCATCATTTTGATTAATATAAAAAAATATAAAAAAATCTACAGATAAATTTATTTGATGTTTTAAGGAAGGATAATTAGGTAAAGGTATATAATTTTTTAAAAAGAAATCAATTATTTCTAAAGGTATATCTATAATAATCATTTCTAATATTAAGTTATAATCATTTAAATATCCCCATATTAGAAATATATCCATTTTCATAATAGCTTTTTTCAATATATGATAAATTTTCTTTAATATCATCTACTGTTTTTAATTCAGTAATTTTTTCAAGAAATTTTAACCTAGAAAAATATATACATAAAATATTTTTTAATAAATATATAAAAATAATAAAATTGTTTCTACTAAAATAGTAGAATACCTTTTATTTCTTTTATTTGATTCATCATTAAATAACTTTTTAAATTTTTTTGGTAATATTTCTGGTATAAATGGTGAAAACATCTTTTTGAAAGGTATTAGTAAAACGAAAATAAAAAATTTAAAAATGAGAACAATTGAAATAATGATAATAATGAAAAACCGAATTAAACGAGAAATATTCATAAGTAAAAAAGTTAAAAATGAATACATATGTTTTTAAAATTTTATTTTTTTAAAAAAAAAAAAGAAAAAAAAGTAAAAAAATTATAATTTTAAAAATGTTTTAAATAAAAAAATTGAAATGTCTTGGTTTTTAAATTTTAAAGTTTTATTTTTTTAATTAATGTCCAAATTGTTATCAATTTAATATTTCAATATAAATTTTAATTAAGTTTCATATATTATAGTACATTATCAATATATTAAGAATTTTTATGAATGTATCATTTAATTAAAAACAAGAAAAGAATAACAATAAAGTTAATAAAATAAAATAAAATTATATAATATAGTATAATATAATATAATAAATATAAAATAATATAATCTTATTATATTAAATTATAATATAAAAATGAAAATAAAAATTTATATTTATTATTATTTATTATTTATTATTTTTTAATAATTACTATTTATTATTTTTTTTTCAAATTTTTGTGTTACTTTAATACTATATATAATAATTTATAAGAATAGTTTTAAAAATATAAAATAAACAAGACATTCTCGATATATAAAAATAGTTGTAAAAATATAGAATAAACAAGAAATTCTCGATAATAATTTATAAAAATAGTTATAAAAGTGTAGAATAAAAAAGAAATTCTCGATAATAATTTTAAAAAATAGTCATAAAAATATAGAAAAAACAAGGAATTTTCTATATAAATTAGTTTCTATTATAATATATTTTAAATTAAATTTGAGTCCGTTTTTATTCATTGGATATATATAGAAAAATTCAATAATTTTATATTATCACATTTTTTTTTTATTAATATATGAACTTAAATGTTAATATGTATTTTCATAGTTGTTACTATTTATTATAATTTTGAAATTTTATTAATTTAATTATTTCCAAATAAAGTTTTTGCCACTTTAAAACCTATTAATGTCTCATATTTGTTTTTTTGCCTTTTTATATATATATAATTTATAGTATAAAAGTTATTATTAAAATATAAGATGAACATGAAAATGAACTAAAATATTTAATTAAGGATGGAATTAATATTAATAAAATAATTAAAATAGATAAAATAAATAAAAAACTATATACTATTATGCATTGGAAACTGAAGATGAAATTTTTATTACTTATTATTAATTTTAATAGACTTTATATAGTTCATATTCTTAAAATTAAAAAAAAAAATTCTTATTTATATATTCATAAATATTATAGGATTTTAATTAAATCATATATATTACATAATATAAAATCAAGTATAATGCTAAATACTATTCATGCTTATTTATTTATTTATTTTTATTATATTAATTTTATTTTTTATTTAATTTATTTAATTTTTTTTGTATTTTTTTTTTTTTTTTTTTTAATTATTATTTTTATTTAATTTTTATTATTTCTTCAGTGTTGTTATATATATATTTTTACTTTTACAAAATAGAAGACTTTTATAAACATAATATATAATAAATTCTATTAGATAAAAAGAAAATATTTTATTATATTATATATATTATATATAAAAAAAAATAATATTAATAATTTAATTTTATTAATCATGATGAAGAAAGACTACATAATTCATCATCATCATCATAATTATTAAATATTTTAATATAACAAGTATTATTTTTATCTATATAAGATGGTATTTGTTTAAAAAAATGATATTCATTCTTTGTTGGATTATAATTTGTATCAATATATATTGGATCACAATTCATATTATAATTTTGACATACATATCGATATTTAACAAGAATCCAGTATTTTAAACCGTAAAGAGTTTTTTGATATCTTTTAATTAATGTAAATTCAGTATTAAGTTTCCATTGATCTATAGAATAGGCAAACGTACTGCTTTTATTAATTCTACCAGGATAATTACCATTAATATCAACTGTTTTATCTAAGATTATATATGGTTCAATAAATTTTTTTAATTCATTAATATGAGGGAAAAGAGTAGATGGATTAAAAACTTTATTAACAATTTCTTTTAAAATTCTTTCAAATCTTGTAGGATTATTAAATATTAATAATTCAATGATATGAAGAGGAGAAGAAAATTCTTCAAAAGATATAATTGGTGAACTTTCCATACCCATATCAAGATCAAAATCATATGATAAATATATCCATTTACCATTAGGTTGTTTATATAAATAATAATTATGACCACTTTGTACATGCTCATAAGCTCCTGTTAAATATTCAATGGCCATTTCTGTTAAGAAATGATCAACTTCAAATATAGGTTCTAAATCTGCAACAGATTCTGCTTCATCAATTGCTTTTAAAAAGTTATGTATATCTGAAAAATCATGTACTTCATCATTTTCATTTGTAAATCCAGGTTCTAAATCTGATAAATATAAATATTCAGATTTATATAATGAAGTCGTATTCTTTTCTCCATATACATATTCAACCCATGATAATTTATAAGCATCCATTAGAATATATAATCCCATATACTCATTGTTAATATACAACGTGATATATGAAGCTGAAATAGATCGAAGACCTAATTTATTATGAATATCTGCAACTAATTTTGTTCTTAAATTTGTAGGATCACCAATATCAGGACGAAGTTTAAATTGCTTTCGACCATATAATTCTTGTTTACCTCGAATTTTGATATTATACGATGGTTTACAATTTTCACGTGAACTTACACCAGCTAAATTAAAAGTAATTTTTTTAAAATGATGTTGTTTTCTATATAATATATGTATTAAAAATTATTAATAAATTATAAAAAAATATTTTAATAAAAAATTTTTTTAGTTAAAAATCATATAGTAATAATAAATAAATAAATAAATAATAAATAAATAATAAATAAATAAATAAATAAATAAATAAATAAATAAATAAATAAATAAATAAATAAATAAATAAATAAATTAATAAATAAATAAATAAATAAATAAATAAATTAAATAAATAAATAAATAAATAAATAGATAGATAGATAAATAGATAAATAAATAATAATAATAATAAATAATAATAAAAGATAATAATAATTACCCATTTAATTCAACTACAAGAGTACCTTTTTTTATTTTTTTCTTATAATAATCTTCTTTCTTATTATTATTTATTATATCATTATTTTTTTCTTTGTTTTCGTCATTATTATTATCATCGTTATTTTCATTATCTTCTTCATTATTATTATCTTTATCATTTTCATTATCTTCTTCATTAATATTATCTTCATCATTTTCATCATCTTCTTCATTACTATTATCTTCATCATTTTCATAATCATCATAATTATTTATATCATTGTCATTGCTGTTGACATTTTCATCATCTTTTAAAAGTTCAAAATAAAGATTAAAATCATAACCAATATAATATTCCGTTGAATATTTTATATTAGCTTTTTTTATTAATTTTTTAAAAATCCTTAATAATTCTTCAATATCTGAGTTTAATACAATATTTAAAGGTATCTGCTGATAAGCAAGAATATTTATAATATCAATAAAAAAGATATTTTTTACCTTGAAAATATAATTTAAAATCATTTTTATATCTTCATAACTACTCTGTTCAATAGAATAACTGCCATCGTCATTTTTTAAAATATATTTAAAAAATATTAATGTAACTCTTAAAGTTGGTTCCATCTGTTTATAATCATATATAGTTTGTTTTGCAAGAATACTTAAAATGTCCATAAGATTAAAATTCTTATTACTTTGTAAAACATAATTTAAAACTTTTTCAATATCATCACAAGATTTATATTTTTTATCTATACCGTCTATTAATGAATCATCTAACTTGGAAAATCCATTTTTCAGAACATTTAATATAGGTAATTCTTTTTTGAAATTATAGTATGGATAGGCTCGAGAAAAATTTGTAGATTGAATACCATCAATTAAATCTACAATAAAATTACTAACATATGGATAACAGCTATTATTTTCTTCTTCAAATGTTTCAAGATAATTAATGTAACTATCAGTTCTTTTAGTATTAGCTCTTTCTTTTAAAGCTTTAAATTCATCATCAGGTATAGTTACTCTAAAAACACCAACTTCATTATCTAATAATTCGAATAATTCAGCTCTTTTTCCTTTTTCAATGAAATTTGTTATTGCTTGAGCATTATATACTTTAATAATATTTATTTTTTAATGTTAATGAAAAAAAAAAAAAAAAACAACATAAATTAATAATAAAAATTAAAAAATATAAAATTAATCATTTATAATATATAGTAAAAATAAATTGATATATAAAAAAATTTAAAATTTAACGTAATTCATTTAAAAAATAGTAATATAATTTAATTTATGACTTCAATTAAAAAATTTAATTATTTGAAATTAATGAAATTATCTTTACCAATATTGAAAAAAATTATTATAAATAATAAATTCATTTTTATATTAATTCATTTTTTGTTTTATTATATATATATGTTTTTTTTTATAATTGTTGATTTTTATTTATTATTTCTATTGAATTATTGTTATAAATTAGTTTTTTTATATAACAAAATTTAATTTCTATGTTTCATTCATATTTTTTTATTATAGAATTGGTTTATATTTTATAATAAAATATGTTTTGTATTTATTTTTTATATTAAAATACAAAAAACAAATTTTTTTTTTTTTTTTTTTTTTTTTTTTTTTTTTTTTTTTTTTTTTATGGCACACAATTTGTACGTCAACTTTATTGAATTTAAATATTAAAATACATGAATCATAAAAAAACACATAATGAAAAAAAATGATACTAAAAAAAATAAAAACCAGTAATATATTATAGATAATAGTAAATAATACTGGAGGAAAAAAAGTAGTATAATAATATTTAAAAACAATAAATCCATACAAGCCCTTAATTCTAAATATAGAATTAAAGTAAAATTGATCTATCCTATTCCACTAGGGTCGGAAATAGGATCGGCATTTGCCCTACTAGGCTGTCCTACTGTGTTATCAGCATTGACGTTCCTGGAGAGGTTGGTTTTAAATTTATTGAACAATATATGTTGTCTTTTACAGACAACAGGCATGATATCATTCAATAGAGCCGCAGATCGCAACAAGAATGGGGATTTTGAATAAGTACCAGATTCAGTCTGACACTTAAACAAACATTCCCATTCCATTTTGTATGGACTATCGTTAATTCTATCACTAAAACCATAATCCCTTCCACCAATTAAAAAAATATAAATACTATACCTATTAACTATTTTTTTATTACCTAATATATCTATATTACTAATACATTAAACCTCATATTATTACTATTTTTATAACCCTTAACAATACTATTAATTCTATTATCTACACTAGGGTTATTACTGGTCCTAACTAAACTATTAAAAAGACTATCTAAAAAATAAAAAAAATTTCTATCTAGATCAGAGAAGTGATCAATACGAAGATTTTTAAATAAGAAACAATTTATAAACCAATGATCAATTCTCTGATAACTGTCACAATGGAAACAACATGAACAACAATTAGGACAAGAATTATTAATCATTTTTGCAGCTTTAGCAACTCTAGCATCGATTTTATATCCACATCTTGCCCTAAGTATCCACCTAAAACCTTTGCTATATTCAGGATATTCTAGATTAAGTTTTAAGTAATTCCTTGATTCTTCAAATTTGTACATTTTATAAGTTTTAGCTTTAATTGATTTATCACTGTTCATGTCTCTGTCCCAATAGAATTCCATAATTTCTTTAGAAGAGGATGAAATATTGTTTAATTTATCATTTAATATTTTACTTTCTTTGTCCCAAGTCCATTTTCTTGTTGTAGCAACATTATTAACTATCTTTGAGATAATGCAGTTGGAGTCCTTCCACTTATTAAAACATCTAACCTGAGCTAAAGCACATTTACCAGAAAGTGGAGGAATATTGAGTTCTTTTGAGATGCAATAAATAGAAACAAAAGAATTAGGTTTCGAGTAGCCTAAAATCCAATAAAAACCTTTGTTAATTATTGTTTGTGTAGAACTAGTATTGTTTTTGTTAGAACCAAGCAAAGGCGCGTAATAGGAAACTTGTCCAATAACTTTTGCAGAGAATAAAGTTCTTTTAAGAGGAATAGGAATCAGATCATTTTTTAAAAAACCCTGAATTGAAAACAAAGCCTTACTAACTTTATTTTTCATTTTACTAATAACGAATTTTAAATCTAGAGTTTTGTGAAAGGGAACACCAAGGTAAGTATAACAATCTGTTTTAGGGATTGCGATTCCTGTTAAATAAAAGGTAGGGTCCTCTCTAAGAATATATTCCGAATTTTCATGTCTAACAGCTAATGTGCCACATTTATTAATTCCAAAAGTCATCTCGTTGTCCTTAGCCCATTTACCAACTAAACGAAGAAGTTTGTTCATACGAGATCTACTAGGGGCACAAAGAACAATATCATCAGCAAATAATCCTCCACAACAATATTCAGTATCTATTTTCACACCATTATGCAGGCAATCGTTGAAGATGTCGTTGATAAACAAATTAAAAAGTATAGGAGATAAGGGACATCCTTGTCGAACTCCTTTAAGTATTCTGAAAGAATCGGAAAATTGTCCATTAATTTTAATACAAGCTTTGGAAGACAGATATAGGTTCTCCAAAAATTGAAAGCATTTTCCTTGTATACCAAGAGTATAAATTTTCGACAAGATGTTATATATGGGCACAGAATCGTAAGCTTTTTTAAGGTCCAGAAAAGCTATATAAGTATCTTCCCCTTTGAATTTACGTCTTTGACAAATAGAAAGAATAGAGATATAAAGACTAATACATTCTTCCTTATTCCGAAAGCCAAATTGTTCTGGTCTGATGAATCCATGACTTATACCATATTCAGAAATTCTAGAAGCAATAATTTTCGAAAGAATCTTAATACCATTATTGATAAGTGAGATACCACGATAGTTATCACAATTAGAAAGATCGCCTTTTTTTGGAATAGAAACAATGGATGCATTATTCCAAAAAATAGGAAAATCACCATTCCAAATACGATTAATTAAGAAACAGAAACAACTAAGACCAGCCGGAACATAGGAATCATTATTTACAGAGTCATTTGAAGAGGAATCAGGAATTAAAGCTTTATAAAATTCAATAGGGATACCATCGGGACCCGAGGCTTTAAAGTTAGGGATAGAAAGGATGGCCTTTTTGATTTCTTCAATGCTGATATCTTGGTTAATATCCCATACTATGTTATTTCCACTCTTTATACGATTAATAGCGGGAGAATTCTTCCAGAATTTTTTATTCATGCTATGTCCAGTAGAGTCATAACTAAGTTTCTTATAATAATTGCACCAAACATCTAATTGATCTTTAGTACTATACACTAAGTTATCTTGGTGGTCTCTGATAGGATGAGGTATAAATAACTCCTGATTATTATTTTTAATATTCTTCTTAATCCATGACCATGATTTTCTGCTGTCATTTTTTAAGGTAGCCTCGCAGCCTACTTTAATCCAAAATAAATAGTTTTGTCTTTAAATGATTTTTTTTTTTTTTAGATTAAAGGAAGAGAATACACTTCCATGTTTTTATTTATAATAAAATCGTTATTAATACATTTAGATTAAGTACATAAATAAAATAGATTAAAAGAAAAAACTTCTATAAGATTGAGGTGTAATTATTATATAAAAATTGTTATAGCAATACTATAAAAATTATTATTACTATTCTATCTATTACAACAAATACCTTAAATTATATATACCAATACTATATAAAAATTATTATTACAATTATTTTTTTTTTATAAAATAATTTTTATTTTATATACCAGTACTATAAAATTATTATAATTCTACTTATTAAAATATATACCTTAAATTATATATATACCACTGTAAAAATTATTATTACAAATTATTTTTTTTATAAAATAAAATTAATTTTATTTTTATTTTTTATTTTTATTTTTTATTTATTATTTTATTTTTATTTATTTTATTTTTTGTTTTTATTTTCTTATATATATGTGTCTTTTTTTTTTTTTTTTTTTTGTAAAGTTTTCTAATTATTATATTTTTTAATTTTAATTTTTATTTTAAAATTTAAATTTTTATTTATTTCTTATTTTTTAATTTTATTTTTATTTTAATATTTAAATTTATTTATTTTTTAATTTTTATTTAGGTTTATTTTTATATTATTACATCAATTTATTTTGGATCTTCTACATTTTTATTTTATAAAATCTTTCTCATAATCTCTTTTTTTTTATATATATTTATTAATTATTTCATTAAAATGTTATCTATTAAATTATAAAAATTTTAATCTTATATAATATATGGTATTATTTTATTTATACCAAATATTATTTAATATTAAAATTTTGCTATATTATTTATGTTTTATTTCATATATTAAATTAATAATTCTGTATATATTTAAAATTTATAAATTTTTCTTTTTAATTACAGTTAGATGGTAATCCACACCAGTTGTTGTTTTCAACACCCCACTTACCAGATTCATCAGTGTACATAACTGGTAAACAAGATGAACAGCATTTGTAACCTTGTTGAGTGAATTTAGTAGAGCACTTTGGTTGAGCTGGAGCATCAGTTGGACAACCACACCATTGGTTGTTTTCAACACCCCAGTCACCAGATTCATCCTTGTAAACAACTGGGTTACACTTAGCACTACAACACTTGTAACCTTGGTTAGTAATAGCAGCTGGACAAGTACCTGTAACTGGTTGTGGAACGTTATCACCATAACCTAAGATAGAGATAAGACCATTGGCAACCATAATTTCAGTTTGAGCCCAGAATCTGTGATAAGTGAAACGTGGTTCACTACCACCATTAAGGTAGTTTTCAACTTGAGCCCAATCTGGATCTTGCTTGTATTTTGGACGAATATCAATGAAAGTAACACCACTACGAATGTTAGCACCTTGAGCATTCTTACCAGTCCAACCAGATGGAATGTAAACTTCTTCACCGAATTTACTGTAATCACCACGTGGTTCTTCAGCAGCGTAACCAAGATCGTCACTGTATTGTTCAATAGCATTCATAACATCAAGAACAAGTTGAATACCTTCGGCATCATTATCCTTAGCAGAAACCCATAATAAACCCTTAATGATAGAGGCAAGAGTACCAAGATCGAGACCATCAGAAGATGAGGTACCGTGAAGGGATCTGTTACGACCAGACTTGTTGAAGTTGTTGCTGTTCCATTCATCTGGGTTACCAGACCATTCAAGGTTAGTGGAGTGAATAACTTCATTACCATTAACACGAACAGTGTTCTTAACCCATTTGGCCCAATCTCTACAGATAGTTCCGGCCTTTTCATTACCAGAAATGTAGTAAAGAGAACAGACACGTTCCATACCCCAACCTTGCATACCAGTCCAGTTGTTTGATGGTGGATCGTGGTAAACTGGTTGCCAGTCATAGTACATACCGTAGAAGGTAGTAATATCACTGCTTGGTTGAGCGTAGTGACCTTGCCATGAGTTAGTGGCACCACCAGCAATACAACCTTCAGAAGCTTGTAACCATCTGAATAATTCTAATTGACGGTCAAGAGAAGTAGCCCAATCGTCAGCACCAGTTCTAGATTTTGGCTTGAAAGCAGATTGAGTAGAAAGAACCCAAGCGGCTAATGGGTTTTGGTAACCAGTGTGAGTGTGAGAAGAACCAATTCTCCAAGCCCAGTCACCTTGTAAACCACCACCCCAAGCGAAGTACCAGGAGATAAGGTAGTGAGCAGAGTTCTTACCACGACCAGCAGAACATCTGTCATGACCAATACAGTTACCGATCTTCTTGAAGTATTTATCGTATTGAGCGTAACGAATGTAATCACCAAGCTTGGCAGCCTTAGAAGCGAGATCAGAAAGATCAACACCATCTTCTTCAGCCCACATGTAACCGAAGTAAGCAGCTTGAATAGCACGAGCATCAGCATCTGGAGCAGCAGTGTATCTCCATTGCTTAGCGTAGTTGTTATCACCAGTGAAAAGATCTAAGAAACCATTTCTACCACCCCACTTGAATTCTTCCCAACATGGGTGTGGAACAGTCTTCCAAGTAGATTCAGAAGAACCACGTTGGAAAGTGTTAATGAAAGATGGCTTAGTCTTACCATCAGCTTGTTGACCATAACCGTACCAGTTATCACCATCAATAATCCAGTGCATGGCATAGATATCCCAAGTGTTGTAAGCTTGTTGAAGTTCCTTAGCGATTGGATCTTCACCAACAAGACCATCTTGGAAGACAAGTTGAGCTGGGTAGTTAGTAATATCATCATCTTCTGGAGCGTAAGTAGCTGGAGAAGATGGGTTATATTTACTATTACCTGGTTGGTTCTTAGCATCTGGAATCATGTGCTTTTCTAAGTAACTCCAGGCAGTGTTAATACCGTCGTAGTTACCAGTAAGTTTACCGTTAACAGCTTCTAACCAGATCCAGAAAGAGTAAGTTTCAGATACAGATTCGTGACCATGATCTGGAGCTTCAACCATAAGAGTTTCAATTGAGTGATATGGAACAGTTTCTGGTGAGAAATAATCAGTATTGTATTGACCACCGTTAGTCATTTTGTTGTAATGATCAATAGCACGTTGAGCATAAGCATCAGCAGCACGCTTCTTCATGACTGGAGCAGCCATAACAGCAGAAGCACTGAGAAGAGCAATAGCAGATCTAATAGATGGCATTTTAATAATTAATAAAAGTTTAAAAAAATTTTTTTTTTAAAAAATATAAAGAGATATTATTATTCAATAATAATAAGTTTTATTTTTAATAGTTCGTTCCGGCGAACAATTATTATTTTTAATAAAAATAATATTAAAAAATATAATATTTTTTAATTTGAAGAAAAAAAAAAAGAAAAAAGGAAATTTTTGTCTTTTTATACTTTCAATCTTTAAATATTTTAATATATTAAATTTATATTCTATATAATTTTTAATATATAGTTTTAAATTAATATTATCTTAATTTCTTAAATTAATATATTTTTATTTATGATTTTTTCATATACTATTATTCTAATGATTTTTTAATTTTTCATAAACTCCATTATTTGAAATAGGAATATATTAAAATAAGAATACATTAAATTATACTATTAAATAAAGTTTAAAATTGTAATCCCTAAAGTTCTTTTTTTTTTTTTTTTTTTTTTTTAATAAAAAAATATTTTTAAATTGAAATATATAATAAATATTATAATCCATTTAGTACTAACATCACGAAAAAGTTTATTCAATATAAAAATTTATTTATATAGTATAAAAAGTAGTTTTCATATATTTACTTATAATATATAAATATATTATAATATATTTATATATTATAATATATTATATTTTTAGTTCAATAAATAAATATAATATTATGTATTTAATATAAATATTCTATATTTTTTTATTAATTCTTTAATATATTTAATTATATAATAAAGATATATAACAATAACAGCATAATATTTTGTAAATTATTTATCCAATAAAAAAACAAAAAACAAGATAAATATTTATACAAAAATATTTCTATTTATTAAATATGTAAATTATTATTGTTGGATTGGTGGTAATATATATTCTTTTTTTAAAGAGAATGATAAATTTTTTATAATAGTATATAATAGTATCATTAATAATAAATGATACTTAAATAAAAAAAAATTTTTTTATTAGAAAAAATATAGTAAAATATAAAAGATGGATGAAGAAAAATATCTAAACAAAAATATTAAATAAATATGACATGATTTTTTTTAGATAGTTTAATCAAAAAAGTAAAAAACGTAAATAATAAATAATAAAAGGAAAGATGCATCCCACATTTATGAATCATCAAAAAAACACATGAAGTATATAAAAATGTTATTATAAAAATAAAACAGTTACACTAAAACTTTATTAAATATCTTTAATTAATATATTAATTATTTATTTTTAATTTGTAAAAAGGAGATTTTTTATAAAAAAATTTTTTTACTTATTTATATATATTATATATTAATATATTAATATTAATAAATATATAT
Organism: Anaeromyces robustus; assembly: GCA_002104895.1. Classification (NCBI taxonomy): domain Eukaryota; kingdom Fungi; phylum Neocallimastigomycota; class Neocallimastigomycetes; order Neocallimastigales; family Neocallimastigaceae; genus Anaeromyces; species Anaeromyces robustus. The sequence continues at coordinate 349,771 of MCFG01000012.1, read as the reverse complement.
AAATAATATATAATTTATATATTATTAAATATATATAATTATATAAAATTATATATATAGTTTTAATTTAAATAATTTATATAAAAATGGAATCAATAGAAAAGAAATTTTGGTTAATTATATATTAAATTTTACAAAAAGAAAATAAAATATTACAAAAAAAAAAAAGAGTAATAATTTAAATAAAATATTACAATACACAATAATAATAGTAATAAATTAGATATATTTATATTTGTATAAGGGCTTGAGAAGTAATTTTTTAATTAGTATTTTATTTTAATTGGTATTATGAAAGTATTCTTTTCATATTAATTTTATAAATTTAAAAAATAATATAATATATATTATTTAATTAATATATAATTTTATTAATAATATTTATGAAAAAATATATTATATATTATGTTTATGGTTAAGTAACAACAAAATAATAATAATAATAATAATAATAATAATAATAAATAATAAATAATAAATAATAAATAATAATAATAATAATAATAATAATAATAATAATAATAATAATGATAATGATAATAATAAATTTAAAAAATCTTAAATTACTAATTATAAAAGATAATATTAATGATATATCTACTATTATACCTGAAACTTTTATTATTTATGTTAATATTATTACATATTACAATTATTATAATTATTTATTATTCTTATTATTTTTATTATCACAATGGCAATGGCAATGATTATATTAATAATAATAATATTATTATTATCATATTTTTTTTTTTTACAATAGTTAGAATTACATAAAAAGTTCTTTTTCTTTTTATTAATAAATTTTAATTTTATATAATAATATATTCCAATTAATAATAATATATTCAATATATTATAATTATATATTGTAATTGATATTATAATTTATAAGAAATTCTATTAAAAATAATATAATATAATATATATAAAATACTATTATTTTATATATATATTTGATATAAAAAGTTTATTTGATAATAAAAAAAAGGATTAACATAAAATTTTTATTTTTTTCTGTATGACAATATTTTTGATAAAAAAAAAACTATTTATAGAAAAAAATTTAATTTAATAAATTAAAAAAAGTTTATTTTTATATGTTTTTTTTATATAAATAAATTAAATTACAATAAATCATTGATTATTTAAGGTACACAAAATCATTAATATTGTTAGTTTCTATTAAATATAAAATAATAGGTCTATTTTTTATATTCCTAAAGCTACAATATCATATTTTAATGTTACTATTAACATCCTATTAAAAAAATAAATTTATTAATGGATTAGCGAAATAATATGGTTACAATCTTAACTTTTTTAAAATATAAATATAATATTTAAAAATAATATTTATTATAATTATAATTATTAAAATTTAAAATGAAGTAGTTTAAATATAAAACATAAAACAAAAAAAAAAAAAAAACAAAAAACCAAAAAAAAAAAAAAACATTTTTTGTTTTTAATTTTTTATTTTAAATTTTAATTATAATTATATTTATGTTTTATTTTATGTTACATTTTGTTTAGTTTCATATTTTTCTTTCTTTCTTTCTTTCTTTTTTAATTTTTTTTTAATTGTATTAAATTATATAAATAATAATCAATATATATGTAAAAATTTTTTTTGTTTTCTTAATATATATAATAGTTTAAATTATATAATGAAACATTATTATTCATATATTTGTTATTATTATTTTCATTATTATATTAATTTTATGATGTTAGTGTTTTTAATTAATAACGTTATATAAGATATGTTTTAAAGAATGAGTCAATTATCATGTATAATGAGGCTTATTTCATAGCATATCTTATGTTAATTAATATACTTTATTTTATATAAAATAATTAAAGAAAAAGAAATAGTGACACTGAAAGTTATTGTATATTTTTTTTTGTTTTAAAAATTTACAATTCTTTATAATTTAATGAATAATCAATATATATTAAATAAGAATTTTTTTCTAAAAAGAATTTTTTTTATTATTTTATTCTATTATTCTTTTATTTATTTATTTTTAATTATTAACTATAATATAAAAAGAAAAGAAAAAAAAACAATTCATAAAACATGTGATTCATATTGTATTAATAATTTTTAGTATTTTTAATATATAAGGATCCTCCTCTTTTTTAATTGTTAAAATGGAACAATAATTTTCTCTAAAAAGGTAAAAAAGAAAAAATATATACATAAAAGGATAATAATAACAATAATATATTATTTTTTAATATACATTAATCAATATTATTGTTGATATATATTAAATATATATAACTAATATATATCATTTTTATATAACCCTATAAATTAATGTATATAAAAAATTAATTAAATATATATGTTGTAATAAAATAATAAAAATATATTTTATTTTATTTTATTTTATTTTATATTGAAGATTGATTCTTTTTTTTTTTTGTTGTATAAATTTTATATTAAAAAAAAAAGAATTAAATTAAAAAAAATAAAAACTTTTTTGTTAGTTTAAAAAAAAAAGAAAGATTTAAATTAAAAAATTTTTTATTGTCAGTTTACAAACAATAAAGAATAAATTAAAATTACTAATAGTGGTAAGAGTAGTCATAAAAAAAAACATGAAAGCTATTTATTTTTCATATTAAGTTTAATCTTTTATTATAAAATAAATCAATTTTTTTTGTTTGGTTTATTTTTTAAAAATTAAATTATTAATTATACCAGATATTGTATTATTAAAATTATTATGTGTCAATTTTTTAAAATGGAATTAATATATAACAGTTAATAATTAATTAATCATTTATTATTTATGGCATATTAAATTATTATTATATTATTGTAATTTATATAATTTATTATTTATTTATTTATCTATTTATTCTTTCTTATTTATTCTTTTTTATTTATTATTATTAATTTTTTATTATATTTTTATTATATATATATTTCGAATATAATAAATTTTTTTATTTTAAAGTTTATATTTATTATGTAATCCTATGATATAATTTGTATTATTAGTATTTTTTATAATGTATATTATTATAATATATTAACAATATATTAATAATATATTATCTTTTATAATTTGGTGTTTCATATTTATATTCGCATATTTTTTTAAATTTTTTTTTACCTTTAATTAACATTGAAATAAATTGTCTCAATAATATATTAAAATACTCTTTTTTTTTGTTTTAAAAAAAATTTTTTTTTCCATAAAAATTTTTGACTTTTTTTTTTTAAATAAAGAAAAAAAAGAATATATACAATATTCTATTATTATTAATATAATAATATAATATATACATAAAATAGATTTTGGCATTATTATTTATGTAAATGTAATAATATTATTAAGTTGTAAATAATAGTTATCATAATTAATATATATAAAATTTTGAATAAAAAATATTATAGATAAACAAACGAAAGACAATCGTTTTTTTCATTACCATTTATTATAAATTAATGATTTACATTAATTGAATAAAATATTAAAAGATAAATATAATTACCACATTATTATTAAAAATTTATTGATATAAAAGGCAAGAAATAATTTTTATTTATTGATTTACAAAATTTATTTATTTTTTTTATTTAATTTTTTATTTATTTATTTAATTTTTTAATTTGTATTAATTTTTTTTTTTATCTTTTCTATTTATTATTAATTTTTTTGTTAATTAAAAAATTTTATTATTAATTAATAAAAATGTATTTTAGTTTTTAACCAACGTTTTTATTGTTTATTAAAAAATCTTTAGTTAGGTAGTATTGTATAATCATTAAAAATAGTTAAAGTTTTATATAACAATAGATTTTTTTAATTATATTAAATTTAAATTAAAATTAATTTTTTGTTTCACATTAATTTTAATTAAAAATCAGCCAATATTTTAGATTATACCAAAAAATATATAGTTACTTAATAAAGTTAGTATTGTAAAAAATACAAATACAATAAAATACAATAAAATACAATAAAATAAAATAAAATACAATAAAATACATTAAATAATATATATATAATTGAAATTAAAAAATAAGATAATAGTTTATAAAGAGTGATTTAATTAAATGTATATTTTTATTTAAAAGTATATTTTTTAATAAAAAATTGTAACAAGTTTAAAATATTTTAAAATTTATTATCATTTTAATTTTAATATTCTTATAATAATTTAAATAAATTCATCTGTAACTATTATTATAATTATACAAATAAAATTAAAATTATTGATTTATAATTATAATTAATAAATTTTAATCTTTATTATTATTATTATTTTTTTTAATTTATGTTAGATTTTTGTTTTTTAACAGCTAAAACGTTTGGTTAAAAACGTTTTAGCGAGACTATTTAAAATATGTTGATATAGATTTTTATAAGATTTATTATTCTAAATAAAAAAATTAAGAATATGAATATTATTAAAAATTTTTTTTGAGGCTAATTAAAAAAATGAAAAATAAATTATATATATACAAATTATAACTATTTTTTTTATTATTATTGATTTTTAAAAAAGAACTAAATGTATTTATCAAGAAATGAACTTATATAATTTATAATTCTATCGATTATAAATAGTAAACTAATAAATGTTCTTATTATGAATTGTATAAATTATTGTAATATTATTAAATTAACTTTAAATAATAATTATTAGTAGATATATATATTCATAATTAATTATTAACATTTTGATAATAGTATAATTATTATTATTATTCTTTTTAATATAAATTGTAAGAAACAATAACAAAAACTTTTGTATTAATACATATATATAAGTATTAATTTTATATATTATCATAATATATATTATTAATTCTATTTTTTTATTATACTAATTTAAATGATCATATAAAATTAGAATTATTGTTAATAGTTGCATACTGTAATACTTTTTTTTATTTTTTATAATGTAATTTTATTATTCTTATTCTTGTTGTAGTTTTTTTGTTGATAATTTTTTTTCATATTTATTTTATAAATATTAAGATTGTTTAATTATTCAAGTATAAAAAAAAAATAAGAACAATACATCTTAATGTTTATATATAACGATTGTTTAATTATTCAAGTATAATACATCTTAATGTTAATATATAACTAAATCAATTTTACAGGGTTTATGACATTCTTAATAACATTCTTTCATTTCATTTTGCCAAAATATTTTTAATTTTCAACTAATATAAATACATTATTTGAAATTGTCAATTAGAACTTAATTTATTTTAATAAAGATTATTATCAATTGAAAATTTAAAAAAAGAAAAAAAATTTTTTTTTTTTACTATAAATGTAAAATACCTATATACAGATATATTAATTTAATTTAATATTAATTATGGTAAGATAATATTATTTAATATAATATAGTATAATATAATATAATATTATAGAAATTAATATTTTATATATATATATACAAATTACTTTTTTTTTCATTTGTATATAACTAGTAGTAATATTGATGTTTTATAAAAACTTTTAACATTTTACTATTTTTTATAAAAAAAAGTTAAATAAAATTTTTTTATATTAATGATATAGAAAAAAAAAAAAAAAAGGCATGATTTAATATTATTCTTTTTTATTATATAATTAAGAGCATTTTATTATATAATAAAATTTTTCTTAGTAGTTATAATATATATATATATTTTATAGTTATTTGTGACATCATTTCATTTGTCAAATTTATTTTATAAAAATATTAAAAAAATTTTTTAATTATATAATAATCAATAGTTATTAAAAAAAAATCACACCACATAAAAAAAAAAAAAAAAAAGTACTAATAAATGTATACTAAAATGTATCTATACCTTATTTAATAATATTTTATAATATTTTATAATATTTTCAATTATTTTTTATCATTTTATTAATACATTATATACACAATGTAATAGATGTAATATAATATATATATAATATATAATATAATAAAAAATGACTAAGTTGTATAAATTGTATAAATGTATGTAATTATGTATTAGGTAATTGATGATAGGTACATCATCATATACAATAAGTAGTTTATCTGCTTGTGTATTATAAACAATAAAGTATTATACTGATGATATGTTTTATATACAAAAAGTTTAATAAATATGAATATATAAGTTTGTAGGATTGTTTCAATTTCATTTAATAATGAATAACATATATATAACCTTCCATTAATATAATCAATTTAATATTGTAAGTTTAAGCAAGAAAAAAAAGAACTTTCATATATACATATATTTATAAATGCTAAGGAGATTTCCATAAATAGAAGAGATTAATATTTTAAGGTTTAAGTTTAAAAGTATTATAAAAGTATTACATTAAATATATAAATGAAATTGAAATGAAATGTTGAATACTTTCGTTATATATGAAGGAATATATAAATGCAATAAATAATAGTATATATTTTTTATGAAACAAAAACTTTAACTTTATAATCTGTAATGTTTTAATATTGTATATTAAAAAAGATATATATATATATATTAATTAAAAAAATAATATATATATATAAGTCTATATATTATTATTTATTAATTTTTTTTAACCCCAAAAATAACCCAAAAATAATAATATTAAGTTTAAATGATACATTAATTAGAAAATGAATTATAGATTGTAATTGTTTTTTTTTTTTCTTTTTTTTTTTTTTTATAAAAATTTGCAAATGATTGTTTATTTTTTTTATTTATTTAAGTATTAATCCTATTAATAGTCATCACCTTTTGAAACAACCTATTCAAAAATTATTTTTTTTCAATAATATAATATAATGATTAATTAATTAATGAATTAAAACCTATTTAAATAGATGTATCATATATTATAATTATAATTTATAGAGCTATATATATATATATTTTTTTACTCACTTCTTTACAACAGGGTCGTAAAACAACTGTATGTTCAAATTGGGCTGTATAACTACCATGAATATCACTAAGAGGTGGACAAGCATCCACCAAACCATTTTCAACTAAATTATCTAAAGCCATACCATATTTAACTTCACCAAGTCGATCCAAATATCTTTTACAAAAAGCCATAGTATTGAAATTCTTTTTAATAGTATTTAATAAACTTTTGGCTTTTGCTGATCTTAAGGGGACAAAACGATCATTACTTATGTAATGACTGCATTCCAAGCTATCATTGACATAACCTTTACCAGTAGATCCAAATACTTCAATAGCAAAATGTTCCCCTTCTTCCATTTTTGTTTGATCACCATTTTTATAAATGGGTACACTCTTAGAACTATGAATTTTATACAAATCCAATGAATGACCAGATAAATTCTTAATTGGTTTAACTAGGTATTATTATTATTATTATTATTATAAAAAATGAATAAAAAAAAATTTTTTTTTTTAAGGAAAGATTAAGATTAATATATATCTATTTCTACTCTATCAAAAAAAGTATATAATAAAATAATTTTTTTATCTTTTTTTTTTTTTTTTTTTTTTTTTTTTTTTTTTTTTTGAAATAAAATGTAATATAATATATATTTCTATTCTATCAGAAAAAACATATATATAATAAAATACTTTTTTTTTTTTTTTTTGTTTTTTTGAAATAAAATGTAAGATAATATATATTTTTTACAATACATTTCAAAATAATATTTAATTTAATACAATACAATAATACAATACAATAATATAATACAATAATACAATACAATAATACAATACAATAATACAATATGTAATAATATAGTACATTATTATTATTATTTAATATATTAATTATATACTATTACATATTGTATATTGTACAGATACAATATTCGTAGATAGAATAAATAATATAATTTTATTATTATTTTTACCTGGATAAGTTTTACCGTTGATTTCAACTTCATAAGATTCCATCACTTCTTGAATGGATTCACCAACATCCGTTAATCTTACATCTATTCCAGCAGCCTATCATATTTTTTTTTTAAAATACATTTATTAATATTAACTATACTACTAAATAAACAAAATATTATTATATGCATATATTCTTTATTATTTTTCTAAATATTACTTTTATACCAGCATAAGTAGATTCTTTAACTGCATTGACAAGATTATCATACATTGGATTAAAATGAACGGTAAATGCTGAATCAATAATATTTCCTAAAAAATATATATAGTTAAATTATAACCAAGATATTAATAATATTAATTATTTTATATTAACAAAATTTTTATTATAACTATTATTATTCATTTATTTATTAAAATCATTATGACAAAAAAAATATATTATTATTATAGTTTTAAAAACATTTATTATTATCATTATATCATTATTATTTAATTTTTTTTATAATATTTCTTCATAAATTTTATTACCATTAACTTGAGTGCCAAAATCAATTTTACAAACATCATCATACTTTAAAACTGTATCATCACCTTTATTTGGAGTGTAATGAGCTGCACAATTGTTGAGAGAGCAACCACAAGGAAAAGCTAAACCTGAAGTATAATCATTATCTTTGGCTTCAATTAAGGAACGAACGGCATTTTCAATATTTTCACAAATTTCAACCATTTTTAAACCTGGTTTAATAAATTTATGAGCATAATAACGAACTTGTCGATGAACTTCAGCTGCTTTACGTAGATCATTAAGTTGATCATTCATTATTCTATCTAAATGTCTTTTTTCTTCATCTGTAGTTCTCCATAAATTACTATATAATAAAATAATATTATATTATTAATTATATTATGTATTGTTAATATAATAATATATAAGATTTTATAGACATATATATATATAGAGAGAGAGGGAGGAGGAAATAGTAAAATACCGATATTAATATATATATATTTCTTTTTCAGTAAAATTTTTTTTTTATTTCTTTTACTTACTCTGAACCATAATCCATAAGTTCCCCTTCTGGGAATTTGGAATAAAATTTAGTCACAGGAATCGTTGGTGGCTCTGTTTGTTCAGATAGATTAACTAATAACAATATGTAACACATATATATTTGTTTTAATTTAATATAAGTTAAAAACAATAATATCATTATAAAAAATTTATTTTACGCTTTTTAGCCTTTTTCTTATTCTTCTTCTTTTTCTTTTTCTTTTGATCTTCATTGGAAATATTCTCTGGAATTTGAGTTTCCTTTTCTTCTTTTTCCTCTTGAGTTTTTTTTTTTTTTTTTAATTTATTAGTATTTATAAGAATAGGGTAATATTTAATTATTTATTTAATTATTTAATATTAATAATCATATATATAGTTTGATTATTCATTCTATTTATTTCACATTATTTAAGCTAAATTGTTATATATATACTTATATCCTTTCTATTACCTTTTAAATCTAATATTTCAATTTTATCAGTATTTTCAGCCATTTTTACTTATATATATTTGTTTAAATAGTTATTTTATATTATTAAACAATATCATTTAAAAAAAAAAAAAGAAAAATACTTCATTTTATATAGGTATAAAATACACAAACTACAATATGTATAACAAAAAAAAAAAAAATAATAATAATAATAAAAAAAATAAATTAAAATATCGCCGAAATTTTAATTAAAATAAAAATTAAAACTTTTTTAAATCATTTAATTTTTCTATTTTTTTCTTTACAAAATATAAAATATTAAAAATATAATAAAGTTGTAAAAATTTAAAATTATAAAAATATTTATATAATTTATTCATATGTATTTTTTTTTTTTTTTTTTTTTTTTTTTTTTTTTTTAGTATTGTATAAAATAAATATTATTATCATCATCGTTTTTTTCTTTTTTAAAAATAATATTTCTTTATCATCATCGTTTTTTTCTTTTTTTAAAATAATATATCTTTATCATCATCATTTTTTTCTTTTTTAAAAATAATGCCTTTCAAGTTTTTTTTTTTTTTTTTTTTTATATTTATTCTTTTTTGATTTTTGACATATTTCTAGTATTCTAAATATTTAAAATATTTTTAATTAAAATTTTTTAAAAAAAGAATTTTTCATTATGAATAAATTAAAATTACCCCGCATTTTTATTATAAATTATTTTCAAAAAAAAATTTAAAATCACCCCACATTTTTTTAATTATTAAAATTATTAAAATAATTTCATAAAATAATAATTAAAAAATATGAAAAAGAGGAAAATATATTAAAAAAAGTTTTTTATAGTTCATGTCATTTTTTAAGTGTTTTTTTCATATTTAAAAGTTAATCTAAATAAAAGCTATTAATATATTTTTTGTAATTGTATTTGTATTGCGTTTGTATTTACATTTAATCCCTAATTTATATTAATTATATATATATTATTATTTATATATTTTATTCTAAATAGTTAATTTATCTCATTATCTAGTTATAAACAAAAAATAAAAAAATAATTATGTTTAAAAAGTTTATTATAGCTTACCTGTTTTTTGAGGATACGTGACAAGACCTTACTATGAGCCTTAACTATAATGATGAACGAACAAGAATACACAAATATATTGCCTAGACCATGAGATTTAATGGTAAACCCGTCGATATGATTAAACATGCCATATAGCATTTTGATATAACCTCTAGGTCATATCAAAAATCTTATGGTGTGTTGCGAAAATGTGACAACGAACACGTTGATACCATTTATTCCTAGAATTTCAATACTCCTTACCTAGATCAAACCATTAATGAAAAGGCTTATTAAAACAGCCAGAAACAGAATAATTAAGATATAATATAAAAAATGGCTGTTATTTTCATTTCATTCTTGTATGTAAGCAAAGTTTTTCTTTATAGTATATAGGGTATTTTTTTAGTGTGAATGGTGCATTATGTAAATACAAGATATTGTGGTTTCAGTATTAAATGTACATATATATTATATATAAGGAGAGTTATAATGAAGATAGCAAAAGACTGCGATCACTGTACTTTTTAATATGAAATATGTGATCAAAAGAATACTTTAATTAAATTTTATTAAATATTATTAATTAAAATTTAATTTTTTTATATATATATATTAATATAATTATTTTTATATTAATTATATGAGAAAATAGTTTTAAATTTTTAAATGAATCATGAATAATATTAAAGATATATTTGAGAAAATAGATTTAAATTTTTAAATAAAGTTAATAAGTCATGAACAATGTTAAAGAAATATTTAAATGAATTATAACCATGTTAACTATGTTAAAGAAATATTTAAATGAATTATAACCATGTTAACTATGTTAAAGAAATATTTAAATGAATTATAACTATGTTAAAGAAATATTTAAATAAATTATAACTATGTTAAAGAAATATTTGAGAAAATAGATTTAAATATATAAATAAATTATAACGTTAAAGAAATATTTGAGAAAATAGATTTAAATTTATAAATAAATTATAACTATATTAAAGAAATATTTAAATAAATTATATCTATATTAAAGAAATATTTAAATGAATTATAACTATGTTAAAGAAATATTTAAATGAATTATAACTATGTTAAAGAAATATTTAAATGAATTATAACTATGTTAAAGAAATATTTAAATAAATTATAACTATGTTAAAGAAATATTTGAGAAAATAAATTTAAATTTTTAAATAAATCATGAATTATGTTAAAGAAATATTTTAGAAAATAAATTTAAATTTTAAATAAGTATAATATTTTACAGATCCAAATTATGATTCTTTAGATTTGTAGTCATAATTAAAATAAGTAATTTAAAAAAAAAAGTTAATAGTCTTCAAAATGAAGTATTAAAAAAAGTATTATAATATACGTGAAAAAAAGAATTAATAATTACGAAAAATGATATTTTTAGTAGCAATAATTTTATTAAACTTATTAATTCTTTGCTAATAAAGTCTAATGATAATAAAGGAAATAGTAATGATAAAAATATTAAATATCATTTTATTAATAATAATTCTAATAATAATTCTAATAAAAAAAAACTTATTTATTTTCAGTAATAAAAAGTGAAAATATAAAAGTTAATACTAATGATATTATAAAAATCAAGATAATAAAAACGAAATTAACAATAATCTAGAATAAACTAACGACAATAGAAAAAAGAAATAATGAAAGGAATGAAAATTTGAATCTATTATTGAAAAGTATTGTTATGATCAAAAAGATAGTAGAAAATGATATGAAAAAATTGAAAATATAAAAGGGAATTTTTTTAAAAAGTTTATTTAGAGATAGTCAACAAATTAATACATTAACAAATACATTAATTGGTGATTTTTTTCAGTTTAATTTATAAATGAATAATTTAATCATATGGAAAGCTTTTATTTATAATATAAAAAAATAAAGATAAACAAAAAGAAATTATTTATAATAATATGTCTTTGATTTTAATAAATAAGTATAGATTAAATGAAATAAAGATAGAATTAAATTAATAGCAAATATTATATACGAAGAATTTTTATAATGCAATAACAAAAAACCAATGATACAATATATATAAATCAATTTATTGAAAATAAATTAGAAGAAAATAGTAATAATAATAATAAAAAAGTAATAAGAAAAGGAAAAAAAATTTGAAATAATTGATAATAGGTTTATTGAAGATTTAAAAAATGTAAAAAATATTACTAAATATCTAAATATATTATTATTAAAGTTCAATTTCCAGAGAGTTTAAAACGATGAAGTTAAAAAAAAAGAATAATAATAGATAAATATTACAAATGAATAAAGTTGAGAAGTAAAAATTAAATTTTAAGAATATGAAAGTTATAATTGTGAAAGAAAAAAAAATATAAAATGATAATAATATAAGATAATTAATTAGTAATTTGATATTAGATCAAATATAGTGAATGAAGATTAATTTGTTGAATTTCTTAATAAAAACTTTGAAAGTACAGAAAAAAATATAGATACTATAAAAGAAATTAAATATGAAAGTAAATATATATATATAGATGTTATATATGAAATTAAATCTGAACCTAAAAGTAAAACAATGAATGTTTATTAAAAATATTAGATAATATATTTATGTATTTAAAAAGAAATTTAAATAGTAAAAACCATTCATTAAAAGGAAAAGACGTTTTAATAGTAAAAACTATTCGTAAAAGATAAAAAAGTTTGAATAGTAAAAACCATTTATTAAAAGAAAAATAACTTTGAATAGTAAAAACCATTCATTAAAAGGAAAAGAAATTTGAATAGTAAAAACCATTCATTAAAAGGAAAAGAAATTTGAATAGTAAAAACCATTCATTAAAAGGAAAAGAAATTTGAATAGTAAAAACCATTCATTAAAAGAAAAAGAAATTTGAATAGTAAAAATCATTCGTAAAAGATAAAAAAGTTTGGATAGTAAAAACCATTCGTAAAAGAAAAAGAAATTTGAAAAATAAAAATCATTTGTAAAAGAAAAAGAAGTTTGAAACTGATTTACAAAACAATATATATTAAAACAATTTTGAAATTTTTACAAATATTAGATAAGATATTTGAGAGTACTATATAATTAAATAATAATGAACTTGAACTTACTGAACAATATATATTAAATTATTTATAAGTAAATTTATGATAATTTTAAAGAAAAATGAAATTAATTATAAAGATTTTCAATTGAAAGTCTGAAAAATATAAAATAGGTGATGTATTTAAAAAGAATTTTCAGAAAGAATAATAAATCAATAAGATTATGATTATGATATAATAAAAACCATTTGTAAAAGAAAAGTTTAAATAGTAAAAACCATTCATTAAAATGAAAAAAGTTCATTAAAATGAAAAAAGTTCATTAAAATGAAAAAAAGTTTGTATAGTAAAAACTATTAATTAAAAGAAAAAAAGTTTGAATAGTAAAAACCATTCATTAAAAGAAAAAGAAGTTTGAATAGTAAAAACCATTCATTAAAATGAAAAAAAGTTTGTATAGTAAAAACTATTAATTAAAAGAAAAAAGTTTGAATAGTAAAAACCATTCATTAAAAGAAAAAGAAGTTTGAATAGTAAAAACCATTCATTAAAATGAAAAAAGTTCATTAAAATGAAAAAAGTTCATTAAAATGAAAAAAGTTCATTAAAAGGAAAAAAAGTTTGTATAGTAACAACTATTAATTAAAAGAAAAAAAAGTTTGAATAGTAAAAACCATTCATTAAAAGAAAAAGAAGTTTGAATAGTAAAAACCATTCATTAAATTGAAAAAAGTTCATTAAAAGGAAAAAAAGTTTGTATAGTAAAAACTATTAATTAAAAGAAAAAAAGTTTGAATAGTAAAAACCACTCATTAAAAGGAATAGAAGTTTAAATAGTAAAAAATCATTAGTAAAAGAAAAAAAGTTTGAAACTGATTTAAAAAACAATACATGAAAACAATTTTGAAATTTTTAAAAATATTAAAAGTATATATGAAAAAAAAATTCATAGATTTTTAAATAGAACTAAGATAAGATGAAACATTTGTGGTTAATTCAGTAGATGAAATTATATTATAAATTAGAATATTTTAATAAAAAAAATTAAAATATTCTAATTAATAATATTAAAGGTAATTAAAAAAAACTTATTGAAGTTAAATATAAAAGCTTTTTTTTTCTTTTTTAAGACTAAAGGAAGAGAATACATTTTCATGTTTCTTTATTTATTATAAATAGTTATTAATACATTTAGATTTAATACATAAGTAAAAATAGATTAAAATACAAAAAAAAAAACATACTATCTAAAAATCTATAACATAAATTTAATATAAGGGAAAATATAATAAATTTCTGAAATAATTATAATTTCAGTATAGGGTACTATTCAGATTTCAGTCCTCTCTAAATGGTAAAATAATAAAAGACAAAGAAATAACATCTGAATTAAAGATAGTGTGGTGTCCACTAAACTCTCCCTTGGGTAATCGTCATCATTTCTAGTAAAAGAAGATGACTCCGAAGGTGTTGTGGTTGAAATAACATCGCGATTCGAGATATAATTATTATATCTTTTATCGATTCTATGTCGACACTCTTGATAATAAAGGGTGTTGATTTATATCAATCAAATAACAACTCTTAAAAAATAAGCATATGACTGGTACTGTTTTTGTTAAAAAATCAGCCAACCCCATAAAATATGGAACAGGAAGCTCTTTTGAACTTTTGTAAAGTTAAAGTTATTCAATTAAATGCTTCCGTTTCCCTTTATCAAAGTGCAGCTCTTCCAGAGCTGAAGTTCCATCAAGAAGGAATAAATATATTTTATGGTTGATATATTTTTCATATTCTAAGATCGAGGTGTAATTATTATATAAAGAATGTCTCTTTAATTTTGTCTGAAGATGTGATGAAGAGGTCATTAATGAAATCTAATGAGTTCCATCTAATAAGAGAAAAAAAAGGGTAATCAAAGATTTTTAATAATATAATGTGAAAATTTCCATTTTTTGAAACACTTCACCTGTCGAGAAGCACAAACTCCTGAGATAGGAGGTATCTAAAGTTCTCGAAAGAGAGCATAGGTACTCATAGTAGGATTTTGAACATAGCTATACTTTTTATCCAAAAAAGATATCATTTATATTCTTAAATAATGATTTTTTTTGCTATTGAAAGAGTCGATACACTAAAACATACCAATATTAAAAAGTGTTTGAATTTTTTTTGTATTTGATTGATTAGAGCCAATAAGAGATACATAGTATAGAGGTTTACTGATGATGTAAGATTGTAAAACTTTCTTTTTAAAGGCTAAAGGAATACTAGGGTTCATAAAAAAGTTAGAAAGAGAGGATAAAGATTTTTTTTGTACAATAGTGCATTTTATCAATAATGGGTTTTAAAGATTAATCATTAGAAAAAGAAATACCAAGATAAGTGTAGCATAAGACTTTAGGAAATGCATACATATTAAGATAAAAAGTAGATTCTAGATAGTCAGGAGGTTCCGTAAAAGACATAGGTTTGATAACCATAGTAGCACCATTTTTGAATACCAAATGATATTTCATTTAGATCAGCCCATTTTAAAACTCTTTTTAAAATTTTTGTGTAATCTTTTTTTTCAGAAGGCGCTATAAGGACGATATCATCAGCAAATAAGCTATCATAGCAATGTTTATCACCAATTTTAATACCGAGATTTTCACAATTATTTAAAATATCATTAATAAAAAGATTAAAAAGAATTGGTGAAAGGGGATAGCCTTGTCGAATGCCTCGATTAATTGAAAATTCTTTGGATAACCTATCAAGAAAACGAGAAAACGAGCGCGAGCTTTAGAAGATAAATACAAGTTAGAAAGGAAGTCAAAGGTTTTTCCTCGGATACCTAGATGAAATAATTTCGTCAGAATATATTGAAAATGGGTACAGGATATCGTAAGCTTTTTTAATATCAAGAAAAGTAACGTAAGTAAATTTACCAGGAAAGGATTTTCTTTGACAAATTTCAAAAATAGAGATGTATAGATTGATACATTCCTTGTAATTACGAAAACCAAATTGTTCAGGACTAATAAATTTGTAATTTGTGGGTAAGAGCATAACTTGATATATTATTTTGAAAATAATTTTAAGCCAGACATTAATTAAGGAAATGCTTAAAGTCAGTTGGATCGTCTTTTTAGTATATAGAAACTATAGAGGCGGTGTTCCAATTATGGGGGAAAGAATCATCCCGAATTTTATTAAAGATAATTTCAAGACATTTAGAAGGGCTAGGATATTTTTCTTCCAATTTAGGTATAAAAGCATAAGATTTGATAATTCTTTTTTTTTTTTAGACAATTTTATAACGATTTTTATTTTTTTTTTTTGAAAGATTTTAGGAAATTATTTCTAATTTAGATGAAGATAATGAAAAGACAAGAGAGTGTATATTAAAAAAAATAAAAAATTAATAAGTGTATAAAATAATAGAAAAGAGGTATAATCAAGAGATAGATAAAAATTTAATTAATCCGTTAATTAATATTTAATAATAATAATAAATAAATAATAAATAATAATAAATAATAAATAATAAATAATAAATAATAAATAATAATAATAAATAATAAATAATAAATAATAAATAATAAATAATAAATAATAATAAATAATAGTAAATAATAAATAATAATTAATAATAAATAATAATTAATAATAAATAATAATAAATAAATAAATAATAAATAAATAAATAAATAAATAAATAAATAAATAAATAAATAAATAAATAAATAAATAAATAATTTGAATAATATAATAATAAAATATTAATAAGTAATAACAATAAATATAAAATTATTAATAATAACAATAAATAATAAAATAATCAAAATGAATAACGAATAATGAATAATATCAATAAAATGTATAAAATAATCGAAAAAAGGTATAATCGAGAAATAGATGGAAAGTTAGTTAATCAGTTAATAAATTAATAATGATAAATAAATAATGAATAATGAATAATGAATAATAAATAATGAATAATGAATAATGAATAATGAATAATGAATAATGAATAATGGATAATAAATAATGAATAATGAATAATGAATAATGAATAATGGATAATAAATAATGAATAATGAATAATGAATAATGAATAATGAATAATGGATAATAAATAATGAATAATGAATAATGAATAATAAATAATGAATAATGAATAATGAATAATGAATAAATAATAAATAATGAATAATGAATAATGAATAATGAATAATGAATAATGGATAATAAATAATGAATAATGAATAATATAAATAAAATGTATAAAATAATAGAAAAAAGGTATAATCGAGAAATGGAAAGTTAGTTAATCTGTTAATAAATTAATAATAATAAATAAATAATGAATAATGAATAATGAATAATAAATAATAAATAATAAATAAATAATAATAATAATAATAATAAAAAATAATAAAATAATAATAATAAATAAATAATAATTTTTTTTTTCTTTATTTAATAATTTTTATAAATGAAGAAAATTTTTTTTAAAAAAAAAAAAATTACTAATGAAAAAAAATAAGAAAATTAGAGGAGAATATAGTATTGATAATTTCTAATAAATCATGAAAAACAAAATAATTCAATAGAAAAAGAATTAAAAAAAAATAAAAAAAAAATATTAATTTAGAATAATCTCTAAATTATTTCTAATATTCACATATTCACATAACTTTTATTTTATAAATTGTATATTTTTTTTTATAGCACACAGTTCGTACACATCTTTATTGAATTTAAATATTAATAAACATGAATCATAAAAAAATGATGATAAAAAAAACTAAAAACCAGTAAAACATTATAGGTAATAATGAATGATACTGGAGGAAAAAAAAAAAGTAGTATTATGATATATAAACATTATAAATTGTAAAAGATTCAATTATTTTTAATATTAATATTATTAAAATTAAAATATATATAAAAATATTAATAAAGAAATAAATAGGAATAAAGTGATGAAAAAGGAAACAAAAAAAAAAAAAAAAAGAAAAGAAAAGAAAGAGGAGTAATAAATAATAGAAATATCCAAAAAAAAAGAAAATGAAAATGTAAATTATATTTATAATAAGTTGTATTATACATAATTTATTACGAATATATTAAAAACAATAAATAAAAAAAAAAAAATAAACATTTAAAAATAAACATTTTAAATGTTTATTTACTTATAAATGATTATTTATTTAATGATTATTTATTTATAAGTAAATAAATAAATAAATAAATAAATATAACATATGAAAATAAAACCTACAAAAATAATTAATTAATTATGAATTCTTTTTTTGAGTTTTTGTTTTCTTTTATTAAATTGAACAAATGAATTATTTACTTGGATCATCCAATCATTAAAAAAAATATTGAAAAAGGAAATAGAAAAAATTCCAAGAAAAAAACAAAAAAAAAAATAAAAAAAAAAAAAACAAAAAAAAAAAAAAAAAAAAAATAATAATAATATTAATAATAAAATCAATTCTATTATTAATAAATTAATTATATTATATTATTTCTATTTGTATTTTATATTCATATATTATTATATTATTTATATTATTATTAATAGAATAGAAATAATAGAATAGAAACAATTAATAATATTTATTTATTTTCGAAAATGGTTACTAAATTATATTTGACAATGATTAACTCATTGTATTAATGGAAAAATTATTACTGTTATATTATTAGTCAAATGTTAACTAATTCTATTTATTTTAATATATGTATATTACATTATTATTTTATTTGGAAAATGTTAACTAATCCTATTTATTTTAATATATTATATAAATATAATGATAATATATATTGTTATTTTGTTTAGAGAATGTTAACCAATTCTATTTATTTTAATATATTATGAATATTCAATATTATATTAATATTATTTGTCAAATGTTAACTAACTCAATTTTATATATTATTTTTTATTACAATAATATTTAATTAAAATTATAAATGTTAGAAATAGAATCTTCAATTTTTAAAAATAATTTAAATTTATTAATTTATTTTTAGTTTAATTATTTGTTAAAAATTAACAAATTTAAACTTTTTAAACTTTCTAATTTTTATTCGTTTAAAATTAACTAATAGTTAGTAAATATTATGAAATTTTTTGAAAATCAGTTTTATTATTTATTTTTAAAAATAACTGGCTAAAAATAACATCATACTTTTTCTCATCTAAATTAAAACTTGATTTAATAAATTAACTTTTTATTGATTTCTTTTTATTTATTAAATGGATTCATCATCTTAATATTATATAATAATATATTAATAATATATAAAATATTTATATTATTAATATATTTAACTTTTTTTAAAAAAAAATAATTAATTATCCAATGAAATAAAAAAAGGGTGAAAAAAAAAAATTACACTTGTTTAAATAATAATAAAAAATAACTATTTATTTAAATCAATAATTTATATATATTTTTATATAAATATTTATATTATTAATTATTATTAATTCTATATACTTTATAAAATTGGTATTATTAGTTTTTATAAATTTTATAAATTCTAAATAAATAAAAATAAAATAAAGTAAAATAAAATAAAATAATAAATAATCTTAATAATATTATTTTTTATTATTTTATTATATATTAAATATAATAATAGCTTTATATTATTATTATTATTTTTAATTTATACCCAATTTCATTAAGATGATTCTTTTTTTATTTATTAATTTTGACAGTTTTAATTTTATTTTTACCTTTTTAATGATTTATTTTATTTATTATTTTAATACTATTTATATTATAACTACATATAATAATATTATATAATATATTATATTATTATATAAATATTCTTCTTATTTATCATAATATAATGGTAATACTTACATAAGAAAAAAAAAAAAAAAAAAGAAGGAAAAACTGAATTATTTATACTTTTTTCTTCTCATTTTACATAAATAGATTATTTATATATGTATGAAAAAGAAAAAGAAAAAAAAAAAACTTATGTTATATTTTGTATATATATATTTCAAATTATAATATATAAACAATTTTTTGTTTGGTAACTATTTCAATTTAGATTTACTTTATCTAATTGTTAAATATAAATATAATACTTTTCTCAAAAACTATAACTATATTAATCTTTTGATTTGTTTTATTTTATTTTATTTTATTTTATTTTATATCTAAGGAATAATTGTTATAAAACAAAAAGTAAGGATTCTTAAATAGTATTAAAGCTAAGCTTTTTCATTATATATATTTTATATCTGTACTTATTTAATTGGCTATAATTAATTAATTATATTGTAAAATAAATGTTTGAAAAATAATAAAAAATAATAAAAAAATAAATTAAAGTAAAAATAAGGTATGAGTAAAGTGAAGTTAAAGTGAAGTTAAAGTTTAACTATAAAAAATATATATTGATATATAATAATAATAATAATTTATTATATTGATATATTAATAATATTATTATAGTATTATGATATATAAATATTATTAATAATATTATTAATATTACTATTGATATTGATATATTTATATTTATATTTATATTTATATTTATATTTTTATAATTAAAATAAAGATATATTTAATTAATATTAATATAAAAATAATTAAAAAATAAGATTAATAAAATAAAATAATATATTAATATATATAGTAATATATAAGATATTATATTTAAAATTAAATAAATTATATAATAGATTATATTTTAAAATATAATAAATTATACTGTATTTAAAATAATTATATTTTTTAAAATCAATATAAAATAAATAAATAAATAAATAAATAAATAAATAAATAAATAAATAAATAAATAAATAATATAAAAAAATTTAATAAAAAAAATAAAATAAAATAAAATAAAATAAAATAAAATAAAATAAAATAAAAATAAAATAGAATAAAAAATAAAATAAAAAAAAAAATAAAATAAAATAAAAAATAAAATAAAAATATATAATAAATTATAATATTAAAATTTTCTTATTTTTTTTTTTCTATAATAACAGAAAAAAAAAAAAAAAAGACTATATATTGTCTTTTAGAATTATTTATTTTGATAATAATTTATAATCTTTCAAAATTTATAATGTTTAATAATAATTAAATAAAATTAAAAAAATATAAATAATCCATAATTCGACTTTCAAATTTTTTTTTTCTTTTCTTTTTTTTTTTTTTCTTCTTCTTTTGCTTTGCGATATATTTAAATATTCAATTTTGGTATTAATAGAATAGAATTAATAATAATAAAAACAAAAAGTTGTAAAAACGTTTTTGTTATTATAGAATAATTATATAGTAAATAATGAATACAGTATATGGTTATAAATATTAAATGATATTTATAATTTGTAACATTTTATTATATAATTAAAATTACTTAATAATAATTAAAAAAAAAAAAAGGAACTTTTAAAATTAATTAATAATATAAAATTTAACTAATTTTGATTATTATTATTTAATTTTTTAATAAATATTATAAGTAATACTTTTAAAAATGGTAATAGTAATAATAGTTAAATAATAATAAAGAAAGTAAACATATTAATTAATAATAATAAGAAAAAACAGACTTTTTATTTTTCTAATTATTATTGATTATTTAATATTAGTTTATTATTTTTTATATTATTATATTATATAAAATAAATATTTAATTATAAATAATAATAATAATAATAATAATAATATACATATTACTTTTTTTTTTTTTTTTAAACATTATAAACTCATATAATGAAATAGTTATTAATATTTTTTTTATAATAGATTAGATTTTTTAGATTTTAACTATAATGAAACCTAGAACACTTTCTAATAAATTTTATTTCATCATATTATTTAATAGATGCATCTAGAGAGTATAACCAATAAAATAATTTTTTATTAGTAATTGAGTAGTAAGAAAAAAAAATTCAGAAAAATATAAATAAAAATAAAAAAAAATATAAAAGGAATGAAAAATATTTAGAGAAAAGTTAACTAAGAGTAGTATTAACTAATATTATTTAATAAATTAATTAGTAATACATAAAAAACGAAAAAAAAATTTTTTTTATAATAATTATATATATTAATTTGATTTAATTTACAAAAAAAAATTTTTTTTAATATATTAAATATTAGAAAAATATAATTAACAAAAAATAAAAAATAAAAAAAAAAAGCAATTTATAAATATAAGCATATAATTAATGGTAGTAGATAAAATAACGTTAATAATAGAAGCAAAACAATAGGAAATCTTGTAGTATATTATTATTTTACTATTTATATTTTACTATTTATTTTATAATTTAAGAGAATATAAAAAAAATAAATAAATAAAAATAAATAAATAAAAATAAAAATAAAAATAAAAATAAAAATAATGGCTACTATTAAATAAACAAAGGTATAAATTATAAATCGTTTAATTTTTGTTCAAAAGAGATGTTTATTTATCATTAACTAATATTATTTAATTATATTAATTTTTTTTCTTAACTAATAAGATTTTTATTTTATTATGTAATCAAGAACGAACATGAAATTTCTTTTTATTAATTTTTAAATATATTTTATATGATTAACAAATTTTTCCACATTATATTGTAATGTATTGCAAATGCAAATATAATAATTATTAAGATTTGTTTTATTTGATTTTTTTTTTTTTTTATATAAATAAATAAATAAAAAATTAATCTTTTAAATAAATAAATAATAAATAAAAATGAAATAAAATAAGTGAATAAATTATTAAAATGTAAATAAATAAAATTATAAATTAATTTTTTTTTTATGTATTATTTGTTTTTATTATTTATAGAAATTATTGAATTTTTTTTTTTATAATTTTTTTTAATTAATCAATAATTATGTTAACCCATAATTATTACATTGTAATATATTTAAAAATATATTTAACAATATATTAATATAAATAAGAATTTTGAAAATTTAAACAATTCCATTTAATTATTATATATTATGAATATATTATTTATGTAATTTTAATAAAAATTTTTTTTTGCTCAGTATGAACTAATTATCTGAAATAATATTAATGTTGCCATATATTGTAATGTATTGGTTATATATGTGAACAATATTTTTATTGGGTCAATATCAACACATTTAAGATTTTCAATTATTGTATTATATTTTAATATATTATTATTATTATATAATTAATATAGTTTTTTATATATTAAAATATATTTATTATAAATATATAAATTATAATAAAAAAAAAAAACTATATAAAAACAATTGTTTTTTCCTTTTTCAAAAAAATTTTTTTTTTACTTAATTAATAATAAATCATTAATAGCTATAGTTATAATTAAAAAGTTTTTTTTTATTATGATAATCAAAGTATATTTTATTTATTAATAAAAATTATAATATTGTTTTAAAAAAAAAGTCAATAAAAAAAAAATAATAAATATAAAATAATAATATCAACTTTAAAAAAAAAAAAAGAAAAATTAATAATACTTTAACAATAATATAATTATAGCTTTAACACTATTGATTAAATAATATAGAAAAAATAATTATTAGATAACAAAATTAACATATTTATATTAATAGTTTTCATTTTTAAATATCATATAAATAAATAATATCAAAACATGTTGACTCAAATTAATCCAGCTACTTCTGTTGACTATCCTTTTGAAAAAGAAGTCACAGGAATTCCTTCTATTTACAACACTATTGATCCAAATGCTTTAAATAAGTATGCAAAACTTCCAGGTGATCAAGAAATTATGGTAATACCAGAATTTGAACTTGAAAGTGGATATGTTTTAAAAAATGCTCCAGTAGCTTACAAAACTTTAGGTACTTTAAATAAAACTAGAGATAATGTTATAGTAATTTGTCACGCTTTATCTGGTTCTTCTGATTTTGAGGATTGGTGGGGTGATTTAGTTGGTCCAGGAAAACCATTTGATAGCAATATTTTCTTTATCTACTGTGCTAATGTACTTGGTTCTCCATATGGTTCTGCCTCTCCAGTAACTATTAATCCAGAAACTCAAAGAGTATATGGTCCAGAATTTCCATTAACTACTATTAGAGATGATGTTAGAATACATCGTGCTGTATTAGATAAATTAAATGTAAAAAGTATTGAATATGTTATTGGTGGTTCTTTAGGAGGTATGCATGTTTTAGAATGGTCATTTTTCGGTCTTGAATATGTTCATAATTTAGTTGCTATTGCTACTTGTGCTTCACAATCTGCATGGGGTATTTCATGGAATGAATGTCAAAGACAAGCTATTTTTAGTGATCCAAACTTTAACTATGGTTATTATAGTGAAGAAAGCACTCCAGATGCAGGATTATCTACTGCAAGAATGCAAGCCATGATGACTTACAGAACTAGAAATTCTTTCCAATCTAGATTTGGTAGAAAAATTATGCAAACTTCTAAAAGTGCAATTAATGCCAATAACTTTATGAAACATAATGAAGGAAATAAAAATATAAGATTAAATGATCCTTCTCATAAAAAGCCATTACCTCTCTCTTCATATAATAAACAAACTATAATTAATCAACCAGTAGTTTATTCTGCTCAAAGTTATTTACGTTACCAAGGTGATAAATTTATCACACGTTTTGATGCTAATTGTTATGTTGCAATTACAAGAAAAATTGATAGTCATGATATATCAAGAGATAGAACCAATACTGTAGAAGAAGCTTTAGCTATGATAGCTCAACCTACTTTAGTCGTTGGAATAGGTTCAGATGGTTTATTTACTGCTAATGAACAAGAACAAATTGCTGAAAATATTCCAAATTCCCAATTAGAATGGATAATATCTGAAGATGGTCATGATGCCTTCCTTTTAGAATTTGAACAAATGGAAAAAATATTATTAAAGTTTATGAAGGAAAAAACACCTCAATATACTGAAATTGGTGTACCACCAAAATCTGGTTATGTCAAGCATATGAAAGCTAGTTTATTTGGAGAATTTGAAGGTTAAAGACTTTTTTTATAAAATTCCAAATAAAAAATTAATATATATAGTTTAAAAAAAAAAAAAAAAGTCTTATACCCAAAGGGTTGTAATAAATTTAAATTGTTATATTTAAAAAAAAAAAATTTATTATAATTCTCCAAAATATATATATATAAACTATCTATTCAATATATATATTATTTATTTATTTTTTATTATTAACTTATTCGCATTTCATTAAATAATAATATATAATGCAGCTTAAATTATAACGAAAGCTTTTATATATTAAAAATGTAATATAATCCTTAAAATAAACTTTAATTATACAAATAATAATTTTTTTTATTAAAATTATATATAGAAAAAAATTAAAACAAACAAACAAACAATCAAATAATGGTTAAATATATTATTATAAAAAAGTTGTTATGATAATATTTTAACATTTAAATTATTAAAAATCATATATATATATACAATATACAATAAACAGATTTAATAATTAAAAAATCTATTTTTTTTTTAATGAGTATTAAATATTTTTAATAAAACAAATTAAAAAAAAATTGTAAAAAAAAAAAAAAATTAAAAAATTTAAAAAAAAAATATGAAACAAAATCATTTAATAAAAAATAAAAGAAAAAAAAAAATAAAAAAAATTAAAAAAAATAAAAAAAAAAGATATTTAGTTTCTGTTTACTTTTATATATTTAAATGGTTAAAACGAAATTTTTATTTATAATATAATATATTATATTATTTTTTTTTTTTTTTTTCATTGATAATATTTATTTAATCCGTCAAAAAGGAAAGAACATTTAAGAATTAAGATATTTGTCTTTTAATTATATTTATTCCGTGTGGAGAAGTATAATTAAAAAAACTAAATAAACTGAGAAATAATAAACTGAGAAAAAAGAAAAAGAAAAAGAAAAACATCTTTATGAATATAATAGAGTAACAAAAAGAATTTTCTTTTAAAAACTATTAAAAAAAAAAAAAAAAAAAAAATTTTTTTTAAGAAAAACAAAATTAAATAAATAAATAAAAATAATTAAATAAAAATTAATAAATAATAATAAATAAATTAAATAAATAAATTAAATAAATAAATGCATTAATTAAATAAATGAATTAAATAAAAATAAATAAATTAAATAAATAAATTAAATAAATGAATTAAATAAAAATAAATAAATAAATAAATATATAAATTATTTTATAAAGTAAATCAATAGTATTTCGTTATTACTTAGAAGTATAAGGTTAAAATTTATACTATTTTATGAAACTAATTCTTAACATGGAAGTGTACTCTCTCCCTTTAGTCTAAGAAAAAAAAAGAAAAAAATAAATTAAAAAAAAAAAAGAAAAACAGTTAGATTTATCATGTAGATTTAATTAATAACTATTATTTTTATTTAGTAGTATAACAATTTTTAATATTAAAACTTGTTATATTTCTTTATAAAAAAAAAAAAAATCAACTATTGATTTTTATGAAGAGAAACATATTTATTAATAATATATTCTTTTTTAAGAAAGATAGTAAATTTTTTTTTATTATTTTTAGCATTATATCTATTAGCATTATTTTATTACTATTATTTTATAATATTAAAACTATTATAAAATATTTAATTATATTAATTATATATATATATATATATATAATGAATTAATGGCTATCATAATTATTATTCTTTAAATTGTTAATTTAATCTATTAGTATAATATATGAATTAATGGCTATCATAATTATTATTCTTTAAATTGTTAATTTAATCTATTAGTATAATATTATCTTTTATATATATCTACATATCTATATCTATTAATTCTCTAATTCTCTATCTTATATAATAATAACTATTGTATGTTGTTGAAAATCAATTTTCTTATTAGTATCATTCATTCTTATTTTTTACGATTCATGTATATTAATATTTAAGCTCAATAAAGATGATGTACAAATTGTGTGCTTTAGAAAAAAAAATCTCTTAAAAAAAAGGTTTTAATAATTATAAATCAAATTAATAAAAATAATAATAATAATAATAATAATAATAATAATAATAATAATAATAATAATAATAATAATAATAATAATAATAATAATAATAATTATAATAATAATAATAATAATATAATTATTACTGAAGAATTAGTATTTAATAAATATTTTATATAAATAAATAAAAAAAAAAAACATTAAAAAAGAAATCATTCATAATAATAATAGATATTTATTATACTATACTTTTTATACTATAATACTATAATACTATACTTTATATAAATTATGATAAAATAGAACAGATAAATATATATATAAAGTAGAATATAAACATATTTTTATATTTAGAAATATCATAATAATGAAGAAAGAAAGAAAAAAATAAATAAATAATTGATAATAATACATAATAATTATAATTTTTATTTATTAATTCTTTGTTTTATAAATATAAATATTAATAATAATAATTATTTTATTCTTATTTTTTATTATATTATATTCTAATTTTATTTTATTTTTATTTTATTTTATTATTATTTTTTTTCTTTACATTGATTATTATTTTAATTATTTTAAATAAAATAAATATAATTAATTTTATCTTTATTTTACTTTCATTTTTATTTTTATTATTTTATTATTTTTTTTTTATTATTATTTTATATTATTATTATTTCCTTTCTAACTACATATATATATATATCAAAATTAAAATAAAATAAAAAAAGTAATAATTCTATGATGAAGAAGCTGATATATATTTATTGATTTTTTCAGCTACATAATAAGGTAAATAAACTGTTTGATTTTCTTGAAGATTTATACTATCAATAAGAATATGACAATTAAAACATAAATATTGATAATATTTTGGAATATTCTTATAAACCTCTGTATGATCATAATTATAATCTGTTCTATCTTTAACTTCAGTTATGGAATTGGAAGCTAACCATTTTTCAGAATCTTTTCTTATTGGACTATCATATTATAATATTTTAATGTAAACATTATCATGTTTTAATATGAATATTAAATATATAAGTAAATAAATAAATAAATTAGATAAAATAAATATAAGCAAATATAAATAAATAAATAAATAAATAAATAAAAATAAATAAATATAAATAAATAAATATAAATAAATAAATAAATTCTAACCATAAACATAATGAACAATGATATGATGAATAATTT
The DNA here is from genome assembly GCA_002104895.1 of Anaeromyces robustus. Classification (NCBI taxonomy): domain Eukaryota; kingdom Fungi; phylum Neocallimastigomycota; class Neocallimastigomycetes; order Neocallimastigales; family Neocallimastigaceae; genus Anaeromyces; species Anaeromyces robustus. The sequence continues at coordinate 321,076 of MCFG01000012.1, read as the reverse complement.
TCTTCTTCAACAGTAATTTTATTTGCTGTTGATACTACAGTAGTTACAGTAGATGGGAAATTCTCTTGTAAATCAGAAATAAAACCTAAATTTATAAACATATTATAAATTTATTTATTAATTTATTTATTTATTTATTTATTTATTTATTTATTTATTTATTTATTTATTTATTTATTTATTTATTTATTTATTTATATTATATTATAATAAACAGTAAAATATAATATTTTTTTAAAATAAAAGAAAAAAAAAAAAAAAGACAATCATATAAATGATATAATTTAATATAAAGAAATTATATAAAAAAAACAAATGATATAAATTATAAAAACATAATAGCAATAACAATAATAATGATGATATAATTTAATATAAAAATCATAAATATTAATAATAAATACCTGCTGATATTAAATCTATAGATTTCGCTATTTCAGAACTATTATATTGTTTTTCTGGTATATAATCTAAATCAAAATATTCATTATATTGAATAAATTCTTCTTTTAATAAAGTTTTTCCTGGTTTGATGATAACAACATCTTTTGTAATTGATATTTAATTTAATATTTTTAAATATATATATATATATATATGTGAGTGTGTGTGTGAGTGTGTGCGTATTTCAAGTACATGGATGTTGTTTTCATAATTTTTTTTTTTAAAGTAATATTAATTTAAATATAAATATAGATATATATATTATTATATAAAAAAAAATTTTTTTTTTACTTATTTATTAATTTTTATATTTATATTTTTATTTTAATATTTTTATTAATTAATTAATTAATAAATAATAATAATAATAATAATAATAATAATAATAATAATAATAATAATAATGAAAAAAAAAAAAAAAAAAAACTACCTTTCAAAAGTTCAGTTTCACTTGCTATATCTTCTGGAAGAGATGATCCTCTACCCTTGCATGTATTACTTATAACATCAATAGCTACTTTTGTTGAAGAATCACCTAAACATAAAACTGGATATCTATATAATTTTAATAATTATAATTAATAATAATATCATTATTATTATTATTATTATGTTTATTATTATTAAATAACATTATATATCACAATTTAATGTATAAAATTAATTATAATTTAAAAAATAATATTATACATAATATAAATATATATATTACTTTGATATTTTAGCCATATAATTTAATAATACTAATCTTATATTGTTAATTAAACATTCTTTATCTGCTAATAAAGGTATAGATTCATATAATTCTTTCATTGCTGTTTTATTATCGATATTAGTATTTTGACTTATTTCTAATTCTTTTTTTCCATCTTTTTTATTATTTTAAATACATATAATGATATTATAATATATAATAATAATAAATAATTGTAATAATAAATAATTGTAATAATAAATAATTATAATAATAATAATAATAATAATAATAATAATAATAATAATTATATATATAATTTACCTTTATTTTTAACAGTAATTATTTTATAATTGTCATTGTTATCATCCAATGAAATTGAAAAAATATCTTCAATTGGTCTAATTAATAATGGAATGTCATAGGGTGTTACAATCTCTTTTATTTTTTGAACATGACTCTTTATTAATATAAATTTATAAATAATAGTGTAAAAGTAATTGTAATGTATATATACATATATATAATATAAATTAAAATGTATTATAATGTTAATGAATGTATAGAAATGCATATAGTATATTAAAGTATTAATGTATTAATTATTTCATTAAAATATGTTTATTTTCTTTTTATTAAATTTATTACTTCTCCAGTAATTATTGAATCATCAATATAAGCTACAGCAATATCTTTAAATCTCTGAATTTTTCCTGATTTTGGATTCTCTGCACCTTTATGATATTTATAAAATATATCCAATAATGCTCTATTATATATAATATATTAGAAATTTTAATATATATATATATAAATTAATTATAAAAATTAAATATTAAAATAGAAAAATGACAAAACTTTCATTATATTTCATATATGTAATATATATAATTAATTTTAATTTTATTATTAATAATTAACCTTGAACAATTACCACCTGATAATGCAATTAAAACATTAACACCCTTTTTAACTTTTTTTGCTTGTCCAATATTTGTTCTGAATTTATGTTGCATAAAGCTTAAGAAGCATTCTCTATATACCATATAATATATTTATAATGAATTTTTATAATAATTAAAAGTTGTATATTAAAATTAAATTAGAAATTTAATTTTTGTAAAAAATTAAATAAGTTCAAATTAAATTCAAAATAAACTACATTAAAAAAATAAAAAGGTAAAAAAAAAAAAATTACTTGCAAAGAGGATAGTTTTTTCTTATATTAACATTATGAGGTTTAGCTTTACACTTTAAACAATTAATTATTTTTTTCTTTTTTTCAGCTGGAAGATCCTCACTTGAACTGTCACTACGACAATTAATTTTTTTATTACTGTCCATTTTTTTATTTATATTATTATTAAATAATAATGATAATTATAAAAAAAAATTTTTTTTTCTTATTTATATATATATATATATAAAACTATTTAATAGAATAAATTATATAAATAAAAGGTGGAAATGTACTAAAATCTTAACAACTTTATATATACGAGTTTTATATTTTAAACATTTATTTCATAATTCTTTTTTTTTTTTAATTATTTTTTTAAAAAAAATAAAAATTATTTACCCAATCATATATTATAATATTATATGTAGATTAATATTAGTTAACATATTAATGAAATTTTTTATTTTTATTTTAAGAATTATACTATAGATCATAATGTATTAAAAAAAAAATTAAAATATATATATATATATATTTTTTGTTTATATGTATTGAAGATAATAAAAAAAAAATGCATGAGAGTATATTAAATTATTCCTTTTTATAATATGAAATATAACAAAAATGATATAAATAAATCTTTGAATTTAAATAACTAAAAAAAAAAATTTTTTTATATATAAATAAAGCCTGATAGTTAATTTTTTTTTTCTAGATTAACCTTTTGTTTTTTAATTAATTTTATATAAATTACCATAAAGAAAGATGATAAAATAAAAAAAAACTATTTAAATCTACTTTTATATATATATATATATATTTTATATTATAAAAAAATTGGATACAATCTAACGTCTATTCTTTATTACTATAAATTATTAAATTTATATTATTATATAATATGAAAAAAAAAATTTAACCATAAAAACCTTTAAATATTCTTTTTTGTCATTTATATATACTTATATTATCATTTAAAGATTCTTTTTTGTCATTTATATATATATTTATATTATTCATCAACTACAAAAAAAAAAATAATAATAATTAATTAATCAATTAATGAAATTATTAATATAAAAAAAATTAATAATATTATTAATATTATTATTATTATTAATTTAAAAAGTAATAAAGTATATTTCAATTTCTATTATTAAAATGATGAAAATTAAATATAGATATATAGATATATATATATTATTCATATATCTTAATAATTTTTGTTTTATATATGTTTTATATATATATATATATAAATTATAATTATTTTATTATTATTATAATTATATTTATTTATTTTATTTTATTTTTTTAATTTTTTTTTTTTTTTTTTTTTTAATTTTTTTTTTATTTTATATTTTTTATTTTTTATATAAATTATTATATTTCATTTTTATATAATAATTATTACTAAAAAAAAATATTTTTATTTAAAAAAAAAAAAAAATATTTTATAATCTTTTTGCTATTATTAATATCATTAATTTAAAAATATATTATAATCTTTTTGCTATTATTAATTAATATCATTAATTTAAAAATATATTATAATCTTTTTTTTTTTTTTGTATGTATGTGCATTTTTTTTTTTTTTTTTTTTGGGTTAATAAATAATTTATATTAAAATTAAATTATATTATATGGTAAATAAAATAAAAAAATATTTTTTTAATTTTTTTTTTATCTTAATTTTTTTTTTAAAATTTGTTTTTATTTTGTATATTTGTATATATAGAAGTGTGTTTGATTATTATTATTATTATTTTTATTATTATTATTTCATGATTTTATTTTTATGGATATCAATATTACGACACTTGTTTTTATTTTTGCATTTTTATTATTGATTTTTTTGATTTTTTTTTTTTAATATAATGATTTTTGAGTTTTATATATATATTTTTTTTTTAATTAAAAAATCTACATTGGTGGTTGGTTTGGATCTTGTTGTTCTTTTTTAATTTCAATTCTATCATCAATACGAAGAATAGCAATGGCAGCTTCAGTTGCTGATTTTAATGATTTAATCTTAGACATAGCTGGTTCTAAAACACCAGCCTTCATGTTATCTCTAATTTCACCCTTAATTAAATCTAATCCAGTCCTGTTATGATTTAATTGTATGATCAATAATAAAAATAATTTAATGTTTATAATGATTAATGTTTAATATCCAATAAAAAAAAAAAAAGTTTAAATTTTTTTATTTTATTTTAATATTTTATAATATTATGTATGATTAATATATCATTATAAATAAAAATAAATAAATAAAATAAATAGATGAATTAGTAAAAAAAAAAAATTTTTTTTTGTTTTTTTTTTTATGAATATAAATATAAATATAAATATTATTTTAAATTTATATATATATATTATATAAATAGATAAATAAATAATATTAAATATACCATTTTAATAATTTCTTTGGACTATCTGGTTCAGCATTTTGAGCAGCATTATGATAGGCACGAAGCTTAGCTACTAATTCAGTAGAATCTTTAGCAGCATTAACAGCTAAAGTTTTTGGAATTACTAATAAAGCATTAGCAAATTCGGCAATAGCTAATTGCTCACGTGATCCCTATTAAATAATATTTTTTTTTTAAATTTTTAAATTTTTTTTTTTATTTTAGATATATATAAAAAATATATATATTAATTATTTATAATTAAATTTTAAACTTAAATATATCTAAAAATTAATAAATATATAATAATATGAATAAAAAAAGTAAAAAAAAAAAAAAAAATGAAAATTAAAATTAATAACTTACTAAAGTATGAGCAAAGTTTTCTAAATAGATAGATAAAGCAGATTCAACAGCACCACCACCTGGAACAACAGCATTACTTTCTAAGGTACGTTTAACAGCACATAATATATCATGCATTGATCTTTCCATTTCATCTAACATGTAATCATTAGCACCACGTAAAATAATTGAAGTAGAGGCATGAGCTTTAGTACCTTTAACAAGAATACATTCATCATCAGATATACGTTCTTGAACAACTTCATCAGCATAACCTAAGTATGATGGGTCGAAAGTTTCTTCTCCTTCTAAATTAGCTAAAGTTGAAAGGAAAGTAGCTATTTGTAATTATCATATTATTTAATTATTGATTATTAATCATTGTCAATTATTATTATTGTTGTTGTTGATTATTGTTTATGATTATTGATTATTAATTATAAATCATTATTGATTATTATTAAATTATAATTGATTATTTAAATTTTATTTTTGTTTAAAAAAAAAAAATTTTTTTCAAATAATGATTAAGGATTATTTTGATTTATTAGTATATATAAATGTTTGTTAAAAATATTTTATATATTATTAAATTGATATAATAAATTAAAAAAAATAGATATATATATTATTATTTTATTATATTATATAAAATAAAATATTTTAATATCATTACTAATTTATTAAATAAAAATTTACCTCCAGTAGCCTTAGCAACTCTACGCATATCTTCTTTCTTAACTCTTCTAACAGCCATAGCACCAGCTTCAACAAATAACTTTAAGCAAAGATCATCAATACCCTTAGTAGTTAAAACAACATTAGCACCAGCATCAAGAATTTTCTTTATTCTTTCAGTAGTAATTTCAATTTCTCTGTTTGATATAACCAATAATAATGATGATAATGATAATGATGATAATAATAATAATAATAATAATAATAATAATAATAAATTATTTCAATTAATATAATTATTAAAGTCTTAAAGAGATCTTATTTATATTTATATAAATTTTATACTGATATAAAAAAATTTATATATATATATATTAATATTATAAATAATATATACCTCTTTCTAACAGCTTCTAACTTATCTGGATCATCAATAACAATATTAACACCTAAACTCATTCTGGCTTTTTGTAAATTGATATCTAAACAAGCAATCTTAGCATTGGTAATTTTTGTCTTCATTGCTTGAGAAGCAACAGTACAATTAATAGCATAACCATTAATGTGCATACTTTCCTTTGATGATTTACCATGAGCCTTTAAAATATTAATAGCTTTAATTGGATATTTAAAGTTGGATTTAATTCCTGGAACTTTAACAGCTTGAACAGCATCAACAGCCATGGAAGAAAAGAATTCAGCATCGCTGTTATATAATTAATAAAAAATTTTATATTAATATAATAAAAAAAACATCACCATCATTATTATTATTATTATTATTATTATTATTATTATTATTGATAATATACAATTTTGATTTTATAATAAAAATTATAATATATTTTATAATATAATTAATTATAATAAATAATATTAAATAATATATGTAATACTTACGATCCAAGAATCTTTGAAGACATACTTGTCTTAGCAACATTAATTAAACATTCTCTACCTAATTGATCAACTTTAGTGGCCATTTGTTCAGCAATAAATTTGCAAGCTTCTTTACAAGCTAATCTGTAACCAGTAATAATAGTAGTTGGATGAATTTTATTTTTAACTAATTCATTAGCTCTCCTTAAAAGTTCAGCAGCAATAATAACAACTGAAGTAGTACCATCACCAACTTCCTTATCTTGTTGTTCAGCTAATTCGACAAGAACACGAGCAGCTGGGTGTTCAACTTCTAATAACTTTAAGATAGTTGCTCCATCATTAGAAATTGTTACATCCTATTTATAAAAATGTATAAATTATTAATTATATAATATCCAAAAAAAAAATAAAATTACATATAAATATATCTTTCTTTTTTCTTTTATTTCATTCATTTCACATTAAAATATAAATCATATTTGATCATTTTAACAACAATTAATTTTAAAATTTATACTAATTTAATAAATTTTTATTAAAACTAAAGATCAAAAATGTATATATAATTTTTAATTATATAACATTTATTAACCATTTCATTAATATTCAATATATATATTTATTTATAACTTTATTAAAAAAAAATATCCACATAATAAATCATTTATTATATGATTATATGATTTGAAACTTACACCAATATCATCGACTAACATTTTATCTAAACCAACTGGACCTAAAGAAGTTTTAACAATATTGGCAATAGAAACAGCAGCAAGAACTATGTTTAAATAATACCAGAGAAAATATATTTTTTAATTTTATATATATATTTTAATTTTAAATAAAAAATTAATATAAAAAGAAAATTATATTATAATTATTATTATTAAAAAATTAATAATATATTAAAATTTATATTAATTTTTAATATATTAAAATTATGAAGGTAAAATTCTCTATACCATTTTGTGATCTAACATCTTGACCAGATGTTCTTTGACCACCAATAGCTAATGATTGATTTGTACGTTCAGCTTGCATAGTGTTTAATAATCTATATTAAATGTTAATTTAAATTGAATAAAAAAAATAAATTAAAAAAGAAAAATTATTTATTAATCAATAATTTTATAAATTTTATAATATATAATATTAGAAATTAATATTTTATTATTATATAATAATAAAATATTAATATAACATTAAAAAAGTATAAGAAGGTAATGCAGAATCAATAACATTAAATTTTCATTTATAATTTTAATTTTTTAAATTAATGGTTCATAAGCTTAATTATCTTCCTTTGTTATAATAATGATTAATGCTTATGTTTGTTGAAATTATATAATATCAATTTATTATAAATATTATTTATATTTATATGTATTTCTTCAATCCCAATCTTCTTCTTTGTTCTATCTCCTTATATTTTAAATACGTTATCCAATTATAAAATTTCATTAATTAAAGTATAAATTTATATATTAAATGTATTAACAATTTTGTTCATAGAATATTATGAAATTTTGAAATTGTTTATATTAAATATCCTTAATTTATTCATTCTGCAATTTATCTCCATTTAAATATGCCATATTGTATATTGCTAATATTAAATAAAATGTGAATATATATATATATAAATATTTACAAATTTTAAATAATTATTATTATAAATGTATGCTCGATCTCTTTATACTTGAAAAGAAAAGTATCTATTAAAAAATTTATATAATAATAGTTATTATACATTTAATTAATTTTTTTTTGCTTAATAATATATAATAACTATTTAAAAAATTGATTGGTTTTTTAATTATAATCAAAAAATAGTTATATAATATAATTCTAATTATTATATTATTATATAAAATATATAAAATTATATATATTCACTATGAAAGAATATGATAGAATTTTAATGTAAAATACATAAATATACATTAATGTATATTTATGTAAAAAAAAAACTAATTATGTATTTCCTTTTTTGTAGAGATATAATAATCCAATAATATAGAAAATAAAATTTAAAAAAAAAAAAAAAATAATTAAATATTTAAAAAAAGGTTAATATAAGGGTGAAAGAAAAAAAAAAATAATAAGTGTACCCAAATTACACAAAAATAAAAAATCAATTAAAAAGTTTCTAATATGTTAGTATAAATATTAACTCAGTAAAAAATCAATTAAAAAGTTTCTAATATGTTAGTATAAATATTAACTCAGTAAAATAAATGAAAATTTAATAAAAATATGAAATTATAACTATTTATCAATATAAAAAATAATATTTTATACCTTATCACTTGATATAGAAAATTTAAATTTAAAACAATTATTCTTTCGAAAAAATTTTTCTTTATATTTTAAAATAAAGAACAATTATAATATAAAAAATAACAATTAGTAATTACTATAACATAAAATCAAGTATTATAAATATATTTATAAAACTATTTAATTTATCTATTGAAAAAATAATACATATAAAAAATGAATGCACCTGGAAAAATAAATACGGATACTTCCAAATTCAATATAGTTATTTCACCTGCAACTATGGTAGATCCTTCAGAAATGATAAATGTTTTAACTACAAATGAATTATTAGCAATTAGTTTTGTAAAATATATTACAACAGGAATTCTTTCACCTTTTGAAGTTTCAAGAATATTGCAACAAATACAGTATATTCCTTCTTTAGATTATTTAAAAAAAAATGATGATATTACTGAAGAACAAACATATGAAACAAATAATAATGTAATTTTTTAAAAACCATATTTTAATTATTTATAATTTCTTTTTTTTTTCTCTCTCCTTTTTAAATAAAATTTATAATTAATACTTTTTAATAAATAAATAAATATAATATTAAATTTAAAAAATTGAATTATATTAGTACGAAAGTTCAGAAGAATCAGAAGAATCAGATATTGAAAAATATTGTAATCAAGCTGCATTACAGCCTTCGAAAGCACAATATAATTCCAATGTATCTCTCTCTGATACAAATGGATATATTATAAGAACAAATAGTGCAAATGATCCATTAAGGCCTTCATATCAACTTGGAATATTAGAAGGTTCTACAACAAAAACTATACGAAAATTAGTAAAGCATAAAGATGAAGGTTTTTTCAGTCTGTGGAAAGGTAATATAAAATAATTAAACAAGAAAATATACAAATATTTATTATTTATTAATTTTATATATTTTTGTTTTTATATATTAGGTCATTTTTTAAATTGGGTATACGAAATTCTTCATGTATTAATTCAACCTTCTATAGAAGGAATAATAAATAGAACATTTGATTTATATGATGAAACTTTACCTTTAATTCAAATGGATAAAGTTATGCCAAATCTTACTTCTTTAGTTGCAAGTTATACAATAACAGGATTTATATTAAGTCCAATTGAGCTTGTTCGAGTAAGGTTAATAAAAATAAATCATATATAAAAATATAAAAATATATATATATATATTTTATAAAGTTATTAACTAAAGTTATTAACTATATATAAATCTTTTTCTATTGCTTTATAATATTTTTATAATATTCATTATTTAATAATATAATTAATTAAAAATTAGAATGATTGCACAAACATCAAATCCATATTATAAAAAATATAAGAATTCATGGCATGGTATTAAAACTATAGCAAAAGAAGAAGGATTATCATCTATATATTTTGGATATAATTTAGTTCCAACTTTGTTATACCACTCAGTTATACCACTTCTTAAAAATAGTAATCGTCTTGTTATTGAAAGACTTTTAGGAATTTCAGCATCTAAGCAACCTGGAAAATATGCATTATGTGAATTAGGATTAAGTTCATTAGAATTGCTTATATCATTTCCATTAGAAACAGTTCGTAGAAGACTTCAATGTCAAATTAATCCAAAAATAATGAATCATAGTACAAATTATAGTACTAAGGTCGCAATTAGAAGAACAAGGTATAACGGAATGATAGATTGTATAAAATCAATTATAAAAGAAGAAGGTGGTGATGCTATTGAAAAAAAGAAAAAAAAAAATAATGAAACTGATTCATCAAATGAAGATGAGACTCAAGAAAATAAAAATGAAAATAAAAAGATAATAAATAAATATTATCAAAAAATGAATAAAAACATAAAGAAAGTAAAAGGATTATATAGAGGAATAGATCTAATGTTTTGGACTAATGTTGTTATATTAGGTTTTAATATTTTAAACGAAATAGAAATAGTAGATTAAAATATATAAATAATCAAATAAAAATTTATATATAACATTAAATGTTTTAAATTGCATATTTAACTAAATCATATATAACTAATTAAATTATAGTTATTCATTGTATAATATAAATTAAATAATATATATTAATAATAAACTTTAACAAGAATAAATAATAAAATAATCAAAATTAATAAATCAAAATAAAAAAAAAATATTAATAAAGTAAAAATAAAAATGTTTTTTCTTCTATATTTATATATATAATACTACACTATAATTCTTTAATAATTAAAACTTGTTATTGTATATATATTATGTCTATCTAACTCTATTATTGTGTTATAAAAACCATCCTTTATTTGGATACATGTTATTTTTCTTATTTTCTTTTTTTTTTTTTTTTTTTAACAACATTTAATTTTAAATAATAATTAATATATTTTAGAAATACCAATTTTGGTTAAATCAAAACTTAATATTTAATATTAATATAAAATATTTTTTTTCTTATAAATATATATATTTTAATTAAAATATTAATATGTCAATCTTTAAATTTATTATATTATTATTTTTATTATTTAATAAGATTTGTTGTAGTGCCCAAAATCATTAGAACTATGAAAAAATATATACATATATATATATATGAATAATAATTTTTATGTATATTTTTATATAATTCCTTTTTTTAAAAATACTCTAGTACATAATGCTTATTAATGAAAAAATGTCATATAATAATTAAAGATAAAAATTGAATAAAATAATTATTTTATTTTAATATTCTTAAATTTTTATTTATAATTATAATCATTTGTTATTTCAAAACTATTAGGTTCATATATTAAGAAAAAGTAGTTTACCAATGTTAATAGTTATGATATTAAAATAGTTTTTAATATTCATTTTTTTTATTCTTTTTAAATATTTTCTTGAAAACAAAAACAAAAATAACAAAATATATTATGTGTGTATATATATATAATATAACTCTTGAGTTTATTGTACAAAAAAAAAAGTTCTTCTTTAATATTAAAATAAGAAGTATATATTTTTTCTTTAATTACTTTATTTATATATATATTAATGTTCTTATTCTATAATAAGACAATAAATATCAAGAAAGATTATTTTTTTTATATAATTTATTTTTATATACTGTAAAAATGTTTAATTTATTAAAATTTTTAATTATTTATATATTTTACATTTAATAAATATAAAAATGTATAGATTTATAGATTAAGGTTTTTTCCCTTATATACTTATATTAATATTATTTCTTATATATTAAACTTTTACCTTATTCATATATATTTATTTTTATAATAGTTCATTTAATAAAAAAATTATTATTATTAATTTCAACTTTATTCTATTTAAATCTTCATTATTTTAAACTTTATTAAATTTTAATTTTTTATAATAAAAAAAAAATAATAAAATAAAAGAAAATAAAAAAAGATTATAAAAATATTTTAATAATAATTATTAATTCATTCATGATAAATGATAAATGTATGAGAGTTTTATATTAGTATTAATTAATATAATTTATTATATTTAATTGGTCTTTTAAAATATATAAATAACTTAAAGTATTTAGTCATGCTATAATTGAAATATTATTTTTAAAAAAATTAAAATCTATTTAATATTGTTATATATAAAAGTAAATTATAATATTGAAACAAAAAGTAATACTATCAGTATTCATCAAAAATGAAATAGTTATTAATTTTAAAAGCAATCATAATTATATAATAATATAAATATTAATTATTAATTTAAAAAAATTATATATATTATTTTAATATATAATATAAAAAAAATTATAAATTATATATATTGATATAATTAATAGTTTTATAAATATTATTTAGAAAATCTTTTTATATATATTACCATTTATAAAATATAATTCAGAATAATTATTACTATATATATATATAAAAAAAGATGAGTACATATGAAAATGACTCAATAACACCATTAAAAATTGCTAACTATTTTTTTGAAGTTGGACTTTCAAACGACGAAAGTTTAACTAAGCAACTAGCAAAACAATTAAATGAAGAATGTATGAATAATAGAAAAAAGTTAAAAAGATTATTATCAAATGCTAATCCAGATTTATTAACAGAAAATAAGGAATACCTTCAAAATTATAAAAGAAATGAAAATTTTAGTAATATTACTGAAAGTGTTAATTCATTATCATTAAATAATATTAATTTTAGTACTGGTTCAATTTCGAGTGTATATCATAGTAATGAAAGCATTGAATCTAGAAAAAGAAATAGTAATAAGAATAGTAATAAGAGTAGTAATGTTAATTTAAATTCAGATGGGAAACTTCAAATACCAAGTGAAAAGAATTCAAAAAATTCCATAAATTCTTTGTCAAATACAAATAAAGCTGTAAGTATTACTGATATTGAAAGTATTACTTTTGATAAAGACTTACCAATTGCTTCAATTACACAAAGTAATAAAGAATTATATAGTTCCAATCCTAATGAATTAAATAAGAAACCTCATCTTATGAAAAGTAAGTCAATATCAAAAACTAGTATGTCAGCACATTCTCTTACAAAAAAAGTAAGTTCAGTTAGTACATTAGAAAGTTTAAATTTATGTGTTAATGAAGAAGATAAAAGTAAAATAAGTCCAGAAGTTTTGGAATCAAATAATACAGATGATGAACGAAACGCGTTAGAAACGCAATTTAATAAACCAGAAAAAACAAATTATAAATTAAAAACTGTCAGTTCAATGCCATTAATTAGTAATAATCATACTATTATAAAAACTTCATCAAAAACGACACTTGTACACGAATTTGATGATAATGCACCACTGGCATATGTTAGTATTACTATATAATACAAAATTCTCTCTTTAATAATTAATAATAAGTATTTATATAAGCATTCTATTTAATAGTAATTTAACTTTTTTTGCATTTTTCAATATTTATTTTCATGGATTATATATTAATTAGTTAAAATACTCATTATCAAAAGGTTAATATAAAGAAAGATATTATATATTTTTATTGTACTATATAATTATATTTATTAATATGATTTACATATTATATATATATATATATATATATATATATATCCAAAAAAAAAAAAAAAAAAAAAATTTAAAAAAAATAACATAGAGAGTCTAAATAGTTTATCACAACCACTCCAACCACAACAAAAAACATCCTCTCCTACAATTAATGCTATTCACCCAATAGAAAATAAATATTCATCAAAACTTATAATGAGGTAAAATACATATATTAACACACTTTTTTTATGATTTCTATAATACATTTATTCATTATAATTAAAATATAATATTGTAGATATCCTGAAAAAGATTATGATGACAATGAAAAACTTACACCATATATCAATATGGTAAATTACACTAACATATATAATCATAAATACTATTTTCCTAATTCTTATATTATATGCATTTTCATTTTATAAAATAAAATAGTTTTGTTTCCCAAATGATATTTCATTAAAATATAGTTTAAAAAAGCCATACTCAACATACCATAGTTTTGTATCCTTTTGTCTAAATAACAAGATTTGATAAAATATTTATACTTTATATTTTTTGAAATAAAAATAATTTTTTATTTTTCTTTAATTCATATATATTTTATAATAAAAATATAAAGGTCAATACAAGTCTTATAGGTGAAAAATCATATGGAGTTTGTGTTATCATTTACGAAAAAATTAAAGGAAATATTAAAAAAAGTTATGAACAATTACTAAATAAATGGATTAATGAGAATATAGTAATTATTATATATAAGCATATATATATATATATTTATTATTTATTATTTCTATCATTTATATATTTATATATTTATCAATTAACACATTATTCATCAATATTTTATACATTATATATTTATTTATCATTTATTCTTTATTTCTTGGTATAATAAATATTTGAACAATATATTTATTAATATAAACATATAACAATTTAAAAAAATCTAAAAGGATGATAATGAAAAAGAATATATTATTCATATACATACAGAATTAGAAAAACAACAAGAAGAATTGGAAAAAACGAAACTTAAATTAAAAGAAATATTATATAAAAATGATTTCGTTACAAAAGAAGATCTTGCGTTACATGATGAATTAAGTAAAAATTTAAATGAAATTTCAGAAAATATAAAATTATATGAAGAAATTTTAAACACTCTTGGTAATAAAAGATTCATAAGTTCAGAAAATGTATATCAACCAAAATGTATTGGAGTTACTAGTTCATGGCCATGGTATAATATATTAAAAGATTGGTTATCAATAGTTATACGTGAAACTATTGGAGGATTTGGAAATAAAATATGTATTCCACTAGAAAGGTTTATATCTAAAAAAATAGATTAAAATAAAATATAATAAAAAGTTATTATAATAATATGAATAAAATAAAAATATAGTTAAAGGAAAATATAAATGATAATAATACAATTTTCATTATAATGATTATTATTAGATATATAATTAATATATTACATGAAATACCTTTCCCACCTCCTGGAAAATATGAAATTTCTATTTCAACATCAGAAAAAACATTATACTTTTCTCAACCACCTAAAAATGAAATACCATTAATCACTAACGTATTTATTTAATTAATATTTTATAATAATAATAATAAATATATAAATAATAATAATACTAATAAATAAAATATAAAATGCATTATTATTATTATATGATATATAAAATAATTCAATAAAATAGTTTTCATTTTATCCAACCTTTAGATGTCTTTCTCATAATAATATCATTGCAATCACTGAAATGATATTAGGGGAAAGAAAATTAATCTTTGTATCATCATATCCTGCACTTTTAACAAACGTTACTGAAACTTTCTGTTCATTAATCTATCCATTTGAATGGAAATATAATTTAATTCCAGTTCTTCCTGTAAATCTTTTACAATATACACATGCTCCTGGACCATATATTATGGGTGTATTAAGAGAATATTTTGATCAATTAAAAGAAGATTTAAATGAAGAAGTATTAAATTTTAATATTATATTTTTATTTCAATATATTAATAGAAATAAATATAATTTTTTTTTAAATTTTATTAAACTTATATAATATTAAAATTTAAATTATAAAAATAATGTTAATTTTATTTATATAAATATATATATATATATAATCTAAAATAATAAATTATAATATTAAATATAGGCATGTATTATAGATATAGATAATGATATAATTGAAATGGGTAGAACTATTGATTATAATACTGGTAAAGAAGTAGAACTACCTAAACTTCCATTAAAAGAAAAAAAGAGATTATTATCAAAATTAAATAAATACGCTATAGCTGGTACTAAAGATGATATCATTACGAAAAATAATCTAGGAAATGGAAAACCATTAGGTGTTCCAAAATTTATGATGTATACTTATCCAAACGGCGATTTTATATCAAGTTCAAGATCAAAAATCGATAATGATTCAGTTATTCAAAAATTAAGAGCACAAAGTTGTAATAATTCTAATACAAATTCTACTAATTCGACAATAAATAAAAAGACAGGACCAATTGCTCAAAATGATATTGAAATTAACGATGTTTCACGATATCCATTTGATTTCTTCAGTAAAAAAAGAATTATTAGTGAGAATAAAAATCAAACAATTTCATCGATGCCAACAAATACTGAAACAGTTCCACTAGAAAATACAATAGGTGAGAATGATGCACCAACTAATAATAAAAGAAAGGTAAATAAAAAAATATTGACTATTTAATATTAAACATAAGAATTAATTATTTTTCTGAAATTGTTATAAAAATTTATTTAACTATTTAATCAATTAATTATTTATTTATTTATTTATCTATTTATTTATTTATTTATTTATTTATTATGTTATAAAAATAAAAAAAATAATTAACAATAAAATAATAATAATAATAATAATAATAATAATAATAATAATAATAATAATAATAATAATAATAATAATAATTAAAAGGATTCGGTAATATCAAGATCATTTTCAGCTGCTAATTTATTAAATACCAATAATCCTGGACACAATAGAGTTTATTCTGTGACTACAGCCCCAATAAGTGATTCAGAATATCTAATATATCAAAATAAATATAAAAACTTAAAAAGTAATACCTTACCTCACAATATTATTACCACTACAAACTCTATTACAACTTTCAGTGAAAGCATAGGATCAAAAAGAAGAGATGGTCATATATTTAAAGAATTTATACCTGATGCCTCAAACTTTATTACTATTGATAATCCTCCTCCACTTCCAGGATGTTCATGTAATGATTTATCATGTTGTAATGAAGCTAAAAACTTTGTTATTGTTCCAAATACAAATAGTCCAACTTCTAGTAAATCCCAAGATAAATCATTCTTATATAAAAATACCTGTGATATTTGTGAAAAATATTTATTTAATACCAATACGAAAATTCTGAAATGTTCAAGTAATTATAAAAGAATTTATTATTTAACATTAAATTATACTTATTCAATAACTAATATTTTCTTTTTATTTTCATTATCAACACTAAATATCATAAATATTTATTTTTTATATATTTTTTATTTAATTATTCGTCATTTTGATTTTCTTTTATCAACAAATAAAAAAAATCATTATAGCTTGTTCTAGTATCATTCATATTTCATGTTTATCAAAAATTTCATGTTTCCCATGTATTTCTACTTTTAATCAAACAAAAATACAATTAGCTTTTGTAAAATTATTTAGAAATATATTTAAAAATTATAGAAAATACATTATACCCCCAAATAGTAATAAAAATGAATCAACTAGTAACAATATTTTGGCACAAGATAATAACCAATTAGAATGGTTTAATACTATAGGGTTTATTAAAGAAGCTGAAAAATCATATCAAGTAATAAAAAATATTTATATATTTTAATCAATTTATATCTATTTTTCTTTTTTTTTTTTTTTTTTTTTTTTTTTTTATTATTATTACTATTTATTTATATTATTTATTATTATTATTATTATTATTATTATTATTATTATTATTATTATTATTATTATTATTATTATTATTATTATTATTATTATTATTATTATTATTATTATTATTATTATTATTATTATTATTATTATTATTATTATTATTATTATTATTATTATTATTATTATTATTATTATTATTATTATTATTATTATTATTATTATTATTATTATTATTATTATTATTATTATTATTATTATTATTATTATTATTATTATTATTATTATTATTATTATTATTATTATTATTATTATTATTATTATTATTATTATTATTATTATTATTATTATTATTTATATTTTTATTATTTTTTATTATTATTACTTTTATTATTATTATTTTTTTTATTTTTATTTTTACTTTTCCCCAATAAATATATTAAATCTTTAATAACATTAATTATAAATTAAATATTTATTAACAAATATAATTATTATTATTATTATTACAGGAATTTTTGACGTTATTTAAAGATACACAAGCATTTGCTCATTTTACATATGAAAGAGCTGAAAAACCATTAATAGATCATTCTATTCAATACTTCGATGAATTGATAAATTATAAAAAAAAGAAATCAAAACTTTACTCTAAAGAAGTTTCTACATTCTTTACTGTAAGAAATATATTCATGTATTATATATAATTACTATATTAAATCTTAAAAAAATATTCTAAATTATATATATATATATATTATATTCCTTATATATAATATATTAGAACAAATCAGATGTTATAAAAAAAACTGTAGAAGCAACTAAGCCAAATCAAGAGGATTTAGAATATGGTAATTATAAATTCAAATATAAATATCAATATATTATGATATACTTATATCATTATACAAAAATTAATTAATTTTATATATAATCTGTAAAATAGATGATATATTGGTAAAATCAGAATATTTCCCAGATAAATTAGATGAGAGATTATTGTGTGAACCAAGACCATGTGATAGCTTATTATTACCAGAAGATATCCAAAATATCAATGATGATATTCAAATAGCTGTTACAAGACCTGACAATAACATAACTGTAAAATATAATTTATTATTATTAGTATAATAAGTAACAGTAATGATAATAGTAGTAGTTATTGTTATAATAGTAGTAGTTATTGTTATAATAGTAGTAGTAAAAGTAATAGTAGAATTAGTAGTAGTATCAGTATCAATATTATACTAAAAAACTAAAAAAAAAAAAATCAGAATAAAGATTTAATTATTATATTTTTTTTATAATTTATTAATAATATCATTATAACTAACAGAAAAAGAAACAAGAATATTGGTCATGGTTCAAGATTGTTAAAGATACCGAATGTCAACCAGATGAGCCATTCGAATCCTTTAAATTCAATACAGATGAAGAAAGAAGGTGAACAAATAATTATATATATATATATATATATGAATTATTAATATTAATATAAAAACAAATTTTAATAATCATTATATACTAATATATATTATTATTGTTATTATTATTATTATTATTATTATTATTATTATTTTACAATATATCAAATATATATATAGAAATCTACTAGAAAAAGTATACAAAAGTGTATCAGTTGTTATTAGAGAAAGTACACCTGCTAATAAAGATGTATTATCAAGTTTCTCATCTGAAAGAATTGAAAAGAAATTGGATGTTTTATATAGTAATGTTGAATTACTCAAAAGAGCTGCTGATGAACAATTAATTGAAAAGTAAATATTTTATAAAAAATTATAAATAATAAGAATATAAAATAAAAATAATAATAATAATATTTTCATTTATGAAATTGTATCAATTCACAATATATAATTCTTTTATTATTATTATTATTATTATTATTATTATTATTATTATTAATTATTATTATTATTATTAATTATTATTATTATTTCATTAATATTATTATAGTAATGATCAAAAGGAACTTCATATAAATTTAAAATCTTTATTTGAACTTATTACTGTTTATGAAGATCATCTTGCTAAAAGACAACAAGATTCAATTATTATGAAGACAGCAACGGTTAATTATGATTCAGGAAGTAGTGATGAAGATATTACAGTTGAATTACCTCAAATATTTAATAATAAAAAATTGTTAGATAGTCAAAGAGTTGAAATGACAAGTTTAAATTCATCAAAGTCAAGTGTTACATCACCTTCAACTTCTAATACTACAGACCAAAAAAATAATATAAATACTCAAAATACGGTTAGAAATCAAACTTTAGAACAATAAAAGTAGTAAAATTGACACAATCTTCTATTCTTAAACTTTATTATTATTTAATAATAATACTTATAAACAGTTAAAAATAATAATAATAATAATAATAATATATATATATATATATATATAATATACATATATATATATATTTAATATCAATAAATAATGTTAATAATAGAAATTGAATTATATAAATAATTAATGGCTATGATTAGCATCATTATATATATTAATATTAATTTTCATAAAAGATATATGATTAGTATATATATATATAAATTTAAAATGAAAAATAAAAAAAAAAAATAAAATAAAAATACAATTGTTTATCTAATAACAATTATATATATAAATATATATTATAAAAAAAAAAAAAAAACTAAAATAAAATATAAGATGAAAATAAGCATACTAAAACACAGTGGCATGATTGGTTTATTATTTTAATTAATTGTTTATTTATTTATTTATTTATTTATTTATTTATTTATTTATTTATTTATTTATTTAAATAATTTAATCCAAACTTAATACTTTTTAATTTCAATTTTTACTTAAAAAATAGAATAAATTTAAATAAATAAATGAAAATATTTATATTTATTTTAAACTTGTTAATTTAATAAAATACATTTCTTATGTTTAATAGATAAATGAAAAATAATATAATATATAATATAAATAAATATAAAAAAAATAAAAATAATAAAATTATATATATATATATATATATATCAATACTCAAATAAAAAGAAAAAATAACATATAATAAAATATTGTAATGTTAATTGTTAAAAAAAAAAAAAAAAAAAAGTAAAATAATCCGTATATTAAAAAAATTAAAAATTTTACTAAATATATATATATAAACATTTAGATTTTTTTAAAAAAAAAAAATGACTTTTTTTTATAACAAAAAGAAAAAAAAAATTATAATGATATTTTTAAAAGATATAAATTATTTAATAAAAGGTAATTTTTGATTATTCTGTTGCTATTGGTTTAGCTTTATAAAATTCAGATTCAATTTCAGGTTTATTTGAACTTAATTTAGGATCAGTACGATTATTTATATTATTATTATTAGTATTTTCATCATTTTTATTTTCGAAAGTTGCAAAAGTTGTCGTAGAATCTATTTTTCCTTCTGTATTATTTTGTTGAAAAAAGAATTCTGTTGTTCCTTTTTCATTAAATTGAAATGGATTTTCACTTTCATAATTTTGTTTTATTGGTATATTGGTATTATCATTATTATTTACATCAGCTTTTATATACAATTCTGAATTTGCACCTGGTATTTCTGCAGTTGGTGTGGTAGTATCTGTTGGTATAAATGGGAAAGTAGGTGTATCCTTACCAGCTTGTCCAATAGTGCCTGCAATAATAGTAGCATTAGCATCATTAATACGAATAAATGATTCATTTGTAGTTCCATCATTTTGGAAATTGTTATAACCTGTAGGAAGCGTTATTGCGAAGTTAACATCTAATATAAATTTATAAATTAATTAATTTAATAATAATAATAATAATAATAATAATAATAAAAAGTAATTATAATTAAAACTATAAATTTTTTAACTAAAGCGAAAAAAAAAAAAAAAAAAAAAAAAAAAATAAATATATATGTACCATAACTAGTAGAAGATTCTGCATTATCTTGGCTTTGGCTTTGACTTTGACTAGTTTCAACATTACTACTACTACTAACTTCATTTGAATTTTCAGTGGAACCTTCTTTTTTAGATTTTTTTGATCTTCTAGGATGTTCAGGCTTATAATAAGGATCAACATTTCTTTTTCTACGTTTACCTTCAGAACAAGCTACATATTCTTTTAAAACTTTAGTATTTCTCCATTTATTACCAATACTACTTATACTCTTTTTAGCAGCTTTTTCAAAAGCACCCAATGGTAAACCTTGTTGAATTCTTTTCCATTTTTCATTTTTACATTTATCATGAATAGATTGTCTAGTTTGATTACCTAAAATATTTGATTGAATACCATTTGGACCATGAAGATTTAAAATTAAAGAAGGATAAATATTACCATTAGATTCTAAAATACATTTTTCTAAACACTTTAATTGTTCATCTGTCCATCTTCTACGACGACAATTAGGAACACGTTTATTATTTATAAGTTCATTTTGAATTTGCATTTGTATATGACGAGAATTATTAATTGAATTAGCATAAACACCTAAACTTTTCTTCATCCTTATTCTCTTTCTTTTTTCTGATTTACATTTATCTCTAATATTATTGACAGTAAATGCTCCTAAATTATGAGATATTGTACCATTTGGGCCATGTTCATCATAAAATTTCTTTGGTTCTATAACAAAATTATTATTTCTAATACATTCTTCCAAGAACTTTTCTTGTTCTTCATTCCATCTCTTTTTTATATGACGTTTAACTACAGTTCGTTCATCTGAATCATTTTCATCAATCTCAGATTTTTTTGAATCTTTTGATTCCTCATCATTTTGAGTACTAGATTCTGTTGATTTTTCTGAATCATTAATAATAATTACTGTATTGTCTATTGAATCACCATCTTTAGATTCTTTTGTTTTACTATCAGCATTTTCATCTGAACTATCTTCATTACTTTTATCAGATTTTCTTTTTCTTCCCCTTGTTTTTTTCTTTTTAGTTGAATCAGAAGTATCAGAATTCTTATCATTTTTAGATTTGCCTTTTCTTTTTGACTTTTTATTTTCTACATTTTAAATAATATAGTAATTATAATAAAAATATAACATAAATAATAATAATATTTAATAAATATATTATAAAAATGAAAAAGAAAAAAGAAAATAAATAAATATATATATATATATTAATATTTATTAATTTATTTATTAATTTATTAATTTATTTATTAATTTATTTATTTATTTATTAATTTATTTATTAATTTATTTGTTCATTTATTTATTATTTACTTTTGCTTTCTTTACTTTTACTAAATTCCTCATCTATATCACCTTCTTCTCTTGGACGACCATATTTTAATCTAAATCTAATTTCATCACTTGCAGGATGATTCCTAATTTATATAATAATATTTTAGGATTAGAATTACATAAATTAATTAAAAAAAAATAATAATTAAATTACCATTCAATTTTTCCAAGATCTGTATCTTTTTGGTCCTATTAAAAAAAAAAAATTAAACATGTAATAAAATATTTAATAAAAAAAAAATTTTTTTTTATTATATTTAAATATAAATAAAATAATTGAAAATAATATACAATTTTATAATAATACTTACCAAAAAAATATCAGAAAAATTATTTATAAAATAGATAATATATGAAATGAAATCAATTTCAAAAAGTTCAGAAGGAAATTTATTTTTTAAAGTTACTAAATCTTTCTGAGTATATATCTATTATTGAATATTCATATTTAATATTTTATAATAAAAATTAGTAAAAAAAAAAATAAAAAATAATTGGAAATATATATATAATTTTTTTTTAAAAAAATAAAAGTAAAAATAAAATAAAATAAAATAAAATAAAATAAAATAAACATACGTCTTCAATTCTTGTAGCATTTTTTTCATTAAATATATCATTGCTAACAAAAATTTGTTCAATGATTTCATTTATATTTTCATTTACAATTAAACCAGAAATTAAAGTCTATAATAATTAAAATATAAAATTTAAATAATAATATAATTAATTAATTATTTATTTATGTAATTATATATATATAATATTATAAAATAGAATAAACATTATTTTTCATTTTATTCTTTTTTTTTTTTTTTTTTTTTGATTTTTCAATATTTTGAAAATCATAATTGTATATTATAAAAAAATATTATAAAATACTCTACTTGTGTTTTAAGTTCAATGGAAAGATTAATACTTCTTTCTCTATGATTTTCATCTATTAGTTCAACATGTTTATCTAAAAGTCGACATGCCTCCAACTTATTTTCAGCATCGACTTCTCTATCCAAATTATTAAATATCAATGTACATAGTTTAACAAGAATAATTATTGAAGATACAGAAGAAGGAAAAATTTCAAAGAAATTATCGGGTAAAGTTTCTAATAATTCACAAAAAATAAGCATTAAATATATAAAAAATATTAATATTAGTATTAATAATAATATTAAATAAATTTCTATTTATTAAAATTAAAAATAAATAAATAATTTATAAGGCATATGACAAAAAAGAAAAATTAAAAATTATATATATATTATCATACCATTGAAAATTGCCCAAATTTCATTAATTGAATTTAAAATTTCTTTTCTAATTTGTAAATCTTCTTCTGTATATATACCTAATGCATTAATACATTTATCAAGAATAGATTGTGAAATCTTTAAATATTTTGAAAAATTAATTTCAGCACGTACTTCTGATACCATTTTTTCTTTTTTTTTTTTTTATTTAATTTACTGTATGATATATTAAATATTAATCATTAAATTATTTTGTTACAAAGTAATTACTTCAATTATTTTTTTTATTTTAATTGATTGTTTTGATAAAAAAAAATAATAACAAATGGTTATGTTAAAATTAAATAATATAATAATATTATTATTTTTATTTATTTATTTATTTATTTATTTATTTATTTATTTATTTATTATTGATTTTATATTATATTATTTTTTATTAAAAAAATATATGTGAATTAGAAAGGTTAAAAGAATATTTATAAATAATTGAGATAATTTAAATATATATAAATTTTAAAAGGTTATTTAAAAAAATCAAATTTTTTTGATGAACAATATTTTTTTGATGAAATAATTTAAATATAAAATTTTACAAAATATACTATTTACTGCTTTTATTAATATTATATTTTAAACATTCATAAGAAATTATGTTTAATGATTTTATAATTTATTTGTTTTTCAAAGAATATATTTGAAATGCATTAAAAGGTTAATTCATCTTTTACTCTTAAAGGTTAGCTTAAAATAAACAATAATTTTTTTTTCTATTTTTAAAATAAATAATAAAATAAAATAAAAAAATATTTTTTAAAACTGAAAATAAAAAAAATTTTTTTTATATTTTCATTTTCTATTTAATTATTATTTCACAAAAAAAAAATTTATTATAATTATAATAAATAGAAATAATTAACTATAAAATTAACTTTAATATAATTTAATCTAATTTAAATATATTACAACTTTCAATTTAATAGAATATATTAAATAAATTAATTTTTTTTTAAAATTTTTTAAATATCTGTTTTTAATATAAAATACAATTTTATAACAATAGAACAATTTTTAATATATACAAATAAATATTATAAATAGGTTTTTATTAGGTTTTTTATTAGGTTTTTTATCAGGTTTTTTATTAGGTTTATTATTAGGTTTTTTATTAGGTTTTTTATTAGGTTTTTTATTAGGGATTTTATAACAATATATATATACTTAATCTTTAAAAATTTTATTAATAATTAAAAAACAATATTATTTTTATATATATCATCACTTTTTTTTAAAGAATTTTTATAAAATATGGTAGCTATCGATTAATATATATATTATTTAAGAATACATATTTTTATTATACAAATCATGATTTACCCTTCGATTGAAAAATAAATATTATAATTTTATAAAACATATATGGAATTCCATCATTTTAAAATATTTTTACTATTATTATTTCTTTTATATTAAATTTTTTTAATTAAATAAAAAAAATGAAAAAATGTTAATAAAGTTATTAAAAAAAGAGTTTAATATTTAATTTCATAAAAATAAAAGTATAGTATATAATAAAGAAAATATAATTAATATTAGTATTTTATATTAAAAAAATAAAAATTAAAATATATATTAATCTATATAATTTTAATATGATCTATTTAAAATAAAATTGATATTAATTCTTCATCTATATGATATCTATGTAATCTATGTATATTTTATATATTTACTTTTTTTTTCAATTTTTTCTATGAAGTATATTTAGTTTTTTTTTTTATTATTATTACTATTATAAAAAAATTTATATAAATAATTAGAAACTTAATACAATTATATTAATAATATCAATGCATTAATAATAATAAAATATATATAATTCTTTTATATTATAGATTGAATTTTATTATATACTTCGTTATATAATTAAAACTTTAATTTTTTTATATTATAGATTGAATTTTATTATATACTTCGTTATATAATTAAAACTTTAATTTTTTATATAACAACATTAATTTCCTTAAACTTATATTAAATTTAAAATACTTTATAGCATAAATTATTAAATTATAATTATCCTTGGTAAAATAAAATCATAAATTTATTAAAAAAAAGTCTTTTATAAATAGAGAAATTTATAAAGTATTATTAATAAAAAATATTATTAATAATAACTAAATAATAATATATATATAAATATTACTACTAAAATATTACTTAATGTACAACTTTTAAAAAAAAAATTACATTATAATATATTGTATTATTATATTAAAAAAAAAATAATTCTAAAATAAAATAATAATATTATTAATATTAATCCAAAAAATGTTAATTTAAAACAAAAAAGGATATATTATATTGATTAATAATATTTATATAGTATAAAATAATACATAAATACAAAAAAAAGAAAAAAATGAAAAATGAAAAATGAAAAAGAAACTTTGATATATTTGTAAATAGATTTTACTTTTTTTTACTTTTTTTTTTTCTTATATCTGTATTAAAAGATGGTATATAGCTTTAAAAAAAAAAAATTAAATATGAAGTAATAATAAAATGGATACATTTTTTTTATTCATTTTTTTTTTCCTTATAGCTGTATTAAAAGATGGTATATAACTTTAAAAAAAAAATTAAATATGAAGTAATAATAAAATGGATACATTTTTTTTAGTCATTTTAACTATAAACGATGATAATATAGTATTATATGGAATATGGAATAATTAATAAAATATTTGATATTACGTAAAAAAAAAAATATATTAAATAAAATAAAATATTATATATATATATAAATTTTAATTATTGGTATATTAATGATTTAATAAATACTAAAAAGGATAAATTATGTTAATGGCTATTTTTATCAATCTGTGTATAAATTATATCTATTAAATAACAATTATAATAGTTCATTTATATAATTATTTTTTTTTTTTTTTAATTTTTTATATATTTTTTTATATCTATAAAATGATAAAATGAAAATATATTATTTTAATTTTATTCATCTATTATTATTTAATTGAATTAATATATATTTTTTATTATTTATGATTAAAATTATATAATAATTTTTACTCATGGAATAAATTATAATTAATATATATATTTTTTTTTAAAAAAAAAAAAAAAAAAAGTGTTCTTTATATAATATAAAATTGAAATTTTAAGTTCAAAGTATTATAAAATATTGGTAAGATAAATATTGGTAAGATACAGAATATTCTGACATACTCAGAATTTCCTAAATTATTACAATATTCTTAATCCTTTTCTTTTTTAAAAATTGTAAAAAAAAAAAAATAAAATAAATAAAAATGCTTTATCAAGATTTTAAATTATCATCATTTTTATATTTACACATTTATAATAATATTTCCCTTATTATATATATATATATATATTTTTTTTTTTTTTTGTTAAAATAATAACAATGAAAAAGTTGTCTAATGTCTACTAAGTTATTATATATAAAAAATTAGTTTTATATAATGTCTTTCTTGTTAGGTTAAAATCATAATTGTGTAAGATACATAATTCTGATTTCAACCCTATATTTTTTAGTAGTAATCTAAATATATAAAATATATAAATATTTTATTAAGAATTTTCACATGAAGAAAAAATGTATTATAACTTTATTGAATTTAACATAAAAATAATAAAATTTATAAATATTTAAACATTAGTATATTCACATAAAATAATTTAATATAAATAAATAAATTAATAAATTAATAAAAATTTACTTAATTTAATAGGTAGTATTTAAGAAGATGACTTGTTTTTTTGCTTTATTATATTATAAACATCGACGCTTTTAGTTAAAAAACCTACTGAATAATGATTATATCTGGCCTAATAATAAGAAAAATCTTATTTTATAGTACAGTTATATGTATCAAAAAAACATTAGATTTTTTTTAAGTTTTATTTTAAAAAGATTATTTCATTCCATATCCATATCCAAAATTATAATGATTAATTCTACCATAAAATTATATACATATATTTTACCTTAGTCCAATAAAGTTGAAATAAATATCTACCCTATTTGAAAAAATTACTAATAAAATTATTAATATAATCGTCTAAACTTTTTATATTTATATCCAAATTATTTATTAAATTATTTTTATCGGAATTGTAAAAATGTTATTAAAATTACTAACTATATAATGAAATTGTTGAGATTTTAAATATTTACTAATCTAGAATTACAAAATTATTAAAATTAAAATCATACTATATCTGTAACTTTTTATTAAAAAAAGAAAAAAAAAATTATTTCAATTAGAATATAATCCTCATCATTTTTATAATTACATATTTATAATAATATTTCCCTTATTATATATATATATATATATATATTTTTTTTTTTTTTTTGTTAAAATAATAACAATGAAAAAGTTGTCTAATCTCTACTAAGTTATTATATATAAAAAATTAGTTTTATATAATGTCTTTCTTGTTAGGGTAACATCAAAATTCTGTAAGATACATAATTCTGATTTCAACCTTATATTTTTTAGTAGATAAATATTTTAATAAGAATTTTCACATGGCGAAAAAATGTATTATAACTTTTTTAAACTTAACATAATAATGATAGAATTCATAAATTTATAAACATTAGTATATTCAATAAGATTGAAATGAATATTTACCCTATTTGAAAAAATTACTAATAAAATGATTAATATAATCGTCTATACTTTTTATATTTATATCCAAATTATTTATTAAATTATTATTGTCAGAACTGTAAGAATTGTTATTAAAATTACTAACTATATAATGAAATTATTGAGATTTTAAATATTAAAATTAAAGTCATAATATATGTGTTAACTTTTTATTAAAAAAAATTTTTTATTTTAATTTGAATATGGCAAAAACTAAGATAAAATAAAAATAAAAATAAAAATGACATGACATGTATATTTTTTAATTTAGATTTTATTTATTTAATTCTTTTATACATATATATTCTTTATTTAAAACAGTTAAATATATATATAAATATATATTTATATATGTAGATATAGATATTCTATTTTTATTTTACATCTAGCAAAATAAAAACAATTTATTAAAAAAATAAAATAAAATTAAACAAAAAAAAAAAAAGAATATATATATAAGAAAAATAATATAAAGTAAAAAACTAAATAATTAAATATATATACTCAAAAATTTTTATTTTGATTATATAAAATAAAAAAAAAAAATATTAATAAACAATTGAATGAATAATATCAATATTATACATTAATATTATACTAAATTACTAAAATAAGATATTAAATAAAATTAAAAATTTAAAAGGATTAAAAAGTTTTCTTTTATATTTATATAAATATAATAAATTTTTTTAAAAAAAAAAAAATTTTAATTTAATATAAAAAATAAGAACTATATATATATAATTATTATAAAATTATATATTTTATAAATTAAATATTTTAAATTATTTTAAATTAATAAATAAAAATAAAAGTAATAAATAAAGCCCAGTAATCATTACTTTTCTTATTTTTCTTCTCTTTTTTTTTTTTTTTTTTTTTTTTTTTATGTTGTTGTTTGTTATTGTTATTTATAGGTTAATAAGTTTTTTGATTTTTTGTTTTGTTTTATTTTGTTTTTCTTAATAATATATTTTAAAATTATTGAAAATTCTCTATAGTTATATCGGTTTATAATATTATAATACTTTTGTATATTGAGATTAATTTATATAAGGGTATACTTCAATTGATTTTTAAAAGATATATAATTATATATAGATTATTCATTTTTTCATTATTTCTTTTAGTATTTCACTTTTTTCTTATTATTCTTCTTAATATTTTTACTTACTGTTTTTTTTTTTTTTTTTTTTTTTTTTTTTTTTACTTTCTGTTTTTTTTTTTTTTTTGTTTTCTTTTTTACTTTATGCTTTTTTTTTTTTTTTTTTTTTTTTTTTTTTTCTTTTCATTTTTGTGTTTATATATGTATATATTATATATTATTTTTAATTTTCTTTTTTCTTTTTCTTTACTGTTATATATATATCTTTATTAATATATATATAGTTATTTTTTATCACGATTTTTTTTTATTATTATATATAAATTATTCATATAGGTATGTTATAATTATTTCTTGTAAAATTTTCTTTTTTAAGTTTGTATATATACATTTTTCTTTAAATATTTCGTTCTTATTTCACAGTAATTATTAATATTTTACTTTTTTTTTTTTTTTTTTTTTTTCCTTTTTCTTGTATTATTTGTCAAATTAAATTTATATTCACATTATGTTAATTGATTTATATTTTTTATCATTTTCTTCTTCTTCCTTTTTTTTTTTTTTTAATATTATACATGTAAGAAGTATTTTTTTATTTTATTTTATTATCTCATTAAATTATAATTATTATTATTATTATTTATTATTGATAAAAAATTTTAAAACACAATGTGTTATTTAGTATAAATAAAATATTAATAAATATTATCTTAATTTATATATATATATAATTTTTTTTTTCTTTTTTTTTTTTCTTTTTTTTTTTTTTTTTTTTTTTTTTTACATATTTATTTTCCTTCTATATAATATTTATTATCTGACATTAAAAATCAAAATTATAATAACTTTTATTTTTTATTTTTATTTTTTTATATATTTTACTCATTTTCAATTAATCTAGCACCCTTAATTTCAAAATCAATCATTAAATAACTATTGGATTCTTCATTAATGTCATCTGATTCAATATTAGTAATAATAGCCATTTTTGGCTTATTTGAAAATGGAAGTTGATATACATTTTCATTATTCTGATTTTCAGATTTTGTTCCAGTTTGATTATCTTGATTATTCATTTGTCTTTCTTCATTCTTTTTACCATAATATGATGAAGTAGATGAATTGAAACGAGATGAAGATGGACTAACTCTAGTTTCTTCAGTATTATTTGCACTTACTATAGTATCATTTGGCTGTAAATTATTAATAAATGGTATAGATGGTTCCATAATTTCTGTAGGTGATAATGGGAAAAGTTGAACCAATTTTGGACTATAGAAATAGGTAGTATCTGGATAGAATCTAATAAATTGTTTCATATTCCAAGGAATTTCCTTAGAATATGATTTTGAAGAATCGTAATAAGAATTTCCATTCTTTTTTACAGTGAGATCTGTAGAACCTTCACCATTCTCACCTTTATTATCGTGAACTTTAACAATATCTTTGACAATTGAAGAATTCTTTGCATAAGTATGATTTTCATGAACACTACAAAAACCTTCTACAATCCAATGACGAAGTAAAGACATTTGTTTTAATGATTCTTTATCTAAATCAACATTATTTGGATGAAATACACTCATTAAAGATGAAAGTTCACTATAAGTAGTGTATTCATAGTTTTTCTTAATATTCCTACGAGTAGTATTATGTTTTTGTTTAGATTTATGATTTGATCTAGTATTTTTCATCTTTCTAGACTTTTTATTAAATTGAGTTAATTGACCTTTTTCTTTTTCTTCTTCTTCATCGTCTTCAAGATCCATATCTATATTATTTTCATCATTATTTCTTCTTCTTTTTGAAACAGAACGAAGTTCTAATTCACCTTGATGATGATCAATATCAGCTATTTCATAATGACCACTATCTAATAAATATTGATTTTCTTGTTCGTAAGAACTACTTAATATCTTACCAGTATTTTCTGATGGAATAGAGGCAAGAGAGAAATCACTTAATTTATTCATAAAGGTAGATATAATAGAATTACCAACTTCTGTATTATTTTTAACTGTAAATATGGATAATGGGAATGTAAATAATGAGAATGAAAGTAATATAACCATAAATACAATACCAATTTCTTTACTCTTATTATTATTATTATTTTGAGCAGCTGTACTATTCGTAGAAGCTGAATTATTAGTAAGAGCTTCAGGCTTAATATATAAATTATATATATCACTAGGCATCTCATTATTCACATTCATATTTAAATCATTAACAGCTTCGGATTCATTAGTAATTTCCTTTTTAACATTTATTTTCATTTTTAATAATTCATTTTCTTTTACTAATTTTTCATTTAATTGTTCTAATTCAATAACCTTTAACTTTAATGTTTGATTTTCAGCAATTAATTCTTGAGCATGGGTTTCTAACATATGTAATTGTTCACGTTTTCTTTTTCTTGATAAATGAGCTGCTTCACGATTCTTTAAAAGACGTTCTTGACGTTTTTGATAGGCCGTTTTGATAGTACTATTATTATTATTATTACTTTTATCAGTAGAACCATTAGGTAAGATAGGTGTATTACGTAAAAGTGAAGGATTTAATGGTTTAGTTGTAGAAGTTTTGGTTAATAGTGGATTATTAAAACAATTAATTGTATTTGGTTTAGCAGCTGATGGTGCTAATGGTAATATTGGTGTATGATTATCATTTGTTGATACAGTATTTAATTTTGGCTTAATAATTGGGAATTTTACAGATTGAGCTGGTAATATATTTACATTAGTAGTTCCAGTAGTACCATTAGTATTATTATTATTTAATGTTGTTTTAGGATTAAGTGATTTTAAATATGGGAATGGTTTAATATCATTTCCTGTAGTCGTTGAAGGAGTAGTACTAGTACTTGTACTGGTAGTAGTACTATTAGTATCAGATGGGTTTTGTAAGCACTTCTTTTTTCTTCCAGGTTTTCCCTTTGAACCTTTTAATAGATTTAAACAAGAAGCAGCAACATCTGATTTTAAAATATCAGTAACATCAATAACATTAGATTTACCATCCTTATTATTAATAATACTATTATTACTATTGTTTTTATTTGCTTGACTTAATTTTTTTGTTAATTCTAATGTTTCATTAACACTAGATTTTAAAGAAGTCAAATCTAAAGTTGCTGAAAGTGGTGGATTTGATGTAGTTGTTGAAGAAGTAGTTGCAGTAGTAGTAGTAGTAGTAGGTTTAATTGTTGTAGAAGAAGTTGTACTAATTGTAGAAGGAGAAGAAGTAGCTGCTACATTAGATACAGAATTAATTATTGTAGATGGATTAATAGTAGATGGATTAGTAAGGGATAATGGGCCATTCATTGCTAAAGGTGTTAATGATTGAAGTGTATTAATATCTAATCCATCTGTAGTTGCCAAAGTATTATCTAAATTTAAAGCATTAGATTGTACAGCAAATTCTAATGTATTAGAAGGAACAGTAACTGTTGGTAAAGTTAAATTACTATTAAGAGTTACTGGAATATTAGTATTTGTTGGTAAAGTAAGATTGATAGACGATAATGGATCTAAATAAATAATTTATTTTTAATTAATCATGTATTTTTTAATATTAATAAATTTAATAAATTTAATATTAATATTGTTTTGTTTTTTTTTTAAAAAAAATAAAAAAATTATATTATATTATATTATATTATATTATATTAAATTATTAAATAAAAAAAAAAAAAAAAAAAGAATTTACCATTAAGATAAGTTGTTGATGGTATTGATATATTAGTATTTGGAAGTACTTGAAATAGTTGTGATTTATTAGTATCATCAGCACACATGGCGTTTATTAAAACATTATTATTAATAAATTCTTGATTAGCTAATAATGATGGGTTAATTAAACCATCAGTTGTTATTATACCACTATTTTGGTAAAGTTGTGTTAAATTCATCAAACTTTGTTCTTCATTCTTGATATTATTTACATCATTAACTTCAGAACCTATTGATGATGGTGATAAAGCTTCTAATTCCATAGATGGTGAATTTGAAACACTTATTGAATTTGGTGAAATATTTTGAGAATTTAAATATATTTCATTATTAGGTGAATTAGCATCATCTTGTGGTGGAGATAATGGTAAACCTTGATTATAAGTATTATTTGTAATTGAATTATAAATAGTTGCTTGAGCTAATTCTATTTTATTCTTTTCTGTTAAACTAAGTGTTGAATTTTCATTTTTATTATTTTCAGATTTAATATAACTGGAATATAACTCTTCATCAAATTCGTTCTTTGCATTAGTAGAACTATTCGTAATAAGTTCCTCATTAATGTAAGATAATAAATCATCGTTTTGCATTGATTCTGCCATTTTATATATATATATTTCTCTCTTTTAATTTATAAATTAATGAATTAAAATATGATAAAAAAAATACTTTAATGATGATATATATATACTACAAAAAAATATATATATATATTTAAAAATCTTATTTCATGAGGTAATCTTTAATGGAAAAAAGACTAAAAAAAAAAAAGAAAAGAAAAAAACTATTTTCTTTAATACTTTTTTAATTTTTTGTTTATTTGTTATATGTTATCTTGAGTGAATATAAATATCCTGTTTATTTGAATAGAAATATACTTTTGGATATTTATAAAATATTAAAGTGGTAATAATATAAATTTTATTAAATTTTTAATTCTTCTTTGTTTTGTTTTTCTTTATTTTACTTTTTTTTTTTCTTTGTTTTGTTTTGCTTTTAAATGGAAAATATTTTCTTTATTGATTACACTATTTCAATACGATTTAAATGTTTATTTAATATTATTTCTTAATAAAATTTTCTACTTCTTTCTATAAAATTGTATTATATAAACAATTATTAAAAGAATATATTATTTTTTTTATTTTTTTTTTAATTTATTTAATTTATTTATAATATTTTAAGAAAAAAGAAATTTTTAAATTTAATAGTTCAATTTTTAATTTAATTGCCTATATATAAAAAAATTAAATTAAAAAAAGTAACACAATTAAAATTTTAAAAGTTTTTTTTTTTTTTTAAAGATAAATTTATAAATATATTTAAAAAGAAAAGAAAAGAAATTTTTTAAAAAGAATTTATTAAATATAAATTTTTTTATAAATTTTATAAAAAAAAATTTTATATTAATATATTATTAATTATTTATATATTATATTATATTTTTATATATTGCTTATGATATATAGAAATATGAAATTATTAAATTTATATTATCTAATATATTACTAATATATCTTTATTATATAATATTTACTTACTTAACCTTTTAAATATTATATATTATATATTATTCATATATATTTAACTCATAAATGTTTTTTTTTTTTTTTTTTAACTATTATAAACTTTATTTTTTAAAATTTTAATTATTTAAAAAAAACAAAATTTTTAATATATTAATATGATGATCCTTTATTTAATAATATAATTGAATAATTAATTATATATTAAATATAATATATTATTAATAATATATTATGTATGATTTTGATAATAATGATATAGTCTATATTTATATTTTGTTGAAATAAATTGTAAAATAAATAAATATAGATATATATTATATATTATATATTCTATTATATATACAACACAAACCCAATATAAATATTATTTGAGTTTAAAAATTATAAAAACATTTCTATTTCTATATATTGATGTATTATATATATATATATAAATAGCTAATTTAAAATGGGAATGCTTTTAAATAAATAAGAAGAAAAAATGGATTATTAATATAAAAAAAAAATAACTATTAAAATTAATAATTTATAAAATAACAAAAAAAAAATGGATTATTATTATAATTCTTTCTTATCAAGAACATATATGTAATGATAATGATAATATGTAAAAATATAATTAAAAATGTCATTAATTAAAAATTATTTATATATTTAAATTTTTACATATTAATAACATTTAATTATTATTGTACTTTTTTTTTTTTTAATTGTATCAATCTCTCTTATATATAGTTATTTCAACAAATAAATCTTTTGATACTTATTTAACTTATTAAATATATATATATATTTAATAAATAAAAACAAACTAATATTATATAATAAAAAAAGTTTGTTCATACTATAGTTATTCTAAAACCTTCTTATTAAAACGGTTTTTTTTATTACCACCGAATTTTTTAAGGATATAATTTAATAATAGATTAATTAATATTAATATTGGTTTTATAATTTAATAAATTAACAAAAGTATTATTTAAAAAAAAATTTTTTTTTTTTGATTTTCTTTTTTTTTTTTTTTTTCATTTGTTATATTGCAATTTAAAAAAAAAAAATAAAAATATTTTTATATTTATTTTGTACTACTATCCAAAATGAACACAAAAAGTATCTGAATTATTAATTAATCTTCAACTGAAAGAAAAGAAAGAAAATATTTGTATTAGACAAAAAGCATTTAGAAATTCATAATAATGATTATTTATTATATAATTTATCTTTTATAATAAATATAAGTTTTATAAATATAAGTTTTATATAAAAAAAAATAAATAAGAATTATACAATTAAAATATTTGAATATAATAATAAATATAATTGAATCCTTATAATAAATTTTATTATCATTATTATAATTATCAATTACAGATATTAATAACGTCACAAAATAAATTGAAACGGTAAAAACGTTTAAATTGATTTATAACATGGTTTGTTTTAATTATATATATTTTTTCTTTTACTTTATATATATATATACATCGTGTGTCTTTTTTATTATTATTAATTGTGTATATATTATTATGATTTTTTTCTTATATTATTTGTTTTAAATAATAAATTATATATATTTACTTATTTATACTTGTCGTTTATAGAATAAATCTATAAATACTGTAAAACATGGCTATCAAGATTTGACTATATATTATTATTCGTTAACACAAACTTTAATTAAGGAAGGTTTTAAATCTTTATTATAAATTGAAATTATTATTATTTTTGGTTTATTATTACTATGCTATCAATCTTTAAATATATTTATTTATTATAAAAATACAAAAATAGACTCTTCTTTTTTCTTTTCTTATTGATAGATTTAATTCTATACTATAAAAAAAGTTTATTTAACTATCAATAGAATTAAATCAGTTTATATAATTATCATAATATATAATAATATATTTGAATATATAAAACAAACAAAAGCATAATTTATTGTAATAAAAATAATATAATAAATATAAAAAAATATATATTTATACAGAAATAATATTTATTTTACCAACAGTTAAAACCATTTTATATTAATATACTATATATTATTTTAATCTGTGATATATGATATATATAATATAAATATTTATATATAAATAAAAAAAAAAAAAGTTAAATGTATATTATAATTAAATCTATTATAAATTAGAAAAATCTTTAATAATAAATAAAAATTAAAAATAATGTAAAATCCATGATTTTTTTCTATATTAAGAAATGAAAATTGTTTCAAATTTATTGGATAAGTTGATGATGAACAAACCAATAAAAAATGAATTTTTAAAAATTGTGTTACCTAAACATTTTTCAAAATAATATTATGTAATATTATTTTTACACATACAATAATTTTTTTTTCATATTCAATTAAATATTATATTATATTATATAATATATATAATATATGTATATCACACAATGTATCTTAACTAAATCTCATAATATAATATAATAAATAATTAATTTTTCATTTTTTGCTTAAAAGACAATTAAATATTAAATTATTTTTATAATCTTAATTAATAATAAATTATTTAATTTTTAAAACATTCATTATAATAAAGTTTATTCATATTTATTTATATGACTACATATTTTTTAATATTACACTTATTCTCTTTTAATATAACATAATATTAATAATATTAATAATATTAATTATATTAATAATATAATATTATAATATATGATATTATAATCAAAAATGGTATTTTTTATTTTTATTTTATTTTTTTTGTTTTTTTTTTTTTTTTGTTTTTTTTTTAGTTTTTTTTTTTTATGTGTCTGTGACAATTTTAAAAAAATATATATATTAATAATTAGGGTCAATATACTATATTATATATAAATTTAAATAAACATAATACATTTGTTATATACTAAATTTGATCATTTTTAAAAATAAAACTAAATATTAAAATAATGAATAATAATTATGAATAATAGCAACAATAATAATAAGTAAAAAAAAAAAAAAAAAAAATTGGTAATATTATTATTATTATATATACATTATTATTATATACATAATCATTATATACATTTATTATTATTATTATAATTATTATTATTATTATTATTATTATTATTATTATTATATTATAATTATTATTATAATTATTATTATTATTATTTATGATTATTATTATTTATTTAATTATTATTATTATTATTATTATTATTCATTATTAATATTAAAATGATACTATTTAATTATTGAAAAATCTTTTTAATATTTTTAAAGATGAAAATTTAATAATTAAAATATATTAATATAATATTTAAAATTTAATATTATTTTTAAAATAATAAAAAAAATCATAAGATTATGGGGGGTTATTTTTAAAATTAATAATATAAAAAAAATGAATCATATTCTCTTTCAAAAAATAATAAAAAATACCTAAAAAATTAATAGAAAATAAGTAACACATAATTAATCATTACATTGTTAATAATATTAAAAAAACAAGTTAATAATTAACATCATTTAATATTATCTTAAGTTATAATTCAAAACCTCATAATATCACATTATTAATATTAAATATTTAATATTCATTTAGATAAAAAAAAAAAAAAAAGAGTAAATATTAGAGTCAATATAATCCCAATATAATTGTAAAACTTCTTTTAATTGATTATAATTGAATGAGTTCGAAATATTCATATATAATTATTTTTTAATATATTATTTTCTATCTAAATAAAGTATAATTAAATTATCAAATTAATATATTTAAAATATTGGTTGAAAAAAATTTTTTTTTGTTATAATCTAAAATTTATGTACTTTTTTTTTCTATACTAAAATAAAACAAAATAAAATAAAAAAAAAAAATAATAATAAAATTGAGAAAAAAATTAAAATACAAAAAAGGAAAAAAGAAATATCTAAATTAAATGACATTAACAATTAATGATTTAATAATAATAATATTAATATATCATAAAATTTAATATAAATATATTGTATATTGCGTTAGATAAAAAAAATTTCATCGAAACCATTACATATTATTATAAAAAATAAATATACATATACATATATACATATATATACATAAAACCATAAAACTGATTGATTTATATTTTAAACTTTATGATTCATCACCACCAACATCAGTCACGTCATTTTAATTTTTTAAAATTTAATAATGGATAAAATTTTTTATAATATTTTATTATTATGTCTTTTTTTTACAATGATAATATGTTTTATGAAAAAAAATATATATATATAATTTTTTAAGTGTCCTATAATTAATACTATTTTAATACTATTATTATTTTTTTTTTAAAAAATAATTTAAAAAAAAAAATTTATAGTACTTCATATGAATATATCTGAATTTAATTATAAATTAAAAAAAAATTATATATAATAATTTATAACGCCAAAATGACACAAAAATGATTTTATGCCATTTTGGCCTCGACGCCCTTAGTATTTTCATATATTTTACTTTTGTACTTAAACCTCTAACACTAACTTTATAACGAGTCCAGTCTACAAGTCCTACATATGAACAGTTGTGGGGTAGAGGTGGTGTCAAACCAGAAACCTTGTGTATACTTAACAACCAAAAATAATTAAAAAAAAAAATAGTTAATTTTGATATTAACATAAATTTTACATTTTTTATACAATCCAAAATTTAATATATAAATAATTCTATTATTATTTATAAAATTTATAACCATTTTTTTTCAATTTATACTTTTATGGATATATAGCATAAAAAAGAAAACAAAAAACAAAAAATAAAAATAAAAACAAAATCAGTAGAAAAGAAAAAAATATATATTAAAAATAAATGAATTCATTATAAATTAATTGAATCTTTATATTATATTAATTCCTTTTTAATTATGACATATAATTAATTAATTAATTAAATCTTTTTTCTTTTTTCTTTTTCTTTTTTTTTTTTTTATTTTTTTAAATCACAATATAAATATAAAAATAAATATAAATATATTATATATATTAAATAAAAAAAAATTACTATGATTTTTAAAGGTTTTCTTTTTTTTTTTTTTTGTTTTTTATTGATAATTAATATTTTATAAAAATACAAATAAGTATCAACTAATAAAGTTATTTCTTTTTACTTTAGTTTATATTTATTGTCTTATGACTTAACAAGAAAAAAAAAATCATTAATATGTTCATTCATTTATAAGTATTACTATTGTGATTATTTTAAAATATTATATAGTGTAAAAAAAAAAAAAAAAAAAAAAAAAGATTGCTGATTTTGTATTTTGTTAAAGCATATGACATTCTAATAGATTTTAATTTAATAATTAATATTTAATATCTATTATCACTGAATTATTTTGACTTTTCATTTTTTTTTATTATTAATTTATTTTTATTTTTATTTTTATTTTTTCTTTTTTACAATACATTTTTGCTTTTTTTTTTATTAATCTATTATTAATTTAAGATAGATGTATTTATTATTATTATTATATTTATTATTATTATTATTATTATTATTATTATTATTATACTATTCCATCGTTATTTCGTTATTATTATTATTTTGAATATTTAGTGATTATGATATAATATAATATTAGGGTTATGTTCATCTTGATTATTTTAATTTTTTTTTATTTGAAGGGTTAAATTTAAAAAAAAATTACTTTTTAAATAATATTTATTAAAATAGAAATAAAAAAAAAAAAAAAAAAAAGAGATAATATAAATATTTAATATATAAATTTAAAATCTTTATAAATATAAATATATATATAAATATAAATAAATATATAGAACTATAATAGATTTAGATTAATTTTATAAATATTTTTATTTTTTATTTTATTTTATTTTATTTATTTTTATTTTTACAATTTCTGATTATATATGTTTTTCTTTTTTCTTATTTTTCTTTTTCTTTTCTTTTCTTTTCTTTTTTTCTTTTTCTTTTTTATTTATATTTATTCTATTTTTATTGTAATTTTTTATATTTATTTGTTTATTATTTATTTATTTATTATTAATTTATTCTTTATTAATTTTTCTTTATTATTATTATTATTATTATTATTATTATTTTTTTTTTTTTATTTTTTTTTTTTTTTTCATTCTTTTATTTTAATGAATTTTTTTTTTAATTTAATTATATTACTACTATTATTATTATTTTATTTTATATTTATTTTTATATTTGTTTTTATATGAATATAAATATATATATATTTTTTACTTTTATTATTTATTTTATTTATTTATTAATTATATATTTATTAATTATTTATTATTTATTATTAATTTTTTTTAAGAGTTTAGTCTATTTATTCTATACTGAAAGAATCATCAAATGGTGATTGATGACGTTCTACAGGATCATCGATAATATTAGAATCCATATTAAATATATTATTAATATTATTTATTTTATTGGTAGTAGGATTTGTAGAAATATTAATATTATTTAAATAAGGAGAATAGGAGGAAGAGGTTGTGTTTACGGATGAATAACTTGCTTTACGATTACTATTACTAGTATAATTTAATGGTGAAGAAATATTAGTTGTATTATCTTTTTTAAAGATATTAGTGGGTTTAGTTTGATAATATGGTTTAGAAACAGAAGAGGATGAATAATTACTATAATAGGATGATGCAGAAAGTGCTGGTGATGCTAC
The DNA here is from genome assembly GCA_002104895.1 of Anaeromyces robustus. Classification (NCBI taxonomy): domain Eukaryota; kingdom Fungi; phylum Neocallimastigomycota; class Neocallimastigomycetes; order Neocallimastigales; family Neocallimastigaceae; genus Anaeromyces; species Anaeromyces robustus. Next base: position 278,865 of record MCFG01000012.1, on the reverse strand, counting down.
TGGATTTGAATTTTTAGTTCTATTATTATTATTATTTTTATATTGATATTGATATTGATATTGAATTTGTGAAGATATTTGATAATTATCAGAAAATGGTGAATGAGTTCTTTCAATTGGATCAATCATTGAATGTTTTTTATTATGACTATCATATCTAGTTGGAATAGGAAAGGAAGTATTTGATATTGTAGAATTTGAATTTGAATTTGTTGAATAAGTTGATATGTTATCATTTTCATTATAATTAGATGAATAATTATAATTATTATTATTATTATTATTATTATTATAATTATTATTAGAGGTAGATTGAGGATGACAATTAGAGGTATCATGATGATTATGTGGGAAATAAGAATTAGCTGAATAAATATCATCTTGAATTTCTTGTTGTTGTTGTTGTTGTTGTTGTTGTTGTTGTTCTTTTTCTTCTTGATTTGAATAAGTTGGAGGTAAAGAAGCAGAATGAATAGTTTCTTGTTCATTATTATATTGTTGAATAGATTTTAAAAAAATATTCATTGCACGTTCACTTAATTTTTCATGATCTTTACTACTAATTGGTGTTTTATTATTTTCATTTTGTTCTTCTTCTTCTTCTCCTTCTCTTTCTCCTTCTCCTTCTTCAAGAAGAGATATTGGTTCAAGTGTAGTTTGATTAGTTATAATATTTGAATTTTCATTGAAAGAAGTAGTTTGATTATTTTCTTGATATTGTTGATAAGACCTTAAGAAAATATCCATAGCTCTTTGACTTAATTTTTCATGATCTTTATCTTCATTAACAGGTGATATAGGTACAACTTCATCCTCTATTTCATTTTTTAATGTGTTTTGTGATGATGAATTTGTTGATTGTTGTTGTTGTTGTTGTTGTTCTTGATTATTATTATTATTATTATTATTATTTTCATGATATTGTTGATAAGATTTTAAGAAAATATCCATTGCTCTTTGACTTAATTTTTCATGATCTTTACTTTCATTTTCATTATCTTCATTATTTTCTTCGACATTATTTTCTTCAACAACAACATTATTTTCTTTTTCTTTTTCTTTATTATTATTATTATTATCAATTTCTTCTTCATCAACACTATTTACTTTTTCTAATGGTTTAATTTTATTTAATGGATTAGGTCTTTTTCCTTTTTCAAAGATTAATATATCTATATTATTTTTATCAGTAGGGGTTGTAGTAGCAGATTTTGCTTTTTTCCTTGGTTTTCTTTCTTTTATTGGTTTTGCTGATGAAGGTGATGAAGATGTTGAAGAAGATTTATTCAAAGCTACAATATTATCTTCACTGCGAACTTTAGTCATTGTACTTACATCTAAAATAGAATCAAAACGTTTCAAAATGCGATTTGCAATATTTGATAAAGCTACTAGTTTGGCATGTTGTTTTTCATTAGAATAACATGTATTTTGACTACGTTGACTGATAGCATATAATAATTTTGTTATATCAGGATATCTATATGGTATACTATGGTTAATTGTATATTGTATTAATTTTTCTAATAATACTAAATAACCTTTTTGAATCTATTATTATTATTATTATATTATTATTATTATTAAAAATATACATAGATATATATATTATTATTATTAAAAGTATACATAGATACATATATATATTATTATTATTAAAAGTATACATAGATACAAATATATATTATTATTATTAAAAGTACATAGATACATATATATATATTATTATCATTATTATTATTTAATATTTATATTTATATATTATTGCATTTAAATATTTATGTAAAATTATTTACATGTGTATTTTCATCTGTTAAATTCCATAATTCTCGAAGTGTTACATCTAATAATACTGGTATATCGTTTGTATAAAAGAATTTATCCAATGATGGTGTTGAAAATATTAAATATAAAAACTTTAAAATATAATATTTAACAGAGAAATCAGCTATAATTAATTATATATAATATAATTATAATAAGGAAAAAAAAAAAAAAAACATAAAATTGTTATTATCATGTTAATTTTATATTTAAAAATAGTATATATTATAATTTTACCAGTTCTATTTAATATAAAAATAAAATTTTCACTCAAAGTTTTACTATTGTTAATTCTTTTTTCCAAACTAGTTAAAATAGCATTATATTTAATAGTAGTTTTATTATTTTTATCTTTTATTCTATTTTGGATTTGATGACTTATAACAACCTTCATTTATCAAATAAAGCAAGAACGTTAATTATTATTATTTATTATATTATTATTAAATAATATTAAATTTATTCAATAAATAATTGTATATATAATTGCTACCAAAAATTCAATAATTGAGTAATTGACATTTTCATCATGATAGTTTCTAGTATGTTCTATAAATTCTAATAATATATCAATAACTTCTTCGTTGAATAATTCTGTATAACAACAACAACAATAATAATAATAATAATAATAATAATAATAAAATTAAAGAATACTTATTAGTTATTTTTTTTTTTTTTTTTAAAAAAAAAGAAATTCTAATAAATTAATTAATTAATTATTATTATCTTTTTAATATTTAAATGAAAAATGTATATGAAATAATTATTACCTAAATCTCTATTAGATAATTTATGTAAATGTGCAATTTTATATAAAATACGTAATATGGATTGATATTCTAATTCATCTATATAAAAATATTATATTTATTTATTATTATTTTTTATTAAAAAAAAAAAAAAATAAGTATTTAAACTTTAAATAATTTGATAAATTTATATCGTATTATATATAAATTTACTTTTATTAATGGGTATTTGTTTTAATTCATTTAGAAAATTATCTAATATATTATTATATAATAAATGTGTATAGAGGTAAGGATATAATTGTCCAGAGTAATAAATTAAATAATAAATTATCCAGTGTTCACTTTTATCATTCTAATTATATATTATTTTATAGATAAAAATATTTATATGTAAGATATAATTATAGTGAAATATTGCAAATTTAATTATTAGTTATTGAATTACTATTTTAATTTTATTTATTTATTTATTATTATGAATAGTAATATTATATTATCATATATGAAAATTTACATTGGTAAGTTTCTGTAAAAGTTCTTCATTAATTTTTGAAATACTACCAAAAATTTTATCTTTTCCTAAAAAATTATAACAAATTTCTCTTATCTGTTTTTCATTGATAATATCTAAATTGGTATTTATTAAAATAAAAAGTTGTTTTAATAATTTGTTAACTGTTTTTATTTATTAAAATATTAATTAATTATATGCTTTATTACCATCTTTATTGTTAGTTATTTTATTAATAAATAAATTTAGAGATTCGTCAACTTTTGCATTTTCTATTTCCGTATCAATTTCTTTTATGATAATAAATTAATATTGATATAATTTAAAATATAATATTTAATAAAGAATATAATAATAATAACAATACTAATATTAATACTAATACTAATATTAATAATAATTATAATAATAAAATATATGAATTTTGAAATTGGAATAAATATTATAGTATATAATTCTATTATTCTATTATTATTTTAGTATTTTTATTATTATAATTATTTATTAAATAATTACCATGGAATAATTTATTAAAATTTGTGGACATTTCAAATTATAAATTTATACAAATTACAATATAAATAGTTATAAGACTTGAAATTTGATAAATTATAGATAGAATATAAATTTTATTATATGTATATATATATTAAAGGAAAGAATACGTTTGAAAATATATTTTATTTATATTCAATAAGTTATAAATACAATATATTTTAATTTATATATATGCTATATATATTTTTTTATTATGTAGTAATTTCAAAAGGAAGTATAAAATAAAGAGAACTATTTAAAAATATACTATGAAAAAAGAAAAAAAAATAATAATAATAAAAAAAAAAAAAAAACAAAAAAACAAGATGAAGGTAATTTTAATTTTAATTTAATTTTAATTGATTTTAATATTATTTAAATTGAAGATAATAAATATAATCAATAATTTTATATAGAAATAGAATTTATTAAAATAATAAAAATATATATATATAAATAATAAAATAAAGATAAATAAAATATATATATATTAAAAAAAAAAAAAAAAAAAAAATAAACATTTTGATTAAAAGAAAAAGAAAAAAGAAAAAGAAATTTTTTTCTTTTATTTATTAATATATGTATTGTATTTATTAATCTATATATTAATAAATATATTTTAAATAAATAAATAAATAAATAATTAAATAATTAAATTATACATTTTGATCATAAATAATTATAATTAATAAATAATAATTATAATTTAATTTTATTATATATTTATTTATATATATTATATATATTATGCATAGTGTTATTAATTATAATATTTAGTAGTTTGAAATTTTAATTCTTTATTTTTTATAGTTTTGTTCTCTCTTACCATGGTTATTTGACTAATATATATATTTATATATAAATACATTATAATGGTAGACCATTATTATTATTATTATTTTTTAATGTAATATAATGCATATCTTATTTATTAATTAAATTTTATAATTTTTTTTTTTTTTTTTTTTTTTTTTTTTTTTTTTTTTTATGGCACACAATTTGTACGTCAACTTTATTGAATTTAAATATTAAAATACATGAATCATAAAAAAAACACATAATGAAAAAAAAATGATACTACTAAAAAAAAATAAAAACCAGTAATATATTATAGATAATAATAAATAATACTGGAGGGAAAAAAAATAGTATAATAATATTTAAAAACAATAAATCCATACAAGCCCTTAATTCTAAATATAGAATTAAAGTAAAATTGATCTATCCTATTCCACTAGGGTCGGAAATAGGATCGGCATTTGCCCTACTAGGCTGTCCTACTGTGTTATCAGCATTGACGTTCCTGGAGAGGTTGGTTTTAAATTTATTGAACAATATATGTTGTCTTTTACAGACAACAGGCATGATATCATTCAATAGAGCCGCAGATCGCAACAAGAATGGGGATTTTGAATAAGTACCAGATTCAGTCTGACACTTAAACAAACATTCCCATTCCATTTTGTATGGACTATCGTTAATTCTATCACTAAAACCATAATCCCTTCCACCAATTAAAAAAATATAAATACTATACCTATTAACTATTTTTTTATTACCTAATATATCTATATTACTAATACAATTAAACCTCATATTATTACTATTTTTATAACCCTTAACAATACTATTAATTCTATTATCTACACTAGGGTTATTACTGGTCCTAACTAAACTATTAAAAAGACTATCTAAAAAATAAAAAAAATTTCTATCTAGATCAGAGAAGTGATCAATACGAAGATTTTTAAATAAGAAACAATTTATAAACCAATGATCAATTCTCTGATAACTGTCACAATGGAAACAACATGAACAACTATTAGGACAAGAATTATTAATCATTTTTGCAGCTTTAGCAACTCTAGCATCGATTTTATATCCACATCTTGCTCTAAGTATCCACCTAAAACCTTTGCTATATTCAGGATATTCTAGATTAAGTTTTAAGTAATTCCTTGATTCTTCAAATTTGTACATTTTATAAGTTTTAGCTTTAATTGATTTATCACTGTTCATGTCTTTGTCCCAATAGAATTCCATAATTTCTTTAGAAGAGGATGAAATATTGTTTAATTTATCATTTAATATTTTACTTTCTTTGTCCCAAGTCCATTTTCTTGTTGTAGCAACATTATTAACTATCTTAGAGATAATGCAGTTGGAGTCCTTCCACTTATTAAAACATCTAACCTGAGCTAAAGCACATTTACCAGAAAGTGGAGGAATATTGAGTTCTTTTGAGATGCAATAAATAGAAACAAAAGAATTAGGTTTCGAGTAGCCTAAAATCCAATAAAAACCTTTGTTAATAATTGTTTGTGTAGAACTAGTATTGTTTTTGTTAGAACCAAGCAAAGGAGCGTAATAGGAAACTTGTCCAATAACTTTTGCAGAGAATAAAGTTCTTTTAAGAGGAATAGGAATCAGATCATTTTTTAAAAAACCTTGAATTGAAAACAAAGCCTTACTAACTTTATTTTTCATTTTACTAATAACGAATTTTAAATCTAGAGATTTGTGAAAGGGAACACCAAGGTAAGTATAACAATCTGTTTTAGGGATTGGGATTCCTGTTAAATAAAAGGTAGGGTCTTCTCTAAGAATATATTCCGAATTTTCATGTCTAACAGCAAATGTGGCACATTTATTAATTCCAAAAGTCATCTCATTGTCCTTAGCCCATTTACTAACTGAGCGAAGAAGTTTATTCATACGAGATCTACTAGGGGCACAAAGAACAATATCATCAGCAAATAATCCTCCACAGCAATATTCAGTATCTATTTTCACACCATTATGCAGGCAATCGTTGAAGATGTCGTTGATAAACAAATTAAAAAGTATAGGAGATAAGGGACATCCTTGTCGAACTCCTTTAAGTATACTGAAGGAATCGGAAAATTGTCCATTAATTTTAACACAAGCTTTGGAAGACAGATATAGGTTCTCCAAAAATTGAAAGCATTTTCCTTGTATACCAAGGGTATAAATTTTCGATAAAATGTTATAGATGGGCACAGAATCGTAAGCTTTTTTAAGATCAATTAGATGTTTGGTGTAATTATTATAAGAAACTTAGTAATGACTCTACTGGACATAGCATGAATAAAAAATTCTGGAAGTATTCTCCCGCTATCAATCGTATAAAGAGTGGAAATAACATAGTATGGGATATTAACCAAGATATCAGCATTGAAGAAATCAAAAAGGCCATCCTTTCTATCCCTAACTTTAAAGCCTCGGGTCCCGACGGTATCCCTATTGAATTTTATAAAGCTTTAATTCCTGATTCCTCTTCAGATGATTCTGCAAATAATGATTCCTATATTCCGGCTGGTCTTAGTTGTTTCCATTTCTTAATTAATCGTATTTGGAATGGTAATTTTCCTATTTTTTGGAATAATGCATCCATTGTTTCTATCCCAAAAAAAGGCGATCTTTCTAATTGTGATAACTATCGTGGTATCTCTCTTATCAATAATGGTATTAAGATTCTTTCGAAAATTATTGCTTCTAGAATTTCTGAATATGGTATAAGTCATGGATTCATTAGACCAGAACAATTTGGCTTTCGGAATAAGGAAGAATGTATTAGTCTTTTTATCTCTATTCTTTCTATTTGCCAAAGACGTAAATTCAAAGGGGAAGATACTTATTTAGCTTTTCTGGATCTTTAGTACTATACACTAAGTTATCTTGGTGGTCTCTGATAGGATGAGGTATAAATAACTCCTGATTGTTATTTTATAAAGAAATAAAATAGAATATATATATAAATATATGAAAAGACAAAATCTTATATAAACAATAAAAATAAATTTTTAAAGATAGTTTCATAAGGTGTTAATGAATTCCATAATATATATAACATATATAAAAGAAAAAAACGAAAAACAAAAAAAAAAAAAAATGAAAAAAGGAATGAAAAAGAAAAATTTTATTTTTTATTTTATTTATTTTTTTTTTATTTTATTTATTTTTATTTTATTTTACTTTTTTTTTTTTTATTTTTATTTTAAATTTATTAGTATTTTTTTTTTTTTATTTCTTTTGTCATGTATTAGTATAATTTATTAATAATACTTTTTTTTCGTTGGTTTTTTTATGTAGTTATTGTATATGTTTAATATACGAATTTTTTTTTTTTTTTTTTGTTTTTTTCGAATTTTTTTTTTCTTTTATGAATAATTTATTTTTTTTGTTTTGATTTATATAACGATTATCATTATATATTAATTGTGTTTAGCTATTTAAATATATATATTATTCTTATTTAAAGAGCGTTTTTATGATATGATATAAAAATAATTTAACGTTTATTCGTTTATTCGTATATATATATTATTATTTTTTTATAGTACTATATAATATGAATTTTTAATTATTATAAAAATTTTTCAAGTGCAAGAAATGCCTTTTTTTTTTTTTTTTTTAAATAAAAATATTATTATTATTATTATTTTAAATTTAAGTACGACAGTTATCAATATTAAAGATAATAATATCAGTAGCACCAATGTTTTCTAATTTATCCATAATATCAGCACAATCCTTTTTGTTTACCATAACACTAATAGAAACCCAATCATCATTTTCAAGTGGACTAACAGTTGGGTTCTTACGACCTGGAGTAATTTTAACGGCTAATGGTAAATCTGCTCTCTTAATATTATATGTACAGTAAACATATTTAGAAGCAGCAATAACACCCTTAATTCTACCTTTAATTTTTTCAATGAATTCTTGTTGTTCAGAGTGTGGGTTGGAAATAAGAACAGCTTGAGTACTCATAATATTGTAAATACGAGTAAGACCAGCAGCTCTCATAGTTTCACCAGATTCTTTATTATTAATATTATATTATTATTTAAATTTTTTTATTTTATATTATATAAATATGTATTTATAATATTTTAATTAAAAATATGAATATATGAATAATATAATAATAAATATACAAAAAGAACATATATATTCATTATATATTTATATAATGATTATTATTTATATACAATTAAATAAATTAATAAACAGAATAAATATAGTATTTTTTTTTTTTTAATATGAATTATTTTATTACTATATAATTTATAATAATTCTTTTTACTTACCAACAAGATCGACTATATATTATAATTAATATAAAAATATTAATTTTATTGTTATATTTTAAAAAAAATTATAAATAATAATAATAATAGAATAAATAATAAGTAATAGTTTATTAGGAGGATTAGAATATATATTATTATAATTATATATAAATATATTATATATTTTATTATATTTTTTCTACTTACCGATACCATCGGCAAGACCCATATTGCAGGAAACTTCGACAGAACCAGAAATATAGTTAATAGTAGTTGGCTTTTCTGGTTTTAATTCTTCGTCAAGCTTTCTGAAGTATTCCTTTGATAAATGAGTGAAACTAGTAACAATTCTCTTACCAACAAGTTGTCTTGGATCAGTAATTCCGGAATTAACTGGAACTTGAATACATAAATCACATTTACCAAAACCAAGTTCAATTAATTGATGAACTTTAACATTACTTTCAGCAATCATATCTTGACCAGTAATACCTAAATCAATTTTACCTTCAGCAACGAACTTTGGAATATCAGCAGCTGGAAGGAAAATTAAAGCAACTGGTAAATTAGTAGAAAGAGCAATATCTAAACGATTTCTTCTGTAATATTGAATATCAGCTCCTTCAAGAAGTTGTTGACATTTTTGATATAATCTACCTTTCTTTGGGATAGCGAAAAGTAATCTACCTTCTAATTCTTTAACGTCTATATTAATGTTAACGCTACTCATGTTGTTATGATTTTAAGTATATATATTTAAATTATCTATTTAAATTGATAGATATATATTTAATTATTATTATTTGTAACATAATTCATAATTTGATTTTAATTATATTTGATATAAATAATAAATATAATAAATATAATAAATATAATAAATATTATAAATATAATAAATATAAATATAATTGTTAATATATATTTTTTTAATGAAATAAAAAATATTTTATATATTATAATAGAATACTAATAATAAAAAAATTATAAATTTAAATATATAGAATTAATTTGAATTTAATTAGTATACAAAATGAAAGCTAAATTAAAATGAATATAATTTAATGTTTATTTAATTCTTTTTCTTTTCTTTCTTTTTTCTTTCTTTTTTTTTTTATTTTAATATTTAATGATTAATTATATTAAATTCAATATAATAATATTTATTTTCCATTTATTCATTTATTTTTTTTCGATAATTTATTTAAATATACAGATAAAATCATTATTGTTGTATATTGATTGACCGTAAATTAATTAATTTTTAATAAACCACTTTTGAAGAAAGAACATTTGAAATAAGAAAAAGAAAATGAATACATTAACATGTTTAAATCTGTTTGATTGTACGTATAAATATCATATCTATTTTATTGATTATTTTTTTTTCCAATTATCAAAATATATAATAAAATTTATATATACTTATAAACTATATTGTAAAAAAAAAAATTTATAAAAATAATAAAGATTTAATTACACTAATAATTTAGACTTGTTTTTTGGTGTATATTAAAAAAAAAAAAAAAAAAAGAAAAAAAGTTTAAAAATTTTTTTAATAACATAACCATGATTTTTTTTTTTTATACATATCCACCAACCATTTTATATTATAATGTATATATAATAATAAATTCAAATATATCAATATTTGTACATATGTATAATTAAATATTTTTAATCAAGTAATAAAAATATTTTAAATTATATAGCATATTATATATATTACATTATATTCATATAATATATTAAATTAAATTTAATATTACTGTAGGTTACCTTTTTTACTATAATTGAAATTGTGGTGAATATTAAAAATATTAAAAATATTAAAAATATTAATTATTTTAAATATTTTTAATATATATACATTTTAAATTATATAAACTATATAAATCAATCTATAAAAAATTTGATCTTTAATAAAAAATGGTAATCAAATCATAAATATTATAATTGTATATTTACCAATCAATAAACGTAATATTTATAAGATGAATGTATTCATACTTTTTTTTTTGTACAAAAATTCAGAATAAATAAATAAATAATAAATAAATAAATAAATAAATAAATAAATAATAAATAAATAAATAAATAAATAAATAAATAATAAATAAATAAATAAATAAATAAATAAATAAATAAATAAATGAATGAATAAATAAATGAATAAATATAATAATAAAAAATTAAAAAAAAATACAATAACGACTATAATTAAAATTATAATAATAATAATAATAATAATAATAATAATAATTATAATATAATAATAATAATAATAATAATTATAATATAATAATAATAATAATAATAATAATAATAATAATAATAATAAATTTTATTAAAAACATAGATAGTAAAATTATTAAATATTAATTATATTGAATTATATTTATAATAATTTATTAAAGAATTAAAAGTTTGATGTTAAATAAAAATTATATCAATTAAAAGATGTTATTAAATTATTTTGAATTATATTTATAATAATTTATTAAAGAATTAAAAGTTTGATGTTAAATAAAAATTATATCAATTAAAAGATGTTATTACATTATAAATAATAAAAAGATTCTTTGTTGGGTGTATAAAATAAAATATTTTTTAATTATTAGTAATGACTTAATTATATCTTGTTTTAGAATATATTATATTATATATTCTAAAGTTATTTTCTTTTCTATAATTGTTTTACTGAATTCCTTATGTCAGTAATAATATTTTGTTTTAACGTATTAATTGCTTTTTTTATATATTTTTATTGTAATGGCTGAATTATTTCTTGTTTCTGTAATAATATCATCTTCCTATATATTAATACATTATATAATAATAGTTATACATATTATGATTATGTTAATTATGTTTAATAATAATATGTAATATAATAATAATAATAATAATAATAATAATAATATATATATATATATAAACATGTAATTATTTATAAACCTTATTTTCAGGTTCAACATCATCATATAATTTTACAGTTGAAGTAGTTATCTCCCAGTCAATTTTATCAGTAAATTGTTTTTTAATTTCAAGTGCCAAATTAACGGTTGTTTTTATAGCTGCGCCTAAACCGTGTAATACAATATAAGATGTTCTTTTATATATAAAATACATATAATATATAAACATATATTTTAATGTTAGATAAAAATATATAAATTAATATTATTTTGTTTAATTATTGTAATATTAATATTAAATCATTTAATATTCTCATTATTATTATCAATTTTATTATGCTCTAAAATTCATTTATAATTTTTTTTAAAAATCTTATTATTCTATGAATAGAAATTTCATTTTTTTAATTATAAATTATATATTGTAGATAATTATGAAATTTTAAAAGTATAATTGTTTTATTTGATTTAATTTTGATGTATATTTTTTGAAAAATTATAAAGTATATTTTTAAGATTTTTGAACAATCATTTTTAAATTTCATTTTGAATCTCTTCAATAAATTTATCATTTATTATTGTTAATTAAATATATGTTCATTTTTCTTATTTTTATATTAAATGTTTTTTTTTTTAAAACGTACTCTTTTTCTAATAACAATTTTTTTGCTCTCTTAATTAAAGCAATATATGAACTTTTTCTTGAAACATATATATCATTTTTTTTTATGGGAAGATGTTGAGGGGTGCGTTTATGTATTATTTTACTTTTATTATTAGTTACTTATTATATAAAAAAGGAAAAATAATTTAATTAATTATTAGAAATATTTAATATTATATCAAATTTTTATTTTTATTTTATATACATATATATATACATTACATTTTACTGTGTCTTTCGTTTTATTGAGTTTCATTTTAATTTGAAGTGATAATTATAAAAATTAAAAAAAAAAAAAATTTTTAATTTCTATTATATTTTATTGTCAAAATGAATAAATTTATTATAATCATATGTTACACATGTGAAAACTCATAAACATGTAAACATGTGTAGAGAATAAGAATATGTATATTAATATAAAAAAATTTTTAATTAAACAAATTTTTAATGTTCATATAAATTGACAAAACTAAATTAAATTTTTTTACATATAAGATTTAAAGTTTTGTTAAGACATGAAAAGATTAATAGAGTAAGATCTTTTAATAATATTACTGACTATATCTTATACTGAATGAAACATAGATTAAAAGATATAGGTGTTATTTCAATTTTAAATTAAATATTTATTATATTTCTACTGATTTTATTAAATTAATATAATTATAAGTAATATTTGATTTTTATAATAACTACTTTTTTTTATATATAAAAATTATTTATTATATAACTTTTTATTTTAAAAGTTATATAATAAATAATAATAATATAATAATATAAATTTAATAAAAGATTGTTAATTTTTTAAATTTTTATTAATTATATATAAATAAAAGATATATTTATGGTAAAAATTTTTACAAATATTTTACCATAATTATTGCTTTATTACTGTATAAAATCATAAAAATTTCGTTATATATTAGGAATATATTATTATATATAATTTATCCTTTTTTATAATTTAATCCAATTGAATGATTTATACGGAACTAATTTTATTTATTTTACTTATTTATATTAAACGTATATTATTAATATATAATAAAAATGAATTTGATAGATTAGGTATTTATTCATATTCGTAACGAATCAAATTATTTAAATATTTATATCAATACTTATATATTGTAATATAATATAATATAATATATTATATTATTATTTAAAATTGAATTAAAAATTAAAGTTTTTACATATGGAACTATCTCAAGCAGAAATTTTTTATCCAGTCATCATAATATTCCCATATGAAAATTTTTTTACTTTAAATTAATTTCATTGTAAAAGCCATATTTTTAATTGAATTATATAATATTTTAAAAATAAAATTAGAAAATATAAAATAATAATTTAAATACGCCACATTAAAACATTTAGTTGTTTTATTAATATTAATTTTTACTAACAAAGTAATTAATTCGAGGTTAAAGTAAAAAAAAAAAAAGTAGTAAATAATATTAAATATTTTATAGAATATAATTATATTATGTAAATTTAAAGACTATTATGCTCTTTAATTATTATACATAATAATAATTAAATAATATATTATATATTTTAGTACAGTGAATATTTTTTTATTAAAAAAATAACATATAATAATTAAATATAATGACTTGAAAAACATAGATTTCATTTCATTTATTCTATTTTTATATATTTTATTTAAGAATTAAATAAGAATTAAAAACATTAATAATATCAATTAATGTATTTGTTTATTTTAATATTTGTGTTTTTTACGAACGATACTGGTTGATTTAAATATATGCAAAATTAATATATTATAATTATGTATTACAATATATTACAATATATTGTAATACAATAGTCCTGTTACATAAAATAATTTAGGGTTTTTTTATTAATAATAAAAATCAGTATTTCTTTTTATAATTATAATTAAAATAAATAATATAATATATATTAGATTAATTTTATATATTAAATCTTATTCAATTTATTATAATACTTAAATGAATAAATTAATAATAATTGAATAAATTATTTTATAATAAAGTTTATACAATAAAAAATTGAGAATAGAATATATTAAAAAAAAAAAAAAAAAACATATAAAAAGGAATATTCATTACTTTTTTTTTGATTTTTGCTCTTTTTAAAAGTTTATTTTGAATTTATTACATTTAAAGGATTAAACATATTTTTTTTCTTCTAAATATTAAAAGAAAAAGTTTTATTCTTTTTTGTGATTAAATAATTATCTAATTGATAAAAGTACAACAAAATAAAAATATATATTTTTAATTTATTAATTAAAAAAAACTTTAAAAAACAAAACAAAACAAAGCAAAAAAAAAAAAAAACAAAAACAAAAACAAAAGAAAAAATCATAATAATAAAAACAATGTTTTTTTAGAATATATAATAATATAGTTTATTTTTAATAAAAATAATTAATTAAAGACTTTTTAGAGAAAAGTTTGATAGTAATTTTTAAAAATAATAAAATTATAACTAATCTTAATTAAATAAATAACAAGATAATAAGAACTAATTTATTAATTCAAAGTAAATAAAAAAAAAAGGACCAAAAACATATTATAAAATAAAATTAAAATTATTTATTTATAATTAAATTAATATAATAAAAATGGTTAAATGGTTTAAGCAAACTACTAATTTAAAACATAGCTGGGAACAATTATCATTAGCTATGTGGTCAAAGTATCCAAATCCACATTCATCACATGTGGTAACCAGTGATGTTGTAGACAGATACGTTGATCCAAATACTGGATATTTATATACTACTCGTCTTTTCTTGAAGAGAGGTAATATTCCAAAATGGGGTAGAAAGGTATATTTATATGATTTTTATATATTTTTTAAATTAAAATAATTAATAAAGGTTTTATATAATATTTAATAATAAAGTATATCTAATGTATATATTTATATATTTAATAATATAAATACTTAGTTACTTAATAATAATGAAGCATATGTAATTGAACATTCAATTTGTAAACCAAATGAAGGAAGTATGATTATATCGACTAAAAATTTATCTCATGCAAAATTAATGTTAATTGAAGAAACCCAAAAATTTATAAAAAAGGATGAAGAAAATACTACATTAGTTACTAAAGCTAGAATTACCAGTAATATTTGGGGACCACTATGTTCTAGAATAGAAAATTTCGGTTTGAAAAAAATGAGAGAAGGAACTATTAATGTAAGTTTTATTTTTATTGATTAATAGATATTATATTTATATGAAAATTTAGTAATTATTCTAATTTATAAATATGTTATATATATATATATATATTTTTTCACAGAGTTGTAATGGACTTTTGTATGTAGTAGAAAAATTAAAGTCTAGTAAAAATGCTATTGCACTTTCAAATTCTCTCAAGGCTTTAAAATAAACAAAAAGAAATCATTTTGTATGTTATAAAATTTAGGCTAAAGAAAAAAAAATAATTTTAAAATAACAAGTTTATTTATTTTTTTAATTTAAATTATTTAGATTAAAAACAGTTTTAGTATTATTTTTTTTTATTAGATAAAAAGGAAAAAACAAGAAAAAAAAAATTATATTTAATATTTTTAATTTTATTGTAATAATATACCCTTTACTTTTTATTTATTTATATTATAATAAAAGAATAATATAAAAATTTAGTATTTTTTATATTAATAAATAATATGTTTAATAACATGTTTATTTATTAATAATAAAAATAATTTCGAAAATAACTTTTTATTTTATTAGATTATAAAAAAATAGGCAAAAATAAAAAGAATAAAAAAAAAAAACAAAAAAAACAAAAAAACAAAATAAAATAAAAAATAAATTTAAAACGAAAATGAGAAAAATACAAAAATAGAAGAAAAAACTAGAACAAGTAAGAAAGTTCCTTGAAAAGTGTTTTTTGTTTTAATATTTATTTATTCGCTTAATAAAAACAATTTATATATTTCTATGTTAAAATATATTAGTTTTAATAAAGAGTATAAAAAATTGAAATAAAAATAACTTTTAAAATTGAAGTTTTAAATTGTATATATTTTTGAAGTAATAATAAGTTATAAGAAGAAATTATAATAAGTAAATAACATATAAGAGACAACAATTAAATAAAAAATAAAAAACAAGATTTCAAAAATAGAACGAAATATGAAGAAATAAAAAAATAATATAAAATAAAATTATAATGAAAAAATACAAAAGAAAAAAAAAATAAAATATAAAACTAAATAATTAGATAAAGGCAAAAAAAATAATAAAACAAATATTAATTATTTCAAATATATATAATTGTGATGTATATATAGTTTTTTGTTTTTTTTTTTTTTTCATTATAAATATTATTTATTTATTATTATTTTTTATAATATCAAATATTTATATTTTATTTAAAATAAAATGTTACATGTATTAAAAATATTATGATATATTTAAAAAAGAATTTATATTATAATAAATAAATAAATAAATAAATAAATAAATAAATAAATAAATAAATAAATAAATAAATAAATAAATAAATAAATAAATAAATAAATAAATAAATAAATAAATAAATAAATAAATAAATAAATAAATAAATAAATAAATAAATAAATAAATAAATAAATAGAATATAACGTATAATAATAATAATAATAATAATAATAATAACAACAACAATATTATTATTAATAACAATAACTATATAATAATTTTATAATAATATTATAATATATTAAATGTAATTTTTGTTTTTTCTCTTTTTTCATTTATAATTATATATATTATAATATCTTAAAAAAGAAAAAGAATTAATCGAATAAAATAATATATCTTATTAATATATTTATTTTGAATTTACAGATAACAATTAATAAAGTATGGAAATATTAGTAATATTGAAAATTAAAATTTATCTAAATAAATAAATAAATAAATAAATAAATAAATAAATAAATAAATAAATAAATAAATAAATAAATAAATAAATAAATAAATAAATAAATAAATAAATAAATAAATAAATAAATAAATAAATTAATAAATAAATAAATAAATAAATAAATAAATAAATAAATAAATAAATGAATAAGTTTAAAATTTAACAGAAAAATAAAGAAAATAAAGAAAATTAATTGAAAGATAAGATATAATATATTAAAATATAATCTAATATATATAATAATTTAATTTAATATTTAATTAAAATTTTTAATAATAATTTTTAGTTAAATATTTTAATATATTAATAAATATATTAGTATATATTAACAATATATCTTTAATATATTGTAATATATGCTATATTTATATATTAGAAATTAATAGTAAACTATTTATGGATGGACCAAAAAAGGTATGCAAATAATGTGAATAAAGTATAACAACAAAAAAGCTTTTTTTTTTCTTTTTTTTTTTTTATTGATCAGGTATTTTATCAATAACTATTTTATTCTATGTATTCTTAATAAAAAATTTATATAAAGTAAAAAGAATTATATGGAAACTATATTTAATTAAATAGTAAAGTAATATATATTTTTTATAGAAGATTTTATAATATATTTATAAATGCAATATAAAATAATTAATATATATACTTATTGTAATGTATATAAGTATTTTCTTTTTCATTTCTATTTGTAACTATTCAATTTTATATATAATTATTTGTAGTAATTGACTTTAATTTTTGTTAATTTAATAATTTTTCATTTTTTGAATTATTACAGTATAAATAATTAGAATTTTTTTATTTCATTATTCTTTAAAAACATTTTAATACTTATGGTTAATTTATGTATATGTAATAAATAATAAATAATAAATAATAAGTAATAAATAATAAATAAAATAAATAATTAATAAATTAGATATTAAATTATAAATATACTAAAAATATGAAAAAAAAAAAATTATATATTATATAAAATACCCATTTTTGTTACAAAATTTTATTTTGTTATTAAAATTTAAATTAATTTTATATTAATATATTATCAATGATTTTTTTAAAAAAATTTTTTTTATAACTTTTGAAAATTATTTTTATTATTGCTTAATTCTTTTTTTATTTTTCAAAAAAAAAGTTATTTAATATACCATTATAAATAATAATAATAATAATATCAGTAGATATAATATAAAAAATATTTTCATTATTTTTGATATTATTTAATTTTATCTCTGAAGTTTTTTTTTTTTTAGAAAAAAAAAAAAAAGAACAAACAATCTAAAAAGAAGCCTTTTTTAAATTATTATTATAATAAAAAAGATGAACGAAAATTAAAATTTTTATAACAGAAAAAAAAAAGTAATATTTTTTTCTCATTATATATAAATTATATATTTTAAATAATAATATAGTATTTTGTGAATAATATTAATATTATAATATTATTATAGTTTTGAAAAATGATAAAATATTTTATTATTATTATTTTTTTTTTAAATTTCATTTAATAATTATATAATAATTATCAGTTAAAAATTATAAAATTATAATAATAATAATATATATTATTAAAAAAATATATATATAAAGGAGCATAATATTAATTAATTTATATATAAAATAAATAATTTAATTATACTCAATTTTATCTTCCTATACATTTTTTAAAAGATAAAGAATAAAATTATTGAATAATAGAAAGCAAAATTTTATTTTTAATAACAAAATGGAATAAATTGAAATGGAATACTACTTTTTTTTTAATTATCAATACGAAACAAATTTATTATTTATTAAATAGAATTTGTGTATTAATAATATATAAGCAATTAAAAAAAAAACAAAAACAAAAACAATGTATATTATATTATTTAGTAATATTTAGTAATATGTATTATGATTAATTTAATTAATAATACTAATATAAAAGCATTATTAATATATAATTTAAATTAAACTGTTAATAAATAAATCAGCCAAAAAATAAACAAATAAATAAAACAAACAGACAAAAACAAACAAACTAATAAAAAAGGAATAAAAAAGAGACGACAATATTTTATTAGTAAAATAAATTTGATAAATTCTATATATATTTAAAAAGATAGCTTTTTTATTTTATAAAAGAAAATAAATTGCTATTAATTTATTAATATATTTATTGATATTAATATTTCAATAAACAAAATAATTATTATATTTTAATAGTATATAATAATTATATTAAAAAATCATGAATACTGAATACTATTACTAATAATAATATTAAATAATAATAATAATAATAATAATAATAATAATAATAATAATAATAATAATAATAATAATAATAATAATAATAATAATAATAATAATAATAATAATAATAATAATAATAATAATAATAATAATAATAATAATAATAATAATAATAATAATAATAATAATAATAATAATAATAATAATAATAATAATAATAATAATAATAATAATAATAATAATAATATAGTAATAATAATATCAATTAAAATAATTTTAAAAAAGTATTTTTTATTTGAACAATTTAATATTTAATAATAAATAAAAAATATACTTTTTTGTAGCATAATTAATTAACATTATTTTTATAATAATAAGATTAATTCAAAATTGCTCCAAATTAAAAATTTAAAAAATTATTTTATTAAATTATTAAAATAATATATATATATATTTAAATAATAATAATAATAATATATATTTTCCTTTCTCTCTCTTTTTTTTTATATGTATAATTATTTATTTAATATTTATAAAAAGTTTTTTTTTACTATTAATTTTTAATTAACTAATTAATAACCAATTTTTATTTTATTTTATTTTTTTTTTTAAATTAATTAATAATATATAACAAATAAATACCACCAAAAACTAAAATAATAAAATAAAAATCATAATTATAATAATAATAATAATAATAATAATAATAAAAAACGAATAAAATAACAAACACAAAACACACATTCACACACACACACAAACAAACAAACAAACAAAAAAAATAAATATAAACGAATTTATTAAACAAAAAACAAACAAAAAATAAACGAAATTTTTTAATATTAATTTTAACTTTTTTTTTTTTTTTTTTTTTTTTTTTTTTTTTTTTTAATCTTGAAATAATAATAATAATAATAATAATAATAATAATAATAATAATAATAATAATAATTTTAATCATTTTAAATAAAAATAATTAATTAAAAATAATTTTAAATATTATATATATTTAAAATATATTTATAAAACAATATTACTTTTAAATATTATATATATATATTTAAAATATATTTGTAAAACAATATTACTTTTAATATAATAATTGATAAAAAAAAAAAAAAAACTTCCTTTCATTTATACAATTTACGTAAAAATAATAATAAAAAATTATTTCCAATGGCAAACAATTTACATATTTCAGTAAAATTAAAGTTATTTATTCACAAAGTATTTAAAAAGAAAAATACTCAACGAATTCATTGTTTTAAGGGTAAAATAATTAAAAAAAGAAATTCTAAAAAAGATATAAATAAAAAGAATATGTCGTCCTATTCTAAGAGTCATAGTTTTTTATTATCACCATCGGATAGTGAGCCAGCTACTGGTATACATCCAAAAAGTTATAGTCAGTCATATATGGATGATATTGACAGTGAAAGAAATTCACCAGCAAGTTCACCAATTAGCTCACCAAGAGTTGTAATTTCTATACCAACTTCTTCTACTTCACTTTATCATTCTCAAAATAGTATAGACACATCAAATAATAATGTTAATATTCCAAGTTTTATTACTCCTAATAATCATATTCCCAATAATAATTCATATTTAATATCAAGTAATTCCAATCCTAGTAATTTATCTTCATCATTTAATAATTTGAATAATCAAGCTTTTCATGCTCCAACTATGGTTCCAGTTCATAATTTAAATCCAAATGTACCTTTACCTCGTTTTAGTAGTAAAAGACGTTTAAGTTATCCATTAAATGCTGTTCTTGGTTCTAGTTTTTCAAATTCATCATTTCCAGCTCCAATTACACCATTTAATAATTCTGTAACTACATCTGTTGCTAATCTTTCTCCCGAAAAACATATAGGTAAACTTTAAAATGAAATAAAACAATAACAATAGAAAAAAAATATATTGATAATGAATATCATTTATATTATATATATATTTATATATATATATATTTATTTTTTATTTTTTATTTTTTTTCTTTTTAATTTATACTTATTTCAGATATATATTCTATTTTTATAGATTTTATATAATTATATATATATATATTTATATTATTTTTTTTTTCTCACAATGTATTTTATTTTACCTTTTTTATAAATATATTTAATTTATATAATTTAATAATGGTTATTTAATAAATAATTATTCATATTTATATATTTAATTTTATATATTAGATAAATCAAGTTTGGATCCAAAATTAATTATATTTATGGTTGGTCTTCCGGCTCGTGGAAAGTCATGTAAGTATTATTTAATAATAATAATAATAATAATAATAATGATAATAATAATAATAATAATAATAATAATAATAATAATAATAATAATAATAATAATAATAATAATAATAATAATAATAATAATAATAATAATAATAATAAAATTAGTAAGTAAATAGATAAATAAATAAATAATAATTAATTACTAATAACAATAACGATTTAAATATATACATATATAAATACTATTTTAAAGATATTTGCCAAAAATTACGTAGATATTTAGCATGGATTGGTAAGAAGTTTAAGCAAATTTATTTATATTCTATTTAATCAAATGTATGTATATATTATTAAATATATATATATATAGGTTATAAAACAAGAATTTTCAATGTAGGAAATAAAAGAAGAGTAGCTGCATTAAATTATGAACAAACAAAAGTTCCAGGAACAAAACATGATGCTAACTTTTTTGATCCTTCTAATGCTGAATATTCATCTGAAAGAGATTTATTAGCTTTAGAAACTTTAGAAGAATTAATTTCATGGTTAAAAAGAGGTGGTAATGTTGGTATACATGATGCTACTAATTCAACAAAAAAACGTAGAGAACTTTTAATAGCTAGATGTAAAAAAGAACCAAATGTCATAACAATGTTTGTTGAATCTATCTGGTATGTTTTCATTTATTTGTTTAGTTTATTTAAATATTTATTCATTTTATTTATATTATTTTATTAAAAAAAAAAAAAAAAAAAAAAAATAAATTATTATTAATATTATCGATATTATTTTTTTTCATGTTAATTAATTTATATTTATCTCATAATATTTTAATATGAATATCTTTATATAATGAAATAATATATTTTATATTATATTTAATTATTTTGTGAAAATTTATTAGTACCGACAAAGATGTTATAGAACGTAATGTATCTATGAAATTAAGAAGTCCTGATTATATACATATGGATCCGAAACAAGCTATTGCTGATTTTAAAGCTAGAATGGCAAATTACGAAAAGGCTTATGAACCTGTTTCTGAGGAAATAGAAGGAGAAGATATTAGGTAAAATAAATAAATTAATAAGTATTTATTTATTTATTTATTTATTTATTTATATATTAATAATAATAAAGATAGTTTAATTAATGATGTGATATATATTATATTTTATATTATTTAATTTTTTATTTTAAAAAAAAAAAAAATTATTTAAATTTAAATTATATTTACATATATATATATATATATATATTTATCTATTATTGTGTATTATAAAATTTTTATATAATTACTAATTTATTATTAATATAATAATAATAATAATAATAATAATAATAATAATAATAATAATAATAATAATAATAATAATAATAATAATAATAATAATAATAATAATAATAATAATAATAATAATAATAATAATAATAATAATAATAATAATAATAATAATAATAATAATAATAATAATAATAATAATAATAATAATAATAATAATAATAATAATAATAATAATATATTTATTTATTTTTATTATAGTTATATTAAATCTATTAATGTAGGAAGAAAAGTAACAGGATATAATATTCATGGTTATTTATGTTCGCAATGTGTTTTCTATTTAATGAATATTCATATAAAAGAAAGAACTATCTGGTTAACTCGTCATGGTGAAAGTGTATATAATTTATGTAATCGTATTGGTGGTGATAGTCCATTAACTGAATTTGGTAGAAGATATAGTCAAGCATTAGCTAGATTTGTTCAATCTTTCCATCCTCCAGATGAATGTAGTGATTTAACAAGAACTGAATACCCAAAGGACAGTTATGGGTAAGTTATATAGTTTTTAACCATATATATATATATATATTTTTTTTTTTTTTTTTAATTTTTTTTTTTTTTTTTTTTTAATTTATTTAATATTATTCTTAATGTAAATACCTTATTAATAATTATTTATATATTTTTATAGACCATTATCAATTTGGACTTCCAATTTAAGAAGATCTAGAGAAACTGCTGAGTCTTTTGATCAAAGATTTAATATCAAAAATGTTAGATTCTTAAATGAAATTTATTCTGGTATTTATGAAAATATGACAATGGTATGTTAAATAAATTTTATAATATTGAATTATGTATAATTATCTATTAATACTAATATAAAATATTATTCTTATTATTACTATTATTATATTATATAACCTTATTTGAATTAATTAATTTTAATTATAGGAAGAAATTCAACAAACGAATCCGGAAGATTTTGCTGGTAATTATATATATATAAATCTTTAATACTATTGTAGTGTGTTGATAATTTCTAACCAACTATTAATTATACATTATTAAATATTATTATTAATATAGCACGTCAAGCTAATAAATTAGTATATAGGTATCCAGGTGCAGGTGGTGAATCTTATATAGATGTTATTGATAGATTAAGACCAGGTATTATTGAATTAGAAAGAATGGAAACTAGTGTTTTAATTGTTACTCATAATGTTATTATGCGTACATTATTAGCTTATTTCACTGGTATTGATTTACAAGAGATGCCATCATTAAATATTCCACTACATACATTATATTGTCTTAAACCAAAACCGTATGGTGCAGAATTAATAAAATATAGATATAATTCAATGACAGATTCATTTGAACGTGTTGAATAATTATTATTATTATTCTTAATATATTAATATAATAATCTTTATTATATATATATAACTTAATTTTTTTTTTTTTTTTAATAATGTCATCATATTATAATAATATCATATCTTTTAATATATCAATTTTTATTTTTTCCCTTTTACAATAAAATAAAGTAACATAAAATGAGATAAAATAAAATAAAATAAAATAAAATAAATAAATTAAATTAATAATAATAATAATAAGTTATAAAAGACAAGAGACAGATATACATACATACATACATACATACAACAAAATGTTTTAATTAAATAAATATTAAAACAGATAATAATAAAATATAAGTAAACATTTAATAATAATAATAATTAATAATAATAATAATAATAATTAATAATAATAATAATAATAATAAATAAATAAATAAATAAATAAAAAATAATAAAAAATAATAAATAATAAATAATAAATAATAAATAATAAATAATAAATAATAATAATAATAATAATAATAATAATAATAATAATAATAATAATAATAATAATAATAATAATAATAATAATAATAATAATAATAATAATAATAATAATAATAATAATAATAATAATAATAATAATAATAATAATAATAAAAATAAATATGAGTAATGAGTAAATTAATAATAACATTTCTTTTCATTTTCTTTTCATTAGAAATAATTTTTTTAATATGCAAATTGCAAATAAAAAAAAAAAAAAAAAAAAAAAAAAAATATATATATATATATATATTAGTTTTTTTTTTTTTTTTTTTTTTTTTTTTTTTTTTCTTTCTTTCTTTATTTATTTTTTGAAGTATATAGAACATGCTTAATGGTTATTTAAAATAAAATATAATAAGCAATCAATTAACACTTATTTTATTATTATTTATTTTTATTAAAAAAAAAAAAAAAAAAAAAAAAATAAAAGAAAAAAAAAATATAATAATAATAATAATAATAAAAAAAGTTTTATATAAAAATTAAAATTAAAAATAAAAATGATAAAATATTTACATTTTTTATGATTTATGATTTATATATGTATTTAATTATTTTTATTGTATATATATATATTTTGCTATATTAGGGGTATGCTTCTTTGATTATTATTTATATAATAGATTCAATATTAAATATTTTTAAAAATTATTTCATTGTACATATATATATATAATAAAATTATATAGAAAAAATAAACAAAATAATTAATTAATTAATTAATTTATTATTTTTTCATATTGTATTATTATTATATATAATTTTCAATATCATTTCCTTCATATTTTTTTTCTTATATAATCATTTATTATATCTTATGATACTCAAATGGTTTTTAAAAAGTTTTTTTTATATAATTCTTCTTATAACATTTTTTTTTTTTTTAATTATTTATTAAATTTTTTTTTTTTTTAATTATTTATTAAATTTTAAAATTATATTTATTATGCTATGATATTTATCATTTTATGATATATAATAAAATAAAATAAAAAAAAAAAACAAAGCGAAGCGATAAAAATTGTTTATAATATGTACAATAAGAAGTTAAACATTTTTTTTATAATGTTAATTCTATTTTTTTTAATAAAAATAGTCAAAACGACAAAATTTTATTATATTAATTATATTTTATATAATGTAAAAAATATATATTTAATTCTATATACTTTTTTTCTGTAACTTTTTAATAATTTATATTAAATAAAGTTTATTACTAAAATTCAAAAGATATAAATTAAAGTTTATATCTTAATTCTTTTTATAGATTATTATATGGTAACAATTAATTCATAATATATATTCAATTAATTTCATTATTCACGTTTTTTTATATAGAATTTTTTTTTAATTAAATATTATTTTATAGTGGTCAGACTTTTACAAATTATTTTTTTTTTATTATATTTATATATATAAAATAAAATAAATACTTATTTATTTAGTCAATTGAATATATATATATTATCAATATATTTATAATATATTAATAATGTATAATCCTTATTTTATTATATATAAATAAATTATAAATTATATATTTAAAAAAAAAAAAAAAAAAAGGAATAATTATATGTTTAGTTTTTTATTTTATATAGTTATTAACATTATATAATGATGATAATAATAAAATATTATTTATTATTATTTATTATCTTTTTTATTATTTTATAATTTTTTATAAATTTTTTAAATCATTTATTAATCATCTTTTTTAATTTATTAATTATATTAATATTTGTTTATTAATTATTTATTAAGTTTATGTCAACAGGTACTATTATAATAATATTTTAAAAATTTAATTATAATAGAAATATATTAAATAATAATATATATTTAAAAAAAAAATAAAGAAAGAAAAAAAATTTTTTTTTGTATATAGCTTTTTTGTTTTTTAAATTTTTAAATTTTAAATTTTAAAATTGAAATTTAATTTTAAGAAAGGATTTTGTAAATATAATTAAAAAAAAAATAAATGAGTAATTAGATAAAAAGAAAACAAGAAAGAAAATTAACAAATCTATTATTAATCGACAATAATATAAAATAATTAAATCTTTAAATAAACAAATAATATAAAAAAGATTAATATAATTATTCCCATATATAAAGTTTTTTCCCAAATAAATTCCATGTCATATTTAATTCCATTTAAAATTTAATACATTTATACCTTTTTTTTTTTGTTTAAAAGGATAAAAAAAAATAAAAAAAAGAAAAAAAGAAAAAAAAGAAAAGCGGAATTCTTTTTTTATTTCTTTTTAAATATAATATTGTATAATATTAAATTCATTTATTATTTTATATTATAATTTTTAATAGGAAATAGAATCATGTAAATATTATTCATATAAAATATCTAAAGCCTTTTTTTTTTTTATTATTTATATTTTAATAATATTAAATAGACTTTTTTCATATAATATAATATATATATCTTTTTATAAATATAAAGAATAATTATTAAATTTCATTAAATAATTATTTTATAATAAAGAAAAAGATAAATATGGAGATTCAAAGAGAGAAACAAAAAAAAAAGGAGAAATCTAGTAAAAAGGAAAGTTTAGCAAAGGTAGATAATAATAACAATAACAATAATAATAATAATAATAATATTTTAGAAGAAAATGATTTAAAATATCAATATACAGAATCCCCTGATTTAATTAATGAACTTTATTCTTTACCAAGTCCTCCAAAAAATATTTTGGAAGAAGCGACAAACAAAAATAGTGAAAATGAAAAGACCAACACTGAGCATCAACAGCAACCATTATCCTCAACATCTGCTACAATAAAAGAAAAAGAAAAAGAAAATATTACTAATAGCGATAATATTATTAATGACCAAAGTAATATGTCAAAAGAGTTAAGTGAAAAGGAGAAAAATAATGATAGTACATCAAAAATTGTTAAAGGAAAAGAAAATGAAAAAGAAAAAGGTAATACTGATAATGAAAATAAAGATAAAGAGAAGGATTTAGATTTAGATTTAGATTTAGATTCAGATATATATAAGGATTTGGATGATTCATTATTAGAAAATATATTAAATGAAGAAAATATTTCAATAGATAATTTGGATGATTTATTAAATAATAATATTCAAAGTAATAAATCAGAAGAAAAGGAGAAAAAAGAAAAAATTGAAGTTGAAAAATTATCAAAAGATAATGCTGAAAATAAAAAGGATAAAATTCAAAATGATAATCAAGAAAATAATAAAAATGATAATGATACAAT
The DNA here is from genome assembly GCA_002104895.1 of Anaeromyces robustus. NCBI lineage: Eukaryota > Fungi > Neocallimastigomycota > Neocallimastigomycetes > Neocallimastigales > Neocallimastigaceae > Anaeromyces > Anaeromyces robustus. Next base: position 250,689 of record MCFG01000012.1, on the reverse strand, counting down.
AAATCAAACTCAAGAAAAAATAAACTTTAATGATAATACTTCAAATCTTATTCAGTCACCTTCATCGTCCCAGGCAAATAAAACAAAACAAATCAATAATGAAATATTAACTAATAATGAAGGAGAAAAAGAACAAGTCAAAAATGAAAATAATAAAATTGATAATAATATCAGAGAGAATAAAAGTGAAGATATAAAAAATGAAAAAAATAATGAGGTTAAAGATAAGAATAATGATATAAATAATAAGGAAAATATTAAAAATAATAATATGGAAAATGACAATAATATTAAAAACAATAATATAAAAGATGAAGAGAAAAAAACATTATCAGAAAAATCGACAGAAAATAATACTGATGAGATAAAAACTATAGATTCATCTGATAATAAAGATAAAGAAAAGGATGTTAATAAAAATGAATCATCAAGTAATGATAATAGAGATAATAAAGATGAAATAAGAGTAGATGATAATAATGATGATATTGTTAATAATAAAGATATTAAAGAAGAAAATGAGAAAAAAAAAGATAGTGTTATAAAAGATAATAATAATGATAATAAAAACATTAAAGAGGAACAGATAGTGAAAAATAATGAAAATATTTTAAAAAATAATAATGACAATATTGATAGTAGAATTATTAATGAGGAAAATATTATTAACGATAATAATAGTAATATAAAAGATAAAGAAATTAAAGACAGTAAGATTAGAATTTGGGTTTTTTTTTTTTTTTTTCTTTTTTTTTTTTTTTTTATTTTTTATTTTTATATATTGATTTATTATTGTTATATATTCGTAATTAATTAGTTTATTTAAATTATTAATTATTTTATATTTTTATATATATACATTTTTATATATAAAAAGAAGATGAAAATATTAATAAAGATCCAAATCAAGTACCATTAAAACCTGAAGATTCTGAAGAAAAAAAACAAAAACAGGAAGAGGTAAAAAATAAAGTTCTTATTGAAGAAATTTCATCAGAAAATAATCAAGAAGAAATTTCAGAGTATAAAGAAAATTTACAATCAAATGTTACCACCACAAATTCTATTATAAATAATGATAATATTAAAATTAATACACCATCATTATTAACTCAAACATCTTATACCAATATATATCCAAGTTTAGATATTTCACCAAAAGTATCTGATATTCGTATTCATGAAGATAATACTAATGTTATTAATGAAATTAATAATTTAATGAATGTATATAATGCTCAATACCCAACAGCACCAATGACATCAGTTTTTCCTGCTGAATATTTAAATAATGATCAAGATTTTGTTTTTGTTCCATCAGCTCCTTCAGAAAGTATATTATTCTATATGAATGAAGAGGCAGAGGATCAAAAACAAAATAAACATAAAAAGAAAAAAGAAATTATTTATAATAAAGAGGAAATTAATAAACTTTATACATATTCATTAACTGAACCTCAACTTAGTACAATGTTTAATAATAAAGAAATGATGAACCATGAACAAAAAGTTAAAATATTTAGAAAACAAATGGAAAAATTAAACTCTAATTTTTATAATCATATTAAAAATTATGAAGATTTAATTTATGAATTTCAAACATCAAAGTCACTTGTTAATCGTAAAATATTAGAAATAAATCAAAATATTAGTAATTCATGGAAATTTGAACAAATTTTGAAAAATATCAGTCGTACTTGTGGTGATGGAGTACGATTTTCATTTCAATATGTTACGGAATTAACTTCTATTGATGAAGAAGTAATGACACATCTTTCTGATGGATTTAAAGAATTTATTGATCTTTTGAATCAACTTTCAGATTTACAATTTAAAGTTGAGGAAGAGAAAAAATGGATTGATAATTATCTTTATGAATTAATATATTATTCTTTTGTTAATGATAAGAATAAAGCCGAAAATAAAGATAAAAATGTTAAGAACGAAACTAAAAACAAAGAAAATAATAAAGAAAAAGATAGCATTGTAAAAGATAATAAAAAGGAAGATAATAAAAAGGAAGATATTAAAAAGGTTGGAACAACAGATAATACTAATAATACTAATAATATTAATAATTCAAAAGCAAATAAAGATACAGATAAAAGTACAAATGTAAATACAAGTTCAAATAAAAGCCAGGATAATACTAATAAAAATAATAAAGAAGATCAAAAGAAACAAGAAACAAATAATAATAATAATAATAATAATAATAAAAATGATAGTAATAATCAAGAAGATAAAAAGAAACAAGAAACTAATAATAATAATAAAAACTCTAATAATAATTCAAGTAATAGTGATAATTCAACTCAAAATAATAAGGAGTGTGATAAAGAAAACAACATTAAAAATAATGATAAATTAATAGATGAAAAAGAGCAAGATAACTCAAAGGATCCTAAAACTTTAACAATTGAAAAAATGAAGAAATATTTAAATATTTTATTTCATTTTGTAAGGAAATATAAAGATCATGAATTTACACAAGAAATATTTGAATCGATGAATGAAAGTATTAATGATAATTTTAAAGAAGAAGGAGAAGGAAAAGAAGATAATAATAAAGTAAATTCTATAACAGAAACAAATGAAAATCAAGATGAATCTGATACTATAGATATCAATATTAATAACATATATATAACAAAAGATTTTAAAGTCAAAAGTAAAACTACAAAATGTACTATATCTACTTTTTTGAAAAATCTTAAAAAATGGATTAGTCAATTAGTTGCTTGCCTTTTAACTTTAGATGATTTTAATCTTCATCAATTTATTCTTTTACAAGCTTTAAGAACAAAAAATATTAGTTCTTGGGGCTCTCACTTCATTCAAGTTTCATATAATAATAAATCTTGGAATGATCAATGTATAAATGAATTTATTACTCGTTTGAATACCTTTTTATTACCAGTAGAAGAAATAAAAGAAATTCATGATCAAAAATTGGAACATGAAAAATTGTTAGAAGAAAGTTTCAAACAATTAGAAATCCAAGGAAATTGGGAAGTTATTAGAGAGATTAATTTTGAAGGTCCAATAAATCTCTCTTATATTACTGAAGATGATTATCTTTCACTTCTTAGTCAATTTAATGTATTAGATCATTATTATGGATTTGTTAATTGTATGATTGTTAATTATAAAGATAATTATTCTAATGGACATATTATTCATGCCAATCAATATATACTTAAAATCATTTCTGTTTCTAATCTTTTACTAGATATTTTAAAGAATTCATTTCATACTTTTAATGTACATTTATATCCTCTTTTAGTGAAAAAATTGGGATATATTCTTTCACGTATTACTGTTTTTTATGGTGAAACTTTTGAATCTATATTAAAATTTAACAAAGAGGTAAAAACTAATAAAAAAAATAATAATAACAGTAATAACAATAATAATAATAATAATAGTCAAACTAAAATAGATCAAAATAATAATAGTAAACATCCTGATTTATTACTTGATGAAGATGAAATATCAAATGGTTATATTAAAACTAAAATTCAAAATGAAATTGATGGTTTTATATTAAAATCATTTAGAATTTTCATGGATTGTCCAAATGCAGATATTTGGCAATATTTAGTAGATATTCCATTTCATGCTATGTCCACTATGTCATGTTGGAATATTTTAGGTTGTATTTTCCATTTTAAATTATCTACAAATGATTTTGTAAAACTTTTAAATGAAAAACTGGAACATTCCATTTATACAATTTTAAGTAATTCTGATTTCATTAATAATTTCAATAGACCATTTGAAGAAAATCCAAATGAAGCTCTTTCTATTGTTCGCTGTTTGGTTAGTTTAGCATTATCTCGTCATAAAAAATTTGGAAAATATAATAAGGAATTATCTCAAATGATATATAATGCAGAAGAATTACTTATGATAAAGTTAATGAATGTTGTTCTTTTTGTTATCTTTGATATTTCATATATAAATAATAACTATCGTGAAGATATGTATAAAATAACATTAGATTACTTTGTTTGTCTTTGTGATCAACATCCACCCCTTATTGCTTTCCTTTTACGTTTAGTAAACCAAAATTATAAATCCATTGGTTCCATGAGTATTTATCTTTTTAAATCATTGCCACTTTATAAATATCAAATTAATTTGGAAGAATTGGCTATACTAGAATCATTTTTAACTCAATCTATTGATAGTGATCGTTTTAAATTTTCACAATTTGTTATTCAAAATTTAAATTTAGGTTATCCAATAAAAGATGATGATGAAGAAAATAATATTGGTAATAAGAATCATGATGACGGTGGAAATGATGATGATGACTTTGATGTAGATGCACTTTTGAATGATGAAGATCTTACAGATTCAAAGTTAGATGAATTATTAAATGGTAGTAGTAGTGGAAATAATAATGATACAGCTGGTGATATTTTATTAGATGATCATTCAACTTCACATAATTTAAATTTGCCAAATTCATCTGAAAATCTAAAAGAAGACTATTTAAAAAGTAAAAAGGAGCCTGTAATATCTTTAACATCATCTATGTATATACCAAAAGAAAGTAATTTAAATAGTACTAGTTTATTTTTACCTATATCTGTACATCGTAAATTAGCTTATATATTGATAAATACAGCATTAAAAATTGAAAAAGAATATGAAAATAAAAGTGGTTTGCATAATACACTATCAATTATTAATGAATCATTTGAAACTATTGTAAATACCACAATAAACACTATTAATTATTCTTCGAAATATTTCTTCCCAAATAAGAGTATATCTGATAATAAAAAAGAAGATAATATAGATATTTCAAAAAATATAGAAGAAAAGAATAATGAAAATGAATTAAATAAAGAATTAATCGATAATAAAGATGTTAAAAATGATGATAATATTGATATTGTGGATGATATAATGATAAATACTATTGAAAAATTAACAGATAAAGTAAATGAATTTAAATATTGGTGTTGGGAAATACTTATTCAACTTCGTCTTTTCCAATATCCTCTACCTCAAAATTCTGAAAACTATGTTTATAGTAGTGATATTTCAAATCAATACCTTTCCTATCAAAGTCAAACGTTAATGCCATATAGAAATGAAATGAATAATAATCCTATGGTTGCTTATTTAATGCTGGCCAATACTGATTTAGGTCATAGATTTAATTTGTTCCAAGAACATGGTTGGCCATTACTTGACATTATTATGAAAAAGGGACCAGAAAAAGCATTAGTTAATATTTCTTCTAATATATTTTCTGAATTTATTTTCACTGATGGTATTGAAAAAGTTTGTCATCAAGATCGATTTATTCAATTTTTCGGTAATTTTTTCAAATCTTCTACTCTATTTAATTTAAGAACTAAAAATAATAAAAGAAATAATAAGTTGATTCAATATGTTCATCGTATGATTTATGAATCTTACCTTATGGAGAGTTATAACTTCGATTATTTTAAATGTCATTTATTGTTTTGGATAGAAGCTATTTTCTCAAATTATAATGGATGGATTAATAATACAGAATCCATTGAGTTATTGGATCAATTAGCGAAAGTTAGTTTTGCTTTCCATAGAAATCAAGATATAATTAATTTATTATATTCAGACTTTTATGAGAAATATTATTACAATGAGAATAATAGTATTAATAATAAAAAAATGAGTAATGATGCTGTTCAAACTTTTGAAAATGTAAAGTTTAATGATAATGAATATATATATATTAATCCTGAACATGGAGGTCAGTCCATTGATAGTCTTGATGGTATTCATCAAGAGGTAGAAGATTTGGCAAAAAATAGTAATAATCCTATTTCTCAAAGTGATCGTTTAAAATATATTATAATTTCTATTACTGATTCATTATTTAACTTAAAAATTCCAAAACATGAAACAAAATATTGGTATACTTTCCATTCCTTAATGGCAGAATCATTATGTGAACAACCTATTTATATGCATCTAGGACATCTTTTAACAGAAAATCCTGATATTACTATTAATGATAAAATTATTTCTGAATCAATCACTAAACCTTTAAGCCAATTTACTATATATAAATGGGCAAAAGAAATATTAATATTACCAGTGGATCATGAACTTATGCCACTTTACTTACAAATTTTCTTTTCTCTTTATTTTGCTAAAGTAGAAAAGAAAGGACCTTTAGGATATAATCCTTATTATGGCTATCGATTCTTTAGTACTGGAAGAAAGAATGAAAATTTAATAAGAGATATTAAAAACAAATTGGTAGAATGTAGAAAATATCATGCCTCTTGTTCTATGCCTACTAAGTTAAATGAAAAATTAGCACATCTCTATAATGCAATGCATCTTTGGTTGAATGAACCAAAAATTCATACTGGTGAATTTTATATTGGTAATTTAAAAGATGAATATTTAACTTCAGTATTATCAACTGTTTTAACGGTTGTTTATCCATTTAATACTGTTGATAATCTTTGGTGGGAATATGTTAATACTACTGAATTACAACAAAAATTTATGGATAGTTATTATTCTAAAATTATAAAAGGATTAAAAATTAATAGTCATATTATTCAATTAAGAAGATCTTCTATATCAGATTTAACAGATTCATTTATTTTACAAGGTGAATCAAAATGTAAAATATTTAAACCTAAAATTCCAGCTGTTATTGAGGAATGTCCAGAATCGGGACCTGAAGTGAAAATAAAGCCTCCAATTTTCTTAAATAAGTATGATAATACTATAGCATTAGATAAAATATATAAATTATTTACTGAAAAAATAAAAGTTTTAGCTAATGATGCAACGCACTATCATTCTCATATGGAAAAAATGGATCAATTAAATCGCCAATATATGATTAATTTACGACAATTATATTACACTGAAACCTTACGCAACCAAATTGAACGTCGTTGTAATCCCCAATTAAATGCTTTAAATCTATATAATAATGCTATTATTACTAATATAATGAATTTAAATGCAAAAATTAGAAATGATGGTAGGGAAGATCTTTTAAATGATAATATGAAAGAGAAGGATGAGAAAGACAATAATGAAGAAAATAAAACTGAAAAAGAAAAAGAAGGAAAAGAAGGAAAAGAAGGAAAAGAAGAAAAAGAAGAAAAAGAAAATGAGGAATCCAATGATAATACAAGTATTAGTATTAATTCTGATATTACTGAAATAGAAGAAATTAAGAAACGTGAATGTTCTCAACCTGCTATTTTAGCCTATAATTATCAAAAATCATACCTTATGCAAGATTCTCAAAAGGATTTATGTTTAAATATTCGAAATAGTAAAATGGAAATTGATAGTCTTTTTAAATTCTCTTCTGATATTTATAAAGGAACTATATGCTTAGTTGAAATTATGGATTATCTTGTATTTCTTAAAAAACATTATTTTAATTCATCAACTACGTATATAGATAATAAGCCAAATTTAAATAATAGTGATCAAGAACTATTTGGTCATTTTATAAAGGATAAATCATTTGAAAAGAAAAAGCAAGAATTAGAAAAGATGACTGATCAAATGTTTTATTATAGTATAGATGCCTTATTGAAAGCTTCAAAATATTATCCTCCAGCTACATTTATTGTAAATAAAATGATTAACGATTTTGGTCAACATTTTATTCTTCCATCTAAAGGTCAAGTTGATAAAATTTATGAACGTATGAAACAAGATAATAGCAATATTCAATTATTTATTACATTATTCAAACCTTCCCTTTGTGATAAACGTTTCATTGAGCTTTATCATGAAATTTCTTTGTCAAAAGATCTTTTTAATTTAGATAATATTCTTATTTTATTGGAAACATTTGATATTAAGGAATGGTTAGATCATGCCCAACCACTTCCAACAAATGAACTCAAATTACAATTTTTAAGTGTTTTATTTAAACTTATTACTCATTGTTCAAAACAAGAACTAATTGACATTCATTATAATTCTTTAAAAGTTCTTATTGAAAATAATGGTGATCAATTAGAAATTATAAAGACAGCCTTTAAATATTTAATAGACTGTTCAATTGATGGAACAATTGATCCTTCTTTATATAATATTTATATAGAATCCATAGGAAGTGATATTGAATTAATTGATAGCTACTTAAATTCACAAGATTCTATAAAGTTAAATATTAATAATGAAACTGTTATTGAATTATTATACTTTATAAGTAATTCATATTATACATTAAGAAATAAACGTGAACGTCTTTATTATATATTCTCAAAGTATCTAAATGAAATGTTTGATTTAATTGCTATATTATATTGTTCTTTAGGCATACCTGATACTATTAATATTTATTTATCAAATAGTAATACTAGTTTAGAACAACAAAAGACATCTCAAATTCAAAGTCAAGGTCAAGGTCAAGGTCAAGGTCAATTATGTCCATTAACTCGTGAAACTATGAATATTATTCAAGAAATTATTAATTATGATGATACAAAAAAGCAAAATAGTAACTCAACAAACGTATCTGAAACAGAAATTAATAAAACAAATATTGAAAATTCGGATCAAAATAATAATAGTAGTAATAATGATGTATCAAAAGAAAATAATAATAAAAATGATATTGTTAATTTACTAGATAATGGTATAATTACTCCAAAAACAGAAATTTATTGGAAATTAGTAGAATATCTTTTCCAACCATGGATTGTTTTAGTTAATCTTGGTTCTGAAAATCTAGCCCCCACTGCATGGGATATTGAACATAAAACGAAAATTCAAAAATTATTAAGAACATTTGGTCTATTAACATCAAAATATCTTAATTCAACTATGGATAAAACTAATGCTATTCAAAATGTATGGAATTTTTATAAAAAATGTGTTGAATCACGTCAACCTGATTATATTCTTTATTCAATTAACGAAAGATTCCTATCTTTTTCATGGGAGCATTTTAATCTAAATTATGAAAATATTTCTACATTGTTTAAATGGAAATGTTCTAATTGGTTAACTTCTGAAGTTCAAAGATTTTTAAATCGTTTATTGGAAATGGTGGATTGGAATATTCCATTAAATAATAATAATGAAGCTATTGATTATAGAATAGAAATGCTTCTTTCTATCGTGTTTTATTTAATTAGAGGTACAGATGATATTATGCCTTCATCGAAACAACAAGAATCTTATTTCACTATTTTAAATAATAAATGTTTTAATAAAATGAATTGGAGTAATTTAGATAGTACATTTTATCAGAAAATAATTGAAGAATGTCCTAAAAAATACCCATCAGGTTCATTAGCATTAATGTTTACTGTATCATCCTTAAAGGCTATGACAGGTGCTCATAATATTACTAATGATCTTCGTAAAACCGAACAATCTTTTAAGAAAATGGAAGCCTTTTTCGAATTTATATGTCAATTAGTAAGAGAGCAACTTCAAATTTTTGGAACACCTATTAATTTCAATATATCAAAAATTGGTATGTTAATTAAAAGTTTCTTAGAATTTATTGATTTAGCTGTTCTTCATACTAATGAAATGCAAAATGATGAAGGAATGAAACAATTTACATTTGAAGTTCTTTCTAATGCTTATAAAAAAATTATACAATTGATGAATATTTGTCAACCAGGCGATTGTTTCTTTATCGAGCTTTGGATTGGTATTAGCTATTATGTAACTTCTTCCACGCGTTATCCTATTACTGTTCTTTCAAATACTCATCATTTCAATAATATTGAATATATGGCGGTTTTGAATGAGCTTTGCATTCAAAAACATTTAGCATTAACTAGTAAGAATACTACCACTAATATTAATCCTTGGTCAATGGTAATTAAACATTTAACTGTTCCAGAATTAGAATTAAATGAATATATTAATATTTGTAAGAGTCATGGTCTTTTCTTAACTCTTTATACCTATGGACTCCAAAAATTGGAAGCCATAAATGATGATTTCATTAGTAATATGAATATAATTGACAATAATGATAAATCTAATTTTGGTTTAAATCCTTATAATAATGTATATAATTTCTTAAAGGAAATTTATGCATGGATATTAGCTTTTAAATCTGATAATAAAGAATTCTCCGAAAATAATATAATTTTAATTATTTCTTTATTTGCAGATACTATGACAGTTTTCCCAGAAATTTCACAATATACCCAATTTGGAAAGTTTTTAACGGAAATGATTGAAACATTATTTAATTGGGTAGAACCTAGAAATAAAATATTAATAAATTTAGGTTTAGTTCGTAAAACACGTATTACAAAAAATTTCCAATTCTATCTTCGTTCTTTCTTAATTTATTTAACTAATACTATTCAATTTTTCCCTAATTTTAAACCCGAAACTGATGGACCCAAAAATAAATCTAATTCAGAGGTGACTATTAATTTGGCTCCTATGTCAGAAATGGAATCAGAATCAAACATAGATAATGATAATGAAGAAATATCAGAAGAAATATCAACAACTTCATTTGGTATAAATTCTCCAACTTTATCATCACCTAAATTTTCATCACAAAATGATATACTATATTGGAATTGTGAAAAATATCTTAATTCCTTAAAATTGTTCCCTATCGAAAATAATAATTCGGATACTAATGACAAAAATTATATTGGTTGGTTGGATGATACTATTGATAGTATTGTAGCACTTCAACCTGATAATCCGTTACTAATTTTATTCCGTAATGCTTCATCTTTCGCTGAACAACTTCGTATTAAATTATTCCCAACAGTTAAAAAATATTATCATATTTAATTATTACAATACATATATATATAAATATAATTATTAATTTATGAATCAATAAATAAAAATAAAAATAAAAATAAAAATAAAAATAAATAAATAAATAAATAAATAAATAAATAAATAAATAAATAAAAAAAATAAATAAATTATTTGTATTTAAATTTTAAAAAAAATAATATATTTAAGTAATCATAAATAATGTATTAATAAATAAATAAATAAATAAATAAATAAATAAATAAATAAATAAATAAATAAATAAATAAATAAATAAATAAATGCTAAAATGAAATACAATTAAAATTTTTATATTTAATTTTTTCATTACAATTGGTAAAAATATGAATGAAAATTTCCAAAATTGTAGTTACCAAAATTTATTGTATATATACTTTCATTAAAAAAAAAAAAAAGGTCATAAGACCATATTATTATAAATTTTTTTTATAATTATTAATAGTATTATTAAAAAGAAATTTTAAATGTCAAAAAGATGTAAATTTTATAAATGTTTTTATTTTTTTAATTTTTTTTTATTTTTATTTAATTTTTTTGCTTATTATTATTATTATTATTTTATTTTAATATTAATATTTTAATATACGATTTTTTTATATATTAAAATTTATTTTGCTTTTGATTTAAATTGTTATTTTATTTTATATATTTATTCTTTTATTTATTTATTTATTTATTATTATTATTATTATTATATTGTTATCATTTTTTCGATTTATATATATATATATTTATATTATTTTTTTATTGAAAAATATTGAAGATTTATTTTTTTATGATTGATATTTTAACAAATTTTATTATGATTCATAAAGTACTAGTTTAAACCAATGGTGCTTTTGGTTGTTCAGCATATTTCTATAAATTATAAATAAATTATATAATTAAATAATTATTATATTAAAAAAAAAAAAAATCATATTAACGAATTAACATTTTTTAAGAAAAATATATTAATATATATTATGAATTTATTTTTCTTTACTATTAAACAAAAACAAGACTTACATAGTGAAGATCTTTAACATTAGTTCTACTAATAAGAGTCCATCCATCTTGTTTAACATGATAACCTAAAAAAAAAAAAAAAAAAAAAAAAAATAAATAAATAAATAAATAAATAAATAAACAGAATTAAACAATAATTATTATAATATTAAGTATTAATCAACATTATTATTATAATTAACTATTATTTAAATTATTGATACGTACAACTGACAATACCACCAGATGCAGCATCTCTGAAAGTAGCATGATAAATAGCTCTTTGACCTAAATCATAAGCTTCTTCTGGAGTCATATCGTATTTAAAGCCTGAATCTAAAATACCATAAGCAAAAGTGGAACCTGAACCAACAGAGAATAAGTCACCTTCTAATCTAGTACCATCATTATCAACATAGTAAAGACCTGGTCCCTATAATAATATACATTAATTATATATATATATTATATTAATATAAAATTTAATAAAAAACAATAAAATATTATAATATTTTAAATTATAAGTATTTATTATTTATATACAATACTTTTTTGTCCCAACCACAAATCATAGTACCCTTTTTTTATTATGATTATTATTTTAATTAATAATAATTATAAAGAATTAATATATTATAATTGGAAATAATTAATTATACTATATTTTATAATTTATATATTATCAATGTATTTGTAAAAAAATACCATAGATAAACCCATTCCTTTATAAGAGTAAACCATATTACATAATAATTTAGAAGCAGCAGCAACAGAAATTCTTTCTTTATTTCTTAATTCGTATAATCTTTAAAAAATTAAATATATATTAATATAGATTTTATATTTATAAGCTTTTTTATTTAAATTAAAAAAAATACCTGCATCTTCTTCCAAGTTCTCTTTCCCAATATGAACAATCGGCAGCACCACCAGCCATAGTACCTAATAAATATGGGTTAATTTCAATAACCTTTTTGACAGTTTGTGAAGCTATTAAATTAAAAGAGTTATAGTTGATTTGTTAGTAATTGTTATATTTATATATAACTTAAATTCTATTAGTAAATATTATATTTTTATTGAAAAGACAAATATATTTTTACCAATATAAGAACCAGCTGTAGCTCTAGAATCGACACAAACTATAACACCATGCTTAAATTTAAAAGCTAATGTGGTTGTTCCATGAACTATACTGAGTCTGCATTTTTCGGCAGCTTCAGTTTGATGCTTTAAAAATTCAATTGGCTTTTTTCATAATTTAAATTAATAAATAATTATTAATTTATAAAAAGTTATAATAAGATATAGAAGAGAGAAATAATTTAAATTTCATTAATAAAATTTAGAGAAATTATCCAAAATTTATATGTATATTAAGAAAAATAATGTTAAAAAAACTACAATGGTTCATACATTATTACATAAAGGAATATCGAATGTTGGAACATTTAAATTTTCCAAGTATTCTTTATTGACTTCAGTTTCTAAACCATTATTATCTTCAACAGGATTAAGAAAATCGAGATTTATCATTTTAAAGATTATATTTTACTATTTACTATTAATGTAAAGATGTATATATATATATATATATATTAGAATCAATTATTTTTGTATTTAATTTATAAAAAAAAAATAAAAATTAGTTTTATATATTATTAAATTATTATCTTAGAATTTAGTTTATTGTTAAATATAATGGATAATGTTTTGTTAAAAAGAATTTTTTTGTAATAATAATACTATTTAAATTATATGATCAATTGTATTATGTTATATTATTGCAAAATTTAATAAATTTTTAGTAATGTATATTTTTTTAATGAAAAAGTATTATTTATATGATAAATAATAACAAATTTTAGATCAATTCTAAATATTGAATTATTTTTCAAAATACAAATAATTTTCATTCCTTTCTTTATACATTTTTCATTTTCATTTTCATTTTCATTCTTTTTTCTATTTTATTTTATGTTATATTCTAAATATGCTAGGTTTGTTTTATTATTTTTTTTTATTAATAATATATAAACATTTTTGAAACAACTTTCATATTTTATAGATAATATTGATTATAAAAAAGATTACTTTTTAATTGAGAGTGATACATTATATCTTTTGTTTTCCTTTTCCTTTTTCTTTTTTTATTTTTTTATTTTTTTTTTTTATTTATTTATTTGATAATTATTTTTAATATGAATTAAAATTTGATTTATTATCAAGAATGTCACAGAATTATTAATATATTTTATTGCTAGATTAATAACTTTAATAAAAACATTTGATTTTTACATTTTACTTTTGTTTTTTTTTAAAAAAAATTTAAATTCAAAGATTATTGTTACCTAGATTTTATAAAAAATATCAACAAAATAAATCTTTTTTTTTTTTTTTTTTTAAATTTTAAAAATTTAAATTTTGAAAATATTTATTATTAATATTTTTTTTATAATCATATAATAAAAAAGTATATATATTTTTTATTAATATTTTTTTTTAAAAAAAAAGAAATAAAAAAATATATATTATTAATATAATTTATATTATCGTATTCATTAATTATATATATTAATTTACTAATTAATTTAATTTAATATATTGAAAAAAATTACTTTGTTACTTTAATTATAATTTTTATTTATATTATTATTATTATTCAATATTTAATTATGAATTATTAATTATATTACTTAATAAATAATAATGAATGTTATATAAATCTTTTAAAAGAAGAAAATCAATATTTTTATTATTTTATTTATTTTCTTCTTATTTTTATTATTATTATTTTATTATTTTATTATTTTATTATTTTATTTATTTTATTTATTTTCTTCTTTCAATAGATTTTTATAACATTTATTAAATAATTATCATTTCTTTCTTTCATTTTCAAAAAAATTTTTTTTTTAAAATAATTATGGAGAATACATTTTTTAAAGATAAATTAATAAGTTAATTAATTTGATATATAAATGTAATAATTAATTAATAGTAAAAAATTATTTGTTGTTACATTATACATATACATTACATTATCTAAAATATTAAATTAATATTATATCTATTCATTCACATTAATTTAATATTTTTTATTATAATAATACTATTATATGGATTAAAAGTAAAATAATTAATTTTTTTTAATTAATTATTAGTATTTTAAATTATTGATGTATATAATAGAAAGTTTTAATATTTTCATATTTCCCTTTTTTTTTTCTTCTTTTTATAAATACTTTTATATCACAAAATAACTAATAATAATAATAATATATATATATATTAATTCTATATACAATATTTATAATAATTATAAATATACAACAATAAATTAAAAATAAAAAAATAAATTTAAAAAAGAATTTTTTATTTTAATATTTATATACATTTTCTATTTTTATATTAATATATTTAATGAATAGAATAAATAGAATTAAATTTTATTATTATTATTATTGAAGAATGAAACTCAATTTACTTTACTTTATATTAATAATAACATTATTTGGTTTTTGTGTTTCTCGTAAAAGTGGCTTATATCCGGATCAGAATCAGGATAATGAAGATGAAGAAGTTCAAGAAGAATATTATGGATATAATAACAATGCTTATGTAGATATTGAGGAACAACAAAATAAGAAAAATGCTATATATGGAAACAATGAATATCAAGAATTTGAAAATGATAACGACAATACACAATATCAAGATACAAATAATGATAATCAAAAGGAGCAACAAGAACAACAAGAATTAAAAACTCGTCATCAATATAAGCTTTCTTTTAAAAAACCTTATTATTATTATAATGATACAGATATAATACCAAATTGGGAATGTCGTGGAAGTAAATAGTTGCTATATATATATTTTTTGTTTTGGTTTTATTATTTTATTAT
>MCFG01000012.1:185000-230000 GCA_002104895.1 Anaeromyces robustus | reverse complement strand
AAATAAATAAATAAATAAATAATAAAAATAAAATAAAATTTTTACTGTATTACTGAGAATTTAAAATTATTAATATAATATTAATAGTGGTGATATAAAACAATTATGTCTAACAACATATTCGTATATTTAATAATACTTATTATAGTACAAAAAGAATAATAATTATATAAAAATATAATTATTATTGATATAAAGATATAAATTTAATATTTAATTACTTTAATGTATATTAAATTTATATAGTTTTATATATTTTGTTAATGTATTATTAATAATATATCCAAAAATAATAGTTTATTATTATATTGTCAAATATATTATAATATCATTCTTTATAATTCATATATTATTATATTTTTTTATTAGTTATTTTAATATTTAACATAAAAGAATATTAATTATTTGAAATTTTAAAATTATTTAATTATGTATTATTTTGAAATATTTTTTAATTGAATAATCCTCCATATTATAATAATTAAACTGGAGATATATAGGTTAAAAAAAAAAAATAAGAATAAAAAATAATTAATAAAATATTAATAAAATATAATTATACAAAAACGACTAGGAGACATAAAAGTCTTGCATATCAATAAACTTATCATGTGATTTACTCATAGATATACCGGAATAAATATCATAATATAAATATTTTTTTTTTTGCACTCACCACTAATGAATAGTAGTTACCAGGGAAACTTCTATACTATAAATACTATAAATAGTAACTGTACTCCACATTTTAATTTGTAATATACTTTTTACAAAGGTTAAGTAAATGCTGCCCCTTTTATACTCATCAAAAAGCAAGTTGAAATTGTTAGTAATATCCTTTTTTTTTTTCTCTTAATACTAAGATTAATCTTTATTTAAAAAATTTAATTTATATTTAACATATAAAATGAAAGGTAAAATAAGTAAAAGCAATAAAAGATAGAAAAAAAAATATAATTTATTACAGATATTAATTAATTAAAAATATTAAATAAATAAAAAGGAAAGAAGTTACTTCTAACTTTTCTCATTCAATGAATGGAATATCATTCGAATAGGTATCGGAATAAATTCCTTACCTTATCTTTTCGATGTCGACGCCTTGAAGTCATCTGGAGTGTTCTTATTGTTATTATACCAATTGAAGAGAATCTGAAAATGTAAATTTACCATTTACATTATAACAGTCAGAAAATGGGACGGACTCACAATAGCAGGAACAGGAGACAATAAGTAGTTCATGTTACTGTCTCCGCTCCACATCAATATTTAGTTTTTCAAATTTATAATGCCTATCAAGGAAAGTGTTAAGCAACAAGTAATAAATATTATTTTCATAGTCTTCGTCCGATTCCATAGATATTTCCAATAATTTATCTTCAATAGTTAAGGTAAACTTCAAAAATAAACCATCAGCGTAGTTAAGAATTACATTTTTATCTTGTTCAAAGGTCTTACCATTGAAAATCCAATGAGAAAATATTTACGTTTTTTTCAACACAACAAGAACAACTCGTAGAAAAGTTTTCAAGAGTTGATTTATTTTAGAGCAAATCCTTTAATTAAATTGAAAACTGCTTATCCTCATAATCCAGAAGAATCCAAGTTAATATTTGGAAGGAAAGTTTGAGCAAGATCTTGTATACCTTTTGAATTCAATGTAAGTAATAGCTCTTATAGATAGAAAGTAGTCTCTCCCTATATATATATATATATACTTACTTTTAATTTCCTTTTTTAAAAAATCTTATAATTTTTTTCTTTATATTAATGATATTCTAATTGAAAAATGGGTGCACCATTATCATTTAGTAAGAGAAAAAATAGTTCATTGTTATAATATAAAAACACATTATAGATATAATTAAAAAATAAATTTATGAAATAAATGATATGAAAAGAAATATTATAAAATATTTTATATATTTATAATAATAATTAAGATGTATCTTGAGGCCATAACATATTATTGATTATATCATAATTAAATGCAGTTTCTAATGAAGTAGGGTAATGTATGTGTAGTATTTGATAAATCTGTTAAAGGATTGATACTGTACGTAGACACAGAATCTAATTAATAACTTTATAAAGTTTAGAGACATTTTAATTTTAATATGTATGTGTATAAAATAAATAATAATTTGAACATACTGAAATTATATTATTAAAATTTAAATTTTTTTATTATACTTAAAAAATAATATTATTACAATATTTAATAATATTACATGTATTTATTATTATTTTAGAAATATAAAAAAAATTAAAAAAAAAAATAAACGAAAATATAGATTAATTTAGTCCTATATATTGTCAATTTAGAGATAATCATTATTTTATATTTTAATTAATTTTTTTCTGTTTTACTTTTATAATTCTTATTCTTATTCTTATTCTTATTATTATCATCATCATTGTCATCATCATCATCATCATCATCATCATCATTATTATTATTATTATTATTATTATTATTATTATTATTATTATTATTATTATTATTATTATTATTATTATTTTATTTTTTTTTAAAATTTATATCCAGTTACTTAGATTAATTATTATAAACTATGCAACTGGAGAAGTTGTATAATGGTAATTTAATAATTTAGATCTATAACTTGAAGATGATTCAGAATTCTTCGATGCTTTAGATGTTTTCGATTGTGTACTACTTTTAACTGAATCAACTTCAGACTTTGAAAATGCATTTTTAGTACTCGATACACCATATCTACTATTTTGAATGAGATTACTCATTTTTTTCTCATCATCATTTTCACTAGTATATAATAGTATTAATCTTATAACAAATATGTAAATATGGTTTGTGATGACGAATAATAAAGTAAATGATATGAATAATACAGAGTATAATATATAATTATTAATATCAAGATTATTTAATACAATAAATAATATTTGTGTGATTCCATTCATAATCATTACAACTGAGAAGTGTCTTAAATCAAAATATGTTTCTTGGATATTCCATTCTAAAAATATTAAAAAGCATATAACAATATATAACATTATATTATAAATATATTGTAATAAACTAATTGGTTTAAACGTTGGATTTAAAACGCACATTCTAAAATTTTTGCTATTAGTATCGAAATTAACATCTTTAATTGTAAATGATTCAACGGAGGAAGTTAAAGCTGATAATAAAATTTGTATAAGAAGAAAACCAGAAATAAATATATAATTATTTCTATGAACCCATTGAGAATATGAATTGATTTTTGGGAAATTAATTACTAATCTATAAAGTATTGGAATAAGAACTAAAGAATTTCCTATTAAATTAAAAATTTGACGAGTTTTACATTTAACAATTGTTGGTTCATTATAATATTCAACTGTCGAGGCTAACATAAATATAGATCCTACTGTATAAATAAACCATACATCTGTAGTTAAAAAGTTGAAATATGATCTGAATTTTGGAATAAATAATAAGACTGAAGAAAGTATTACTATAACTAATATAAATATTATAATTCCAAGCATAATTCCACCTACTGTAGAATTAACTACAAAAGAGTAAACATGGATATAACTATCGAAATCATTTAAAACTTCTTCGACTGATTTCTCTCCATCTAAAATTTGGTAAAATAATTTTACACCTTTATTTGAAAAATCTTCATAATTTTTCATTGTCGTACTTGGTCTAAGGAAAAATTGTATTTCATTCATCATTTCACAATTTAGAACTGTACAAGCATCTGGATCATTATATAGTTCAGATAAAGGAGTAGTTAAATGTAATTTTTTAACTATAACATCTCTTTGGAAATCCTTTGATAATAAGAATTTAAATACTTCAATACATGCTATTTTTCTTTTTTCATCAATATATTTATTAATTCCTATATTAAATCCTCCAAGAATAGATCCATTTATACCATCAATTTTACCCGGTAAAACAGATGTTGTATAGTTAGGAGCATTAAAAGAACTATAAAAATTAACAAATAATAATTCTTCTGCAATCATTTTAGCTACAATCAAAGTTTCTGCAGATCTAAATATTTCATCTATTATAATATATATATTATTAATTATTATTATAATAATCCTATAATTTTTATAGTTTTATTAAATAATATATAAAATGTTTATATTTTTACCTGAAGAAATTCTATCTTTTATTTCCATTATCTTATTTACTGCTTCAATAGCAGTTTTACTACCAAAATCGGGAAGTGGTGAATCAACTGTATCTCTATACGAATAAAGAAGCTGGTAAAGAGAACACATAGTATTTTCATTATCTAAAAATTATATATGTTTAAATGATAAGGTTAAAATAAAATCATAAATTTTAAATCAAATCATAAATTTTACCTGGAAAAAGTCCATTATATCCAATTATTTCAGTATTGTTATATTTTTCTTTTTCTTCCTTTAATATGAATTCTGCAGTTTCGATTAATTCATCCCATGTTCTTGGTATGGGTTTATTGTATTTATTTAAATAGTTCATATTTGAAAACATAACTGTAACAATTAAATATAAAGGCTGAAATGATTACAAATATTAAAATTTAGGTTAAATATAAATAATAAAATATTTAAATATATATGTATAATTTATAAATTTTAAATTAAAATGATTACCATGCCGAGTCTATGTCCATTATAAACACTTAGTTTCTTGTTATCTTCTGTTGAGTACATATCTAAATATTCTTGGGGTAAATAATTTTCGAGTTCCACTAAATACGGAGAGAATATTTTTAAGTAATGTGTATCATAAGCAAATATATCATATTTATTTCTTTTTTTTGCAAATGCACTCAAAGTTGAAGAATAATCATTGTATCCTTGATTATTATTTAAATCTGTAAAGTAAGTCATTTCTAATTGTATACCTAAATCGGTTTCATTAGCATATTTATTAAATTCTTGAATAAATAATTTATATGCATCATCTAATATATTGTATGATTCTGTAACTAAACTAAGTGTCATAGTAGCATTGGCTAATTCTTTAAATATAATATAATTGAAAAAAAAAGTTAAATACACAATTATATATATATATATATATATATTATATAATAATTACTTAGCCATGTCACTAATATTACTAATAAATAATATGGAAGTTGCTTCATTTTATATTATTAATTATTATTTATTACTATAAAATATTACTAAATATAAGTATTTTTATAATAATAAAATACGATAATTCTATATCTAATAAATAATAAAAAAAGAAAAAAAATAATTAAAAATAAATAAGAATAAAGGAAAAATAAGAAAGTTTAAAAAATTTGGAAAATTATATCAAAAAATGATAAAAAAATGTAATAAGCAATTTAACTTTTTTTAATGAATTTAATTTTTAAAATAAAATAATAATTCAAATATAATATTTATAATTTATATTTGAAATATTATATATTAGGAAAATGCTTTAAATTAATTATAATTTTAAAAAATATTTTAGAAAAAAATAAGATTTTTTAAAAATGAGTATTTAAAAATAATTAACAATTTTAAATATTAATATTTTATTTTTTATTTTTCCTTACTTTGTTATTTATAAATGGGATATTTTTTAATAAAATTTTAAATATATATATTTTTAGATGAATTATATTATAATTATATTATTATTATTATTATTATTATTATTATTATTATTATTATTATTATTATTATTATTATTATTATATATTTTTATAATAATTTTTTTTTTATTTCTAACTTGGATATTATAAGACCATAATATGTTAAAAATAATATTTGTACCATATATAATAAAAAAAACTAATATTCTATTCTTCATAATATTATTAAAAACTTAATTATTATTTATCTGAATTGAAAATCATATTGTTTATTAATTATTCATATTGTTCATTAATCATTTTTATTCAAGTATTTATTATTGTCATGTAAGTGATTCACAACTATTAATCGTATTTTCTTTAATAGCATTGATAAAAAAACTAATAATTAATTAATAATAATATTTTTATTATTATTAGTTATTATGTAATATAAAAACCTTTATCTGTATTTTTAAAAACTTTAAAAATGAAATGATACTGAAAAAATAAAATTTTTAATAAAAATTTCTTTTATTAACATTTAAATAATTGAGAATTATAAAGGTTTAATAAAACATTTAATTTTTCATTATAAAATTTGTTGCTAATTAAAATTAGTAATTCGAATTTTATATTTAATTCTATTAACATTACATTAATTATTTTACTCATTTATTTATTATTACATAATTTTATTATAAGTTTTTTATGAATTAATATTCTGTCAGATACAAGTATTAATATTATTAATTATGAGTGTACTTGTATCATTTAATATTTAAAGTTTTATCTTATTAAATTAATGATATTGTTTAATTTCTTACTAAAGAAAAATCATTTATTCCTAAAATTAATTAAATAAATAAGAAAAGTATAATATGATATTTAAAGTTTTATCTTATTAAATTAATAATCATCTTATAATTATGCTGATAATTAAACTTCATTTCATTTCTTACTAAAGAAAAATCATCTATTCTTAAAATTATGAAAAGTATAATATGATTATATATATTTAAATACAATAATTGTATATTATTTATTTATTTATTTATTTATTTATTTATTTATTTATTTATTTATTTATTTACTTATTTATTTATTTATTTATTTATTTATTTTATTTTATTTTTTTTAATATAATTTTTTTTTTGTATATTAAATAATTAATACATTTTAAAAAATATTTTAAATAAACAAATGTCTATATTTTTATATTGTTTTTTAAACTATTAATTAAATAAAATATTCATAAAATAATAATAATAATATATAAAAGATGATTTAAAAGAATGGAAGAAGAGTATCAACAAACTGTAGAGCAATTAAATCAATTAAAAAATTTGATTGATTTAGATCCTAATAATCAAGAAATTTTATCTCTTTATCAAGATTTATCACATTTAAAGCAATTACAAGAAGCCAGTTTAATAGAAGAGAAAAAAAAAAAATTATTAAATTTAGTAGAAGGAATATCTTCATCAACAAATTCCATAAAAACATCAGATAGTTATAATGATAGAAGTGTATCATCCTCAACATGTTCAGCAACTTCTGAAAATACATCCACAGAAATATTTAATAAATATTTACTAAAAGCAGATATCATAAAAGAAGGTTTAAAATGTTGTATTCCTTTAGAAAATGACGGTCATATTTTTTTTTTGCCAGGAATGATAACTGAATTAGATAATGAAAGCGACAATTGTAAAGTTCTTTTAATAACACCTATAAACGAAAATCTAATTCCATGTCAGAAATACAATTGTAATTTAAATTGTAATCATTCACATGGTATTGAAATAAATAAGGGTTTAATTTTATCATATGATATACTTGATATTAAAACACTAAAAGAAAAAGGTATTTGTTTTGCTAAATATGAAGATTCTGTGTGGTATCTAGCAAAAATTATTAGAAGAATTGAAAATGAGAATACTAAACATGTTGATAAGTTTATAATTAAATATAAAGGTTATGATGAGTATGAAGAAATTACTCCTGAAAATATAATACCTGTTTGTGGTATGGATATAGAAAGTATACTAGATGAATGGTCTGATTCAGAAAATAATTATTCTTCAGATTCAGATATAACTTCTTATTCATCAGATAGTAATTCATTTGAAGAATTTAACTATGAAAGTTTATCTAATAGTACAAGTATTACTGATGACTCCTTAAAATTTTTAGGTAATAATAGTTCTTTTGGTGAATGGGTATGCTATTCTTAAATATAATATAATACTGAATTAATAAATAGATAAATAAATAAATAAAATAATAATAATGATAATAATGATGATGATGATGATGATGATAATAATAGTGATTAATATAAACATAATAGAATTATTATTATGTTTATAAAACGCAAGCAAAGTATAACTAACTAACATTTATATATAAAATAAGGAAAAACATACAAAAGGTATAGCTTCTCAATTAATGAAAAAAATGGGATATGAACATGTATGTTCCAAAGTTGAAATTATTAATTATTTAAAAATATTTATGTATTTTATTTTATATTGTATTAAAAATATTCAATATTATAAAAATAAAATAAAAATAATAATATAAAAAAAAAAAAAAGGGAAAAGGTTTAGGTATAAATGGCGAAGGTATTATTAATCCTATTCAAATTGAGATACGACCACCGGGAAAAGGTTTAGATTTTGAAATAGATGAAATAGAAGAATTAACAATTAAAAGACAAAAGGAACAAGAAAAAAGAAAACTTATCTTAATGAAAAAAAAACAAAGAAAAAGGAAGCTAAATAGTATGGAAAGTATTGATTCTGATGTTTTTGATTTTTTAAATGTTAGTATAAATAAAAAAGCAAAAGGAAAATTATATGCTATTGAAACAAAATCAAAATTAGAAGAAATTAATAATGGTAAGGATAAAAATAAAGATGAAATAAAAAGTACATCTTTAAAAAGAAAAAAGCAAGAAATTGCAAGTAAAAAAAGTAAAAAAGAAAACAATATGAAACTTTTACAAATTCAAAAACAAATCAATGATTTAAATTATCAAATTAAACGAGCTTATGAACGCTATGATAGAAATAAAGTAAGGGATAAAGTCGTTGCAGAACATTATAAAAGTAAAATTGAAGAATTTAAAAAAATATTAAATACATTAGAATTGAAAGAAAAGCAAGTAAAAAATTCTATTAATGATTCAAAAACTATGTATTCAAAATTTGAATTTTAACAATATTTTGAACATTTAATTATCCAAATTTAGCATTTATTATTTAAATATAAATTTTTATTTTCATAATTATTATATGTACATTTCTTCATATATTTTAATTTTAATCATAATTTAAACATTAAATTAACCAAATTTAGTATTTATTATTTAAGTATATTTGTATATTTATATATACATTTCTCTATATGTATTTTTTTATTAATCAGAGTATTATTATAGAAACATTACAATGTAATTATAAATCAATAATTTATTTATTCTTTTGCTACTATTATTTCAAGTTTTTTTTTTTTTATTATATAAATAAATAAATAAATAAAATTAATTTTATTATAAATTATAAACATCGTTTTATATAAACATGAATTCTTTTTTGAAGGAACTATAAATTATTATAAATCCTTTCTCTTAAGTAAAAAGTATTCATATTTTTCATTCGTTTATCCGTATTTATTTAACGTGTCGATTAACAGTTCAAATTTTTTTCAATAACTATTTTTCAAATTTATTATAATACTCTCCTATATAAAAATATATTATTTTATGTATATATATATATTATTTTGAAAAATAATTTTCTTTTTCTATTTATTTATTTATTTATTTATTTATTTATTTATTTATTTATTTATTTATTTATTTATTTATTTATTTATTTATTTATTTATTTATTTATTTATTTATTTATTTATTTATTTATTTATTTTTTAATTTCATTTAAATATAATGTTAATTATTGAAAGATTTATTCATAATTTTCATATTTAATAAATTCAATTGAATCAATAACTTGTCGATCCCATGGGCATTTATTAGAAACAGTTGTTAATCTTTTAGCACAGTCTTCACAAAGCCTATGTCCACATGGTATAATAACTTATAAAAATAATAAATTAATAACTATATATATGTTTTTATTTCAATTAAAGAATATATATATATAAATACTTAAATCCAAATTATTATACCTTGACATTCCATGGCATCAAAGCAAAGTTGACATTCTCTAAGTTTTTCTAATTAAGAAATATATGAATATATATTAACAATGCTTATATATTATTATATTTTATTATAAATATACATTACCTTTTTTAATATTCTATTTATGATAAAGATAACAATAACAGTAACAAATTTGAATTTTTAATTTTATTATATTTGTGTTTATGAAGATATTTTAATATATATTTGCGTTTTAGTTATATATCAAGAATATTAGTTTTAATATATTATATATATACATACATCATTATTATACTCTTCTTTTAATTTAATTAATTGTTCATCATATAATTGATTAATTCGTTTAATCAGTATATCTTTAGATTCTTGCATAATTTTTATTTTTGCTTCATATAATTTATCAATTAATTCATTATTATTATTATTATTATTATTATTATTATTATTATTATTATTATTATTATTATTATTATTATTATTATAATTATTATTATTATTATTATTATTATTATTATTATTATTATTATTATTATTATTATTATTATTATTATTATTATTATTATTATTATTATTATTATTATTATTATTAATAGTAGTAGTAGTGATAGTATTAGTGATAGTAGTAGTAGGTGTAGGTGTAATATTACTATCATTATCATTATTACTATTATCATTATCATTACTGTTAGTTGTATTATTTTTCTTAATATTAACACCTATGTTAGATTCATCTTGATTTTCATTCTTTAATGAAAAATTACTATAATACATTTCAATTTTATCCAATATGTCATTTATCGTTATAAATGATCGTTTTCTCAAAGCAAGAGGTGATAATGATGGTGTATATGGACTTGCCGTTCTTTTATTATTTTATTATACACATATTTAAAAATAAATTAATATACTTTATATTATATATATTTTAAAACAAAATCTAAATTAACTTTTTATATCAATTTATACTTTTTCCTTGATGCTGTAATTATTAATTCATTTACTCTAAATATTTTAACATTAAAATCAGAATTTATTATTATTATTATTATTATTATTATTATTATTATTATTATTATTATTATTATTATTATTATTATTATTATTATTATAATTATTATAACTTTTAATTATACAGTTGAATAGCATATACCTATCATTTAATATAAGTTGATTATTAACAGAATATGATACTTTCTTATTTTTTTTTGATGTCGTTGGCGTAGAGTTTAAATCATTACCTTGATCATTATTTAAAAAATTATCTTCAATATTTTTATCATTTTCATTATTTACTTCCTTTTTAATCAATTCAATACACTCTTTTGATTCTTTAATGTAACCTTCATGTATATATGGTATAAATATATTTTTTTTTAAAAAAAAAAGTTAAAAAAATAAGAAATTAAGAAATACTAATTGGAAAGATATATATTTTTCCTATTTAAAACCTTTAGGAAATGAAAATTGAAGAAATGTTGTTTCTGATAATATTACTAATAACAATACATTATCGTCTAATATTTTTTGATGTATATCAGATAGTTTTTTATATGGAAAATGCAATATAACATGTTTTAAATTCTCTTTATTATTAAAATTTTCCATTTTTAATTCAAATAAAAAAGAATTTTGATTTTGATTTTGCATTTTAATAATATCACCTTCAAATCTTAGATTATGTGGATATATTATTAATTTTCCTATACCCAAATTAATCTTTATTTTAATAAAACATTGTTATAAAAAAATTATATATAAAAATCAATTATCATTTATAAAATAATTAATATAAATAAAAATAATATAAATTAAATATATAAAAATAATAGTCTTAATACAAAAAATATTACTATTAAAAAAAAAAAAAAAAAAAAAAATATATATATATATATAAATATATATATATATATATAAAGTTTTAGATCAGAGATATATATAAAATATTTACATAATTATATGATATTATTATATCATTAAATGTTGGATATTCTTTTTTACTAACTAATGCTTCGTTAGTGTCATGAAATTCCCACTTTAGTAATAATTGAATTAATTTCATTGTTGTTTGTTCATTCGTTTTAACTTCATCCGGTGGAAGTTTTTCTTTTGATTTTTTCTATTTCAATATAAAATGTATTATATATGTATATTTAATAAAAAAAACATAATAATAATTCATATATATATATAATTGAATAATTATTACATATTCGGATGATGAAATTGAAAGGTCATAATTTTCTAATGAAAATGGGTCATCCTCATCACTATTAGATTCATTATCTGAAGAAAAAAATTCAAAATCATCTTCTTCATTATCTTTATTATTATTATTATTATTATTATTATTATTATTATTATTATTATTATTATTATTATTATTATTATTATTATTACTATTTTGATATATATTACTATTATCTTTTTTATTTTTCATATATTCTGATGGTGATGAATTATTATTAGTAAAAAAATCATATGACACGTTATTATTTGTTGAAATAAGTTTAAATGGTGATAGTGATGAGGAGGTTATGTCTCTCAAATCAAAATTTGTACTTTCTGTTGTATATTCAGAATTAGGAAAATTAAAATATGAATTTAATGAATAATTGTTATTATTATTGTTGTTGTTATTGTTGATGTTATTATTATTATTATTATTATTATTATTATTATTATTATTATTATTATTATTATAACTGTTATGAATATGTTCTTTATTATGACTATAATTATGTTGAAATAAATGTTCCTTATTTTGGAGTGTTAATGGTGAAGAAAATTGTAGCCTTGATTTGAAATCAAATTTAAATTCATTACTTCAGACAAAAATAATTGTATTAATTATTAATATGCATAATATAATATGTATATTTATTATTATAAAATATATATATTTTACCTTATATTATTTAACCTTGATTTTGATAAGCTATTTAATTTTATAGGTTGGTTAATGGAATTACTAATTTTTTTTTCTAGTTCCAATAATTTATAACATTTTTCTGCTTCTTCATAATCTGTTATTAAAGGTATATAATAAATTAATTATTTATATAAATAAAAATATAAATTTATTTCATTTAATTATATATTAAAATTGAATTGAAATAAAATATAACTAATTCTAATTTTACTATATAAAAAATTAAAACAAAATTTAGAATAATAATAATTATATAATATTAACTTGTTTTAAAAGCAAATTCTAACAGAATATTTCTAGATAAAATTATATTCACTTTAGAAGAATAGGATTTTTCTATATTAAATTGTTCATATGGAAATTTATATTTTAAGTCTTTCTCACTTTCCCATTGTATATATCCATTAAAAAACATAAGTTGACCTGAGCCAATTAATACCTTTTTATTTAATTATAAATGAAAATATTATTAAATTATTATACTTTTAATAATTTCATAAAATAAAACTAATTAATTCAAGGTAATTAATAAAAATTATTTATATTTTTGTATCATTTAATAACCTTATTACAAAGTAATGAAACATTTTTATATAATCTATCCGATAAATATTCCTCTTCTGATACGCTTTTCTGTACACTCCATTGTGAAATGAGATCCTTTGCTGAATTTAGCTTTAACTTCGTATAGAAAATAAAAGTACAATAAAAGTATAATAAACGTAGGTAATAATTATAATAATATATTTTATATAAATTAACAAAATTATTTTTTATATAAATTTATTTAACAGAATATATTAGAATTTAATACACTACTGTTTTTAATTGGGACATATCTTTATAATAATACTTTATATACTAATTGCTAAATAAATATAATATAAGATGTATTATAAATTAAATATTAAACAAATTTCAAATGTATGTTTAGTTCAGTTCTATATATTAAAAATTTTTGATATTAGGAATAATTTCTTTTTTTTTTATGTTTGTAATTTTATTTATTATTAAATTGAAATTTTAAAATTAATTAATTAAATGATTATATTAAAAAGTGTTATTTATTATTATTATTATTATTATTATTATTATTATTATTATTATTATTATTATTATTATTATTATTATTATTATTATTATTATTATTATTATTATTATTATTATTATTATTATTATTATTATTATTATTATTATTATAATTTTTATTCTTATTTCTTTTTTTTATTATTATTATTATTATTATTATTATTATTATTATTATTATTATTATTATTATTATTATTATTATTATTATTATTATTATTATTATTATTATTATTATTATTATTAATTTTAAACTAAATTAAACTTTTAATATACAGAAAAATAACAATTATATAATAAATAGATTGATTTGATTTAATTAAAAATATTATTAAAAAAATTTTTTTATTTTAATATAACAATTTTTTATATATATATAATAATTATTATGCCATGCCCAATTACAACTGAGAGAATTTCTCTTTCATAATTCTACGAAAGGTTAGGTATATATTTCCCTTTTCCATTCTCCCTTTTCTTTTTTCTCTTAAAAATAAATAATAAATATAAATAATATTTTATAATTTAAAAATAAAAAAAAAAAGTACTCATTTACTTACATTTATTAATACAAATATTATTTTTATTTCTATTTATTTAATAAGTTAACATTTATTAATATAAATATTATTTATTTATTTATTTATTATTTAATAAGTTAAAAATCTTGATTTTCTTTTTTTTCTTTTTTTTTTTTTTAATTATTTGTTTTTTATTTTTATTTTTATTTTTTTTTTTTTAATTTTTATTTTAATTTTAATTTTATTTTTATTTTTATTTTTATTTTTATTTTTATTTTTATTTTTATTTTTATTCTTATAATTTTTTTTTATTTTTAAATATATACTGACTATAAATAATAATATATTATTTCTCTGTTATTCTTTTAATATAAATTATTTTATTTTATATTATATTCTATAAAAATATTCTAAATTAAATAGCTGCTGATAAATTATGATAATAATACTAATAAAAAAATTTTGTGTTTTATATATATTAATTGTTTTTGTTTTTCGTGATTAAAATTTAATCTAATTCATCAATAACTTCTTCTTCATCCTTTTCAAGATGTTTAGTTTTAACATATTCAGTATGTTTAGTAAGATCTTCTTGTTCATTTGGATCATCAGGTCTCATAGTCATATTAACATACTTTAAGGCTAATTCGTGAACACGTTCATCAGTTTCTTGTAGATCCATCTTTAAAAATAAAGTAACATATATATATTAATATAATTTTAGTTAATAGCACTCTATTTTTTTTTAAATAAAATATAATAAAATTTTATTTGAAATAAATTTTTATTATATTATGATAGCAAATCAAATATTTTATTAAATATTTATCAAGTTTATTTACTTCACGAATAATTGGGTATACAGAATGGTTTCTTAAATAATCTCTTCCATATTTAGTAGTAGCAAGTAAAATTAAAGATTCAATTAATAATTCTCTCATATAACTATCACTTTCACGTTTCTTAGTAGGTTCAAGTAATTGAAGCTATTATTAATATTATTAATTTTAATTTTAATTTTAATTTTAATTTTAATTATTTTATATAAAAAGTAGAATTTTGTTAATATATTACTTATTTCTACATTATATTAATAATTTATAAATTTTGTGATTATAATTACTTCATCTGGTAAAGCTTCCATTTCCTCATCATTAAAATCTTCAGGACCAGCAAGTGGTAATAAGATTCTTGGCAAGAGATTGAGACCATTTGGATCTAACATATTTTCATGAGCTTCAATATTAAAGCAGCAATTTCTAATATAAAAAATAATATAAAAAATTAAAAAATAATAAATAAATAAATAAAAAAAAATAAACAATAATTGATTAGATTAATAATTGATTTTTGTTATTATTTTTTTCTTGATTTTATAATTAAAATATTATAGATAATTATTTATATTGTCATACTTGATTGTTGAAATAACACCACCACGACGTAATAAACTTGGATGTTCGGTGAAACATATGATATTACCTAAAAGGCAATTATATTCGGAATCTTCAACATTTCTTAGGAAGTGTTTACGTCCTTGTGGTAACTATTTATAATATTATATATATATAAATTTATATGAAATTATAATATTTATTTATTTAATACTTCATTAATTTAAATTTATTTAAATTTGTATATACCTTGGTAATATTAGCAAAAACACCACTAAGATGATCGTAGTTAGCAAATTTATTAACTTTATTACTTTCACCTCTTACAAATATATCAACTAATTTGCCAATAGTAGTAAATTCTGTTCTTAATTTAGTATTATCATCTAAATCACTTCTTGGTAAAAGTTTGTCAGAAACAGTTTCAGATTTTGATAAATTGGATAATAACATACAAGCAATATCAGAATTTGGTGATTCAGTATTCTTTAATATTTTTTAAAAAAAAATATATATATTTATTTTGATAATTTAATAGTATTTTGATATTTTAATATTATTTTGACAATTTAATATTATTTTGATTTAATATATATTTTATTAAGTAATTCTAATTTAATTATTTGTTAAAAACTTAAATAAATTCAACTTACTAAAATAATCTTAATTATATCGGCTAAAAATCTTTCATCAGTCATTTGTGAAGCAATTTCAACTTTACTAGAAAGATTAATTAAAGCTGATAAAGCAGATTGGGCAATTAACTATTTTATTATATTATTTTAGTTTTTATTTTTATTTAGTTATATATATTTTTTATTATAAAATATATTATATAAAGGAAGGAAACAGAATAAAATAATATTCATTTAAATTTATTTATTGCTATATTAATTAAAATATTACAGGTGTATCATTGACTAATAATTTTAGACTTTTAATTGCTTTCATGTCTTCGTCTAAAAATAATGGAACATATTCTGGAGAATTGGAAAATGTTAAAACTTGTTCAACAGCAATTCTTCTTACTTCTGGCTTTAAGTCAATTAAAAAATCAAAAAGCTTTTATATATAAATATATTTATTTCAAAAAATAATATATATATTTATGTATTATAATAATATTATTAATTATATTATTGATATTTCAATAAATAATTTCATTGTAAATTATAAATTATTAAAATTAATAAGTTGCAAAATGTTTTTTTAAACATTAATTAACTTCGAATTTCAATTAAATATACATAATAAAAATAATTAAATAATTACTTCTTTTATGGATTCCATTTTATATTATATATTAAAAATTTATAATTTTTTATTTATATTAATAAAAGATGTAATTTTAAATTTCTAGAAAAAAAAAGGTAATAATATTAATTTTTTTTAAAAAAAAAAAAAATAATTCAATAAATTCCATTAACAGATAAAGCCACATTAATATATATATAAATTTAAATTTTTTTAAATATTCAGTTTTAGTGGCTTATAGTATTGAATTATTAATATATAAAAATATTAATTTTAAAAAAAAAAAAAAAAAGAAAAAAACTTTAATTTATTTAAATTTAAATCGGTCAGTCTTTATCCTGGTTATTAAACCATTTCCTTAACATATATAAGGCTTCTGGTTCTACCTCAAATACAGTGGTTTTTTCCTGAACGGTTACACTATGACAAGAGAGACTTGCTTCAGGTTAATTTGTGTCTATTTAAGCCTCATAAAATAATATTAGTGTATTCTAATAATATGGGATGCTGCTTTCTAATATTGGATAGTTCCCTTGGTAACTATTGTATATATGAGAGGCTTATAGACTTGGACCTGTTATTAAGGGTTAAAGTCAAATCCTAAGGGCTTCGATACATTCATATGATGTCACGTGATAAGTCAATAAAAATTTTTGTATAAGACTTTGTTATAATGTTATTATATTTTTCATTTTTACTCATTATCTATTTTCATTTTAATAATATATTAACATATTAAACCTCATTTCTTCTTTAATAAAGTTTTGATTTTTTATTATATTTTTTTTTTTAATTTAATAAAAATATTATAAAAAAAACTATTGATTTTCCAACAAATCATATTCTAGAGTCAATGAATATCTCAATATATGATTGGTTAGAAATAATTTCTAAACTATAAAAGTAGATGGTATTCCTCAGAAAATTTTTTTTTAATCAAGTTAAAAAAAAATAATAATTATATATAATAATAAATTTATATACTAATAATTATTATTTTTTTTTCATTTATTAGTTTTATATGTTATTCTTATATAAAGATAATGATAAAACTAGTAATAATAATTATGAATATATATGATGATAACCTATTAATTTTTATTTCTGACACCTCTAGTGAAAAGGTGATTTTGTAATCATCTAATGCACGCAATTTAGTTCTGAATATTCATAATTATTATAGTTTAGTTTTTAATAATATATTTATTAAAAAATAACGTTTTATTTTTATAAATTATTTTAAAACTTTTCAGAAATTTAAATTTAAAAAATTGAATAAAAAAACT
This sequence comes from Anaeromyces robustus, assembly GCA_002104895.1. NCBI lineage: Eukaryota > Fungi > Neocallimastigomycota > Neocallimastigomycetes > Neocallimastigales > Neocallimastigaceae > Anaeromyces > Anaeromyces robustus. The sequence continues at coordinate 211,765 of MCFG01000012.1, read as the reverse complement.
TTTTATTATTATGTAATAAAAATTATTAAATAAATAATAATGTAATAATTTTATATTAGAAAAAGAATTTTTTTATACGATTAAAATTTTCTAAAAAAAATAATTTAAAATTAAAATAACTTTATATTATTTTTTTTATTTATTTATTCTATAATTGCTTATTAAACATGACATTAATATATAATATTGAAAAAATAATTTATTTCTATTTTAAAAGATTTTTTCTTCTAATAGATGTAAATTAAATTTTTCTAAAGAAAATAATTTATAATTAAAATAAATTGAATATGAAAATAAATATTATTATTTATAAATTATTATTATATATATTATTTTTTAAATTATAATAGATAAATAAATAAATGGTACAATTATTTCTCTTTTCTCTTTTTTTTTTTTTTTTTACAAAAAAAAAATAATTAAAATAATTATGATAATACGTAAATAGTTATATATATAATTCATATAAAATATATACATATAATTCTATTTATATTTATATTTTATTTATTTATTTATTTATTTATTTATTTATTTATTTATTTCTGTTTTGTTTAGACTTTAGTAAAATAAATCTATGCTATTATTTATTTAAAATAAAATTAATTAATTAAATATATTTATTTATTTATTTATTTATTTAGTTATTTGTCAGTATTGTTTGTCAGTATTGTTTGTCAGTATTGTTTTAATTTATTAGCACTTATTCAATAAGCTAAAAAAACTTATACTTTATTTATTTTAATGTGAAGGTGATTTACTTTTACTTTTTGCTAATTTTGACATAGATTTGTATGATACTTCACCAGAGATATATTTCATAATATCTTCAATTGGTAAATTACCAATATCCTATACAATTATAATAAAAATAGTTTTACAATATTTTTAATAGTCTATGCTTTATTGTATTATAATTTTAAAATAATAAATACTTACATTATTATTAGCATCTAATTCTTGGTCCTATCATTAAAACAAGCAATTATAATAATATTATTTATATTTAATAAATATATATAATTATTTATTAAAATTTTATTAAATATTTATATTCATTTATAACAAATAAATTGTATTTTACCTTAATATTGCGGTTCTTTAGTTGTGATAATAGACTTTTACTTGCAAGAGTTCTTTCATCATTTTCACCGAACTAATTTTTATAAAAGAAAAAAATAATATAATTATTAAATTGCTTATATTATAATTTATAATATAATTTTAATATTTATTTACTTCTTCTGATAATATTTTATAAGTATTTGTTTCAGTATTAACAGCAGATTTAAAATCATTAAGAAGGCAATAACTTTGGGTAACTTGATGATAACTTATTTATTGTTATTTAATTTAATATCATATATTAAAATCTATTGATTTAATATTAATTGAAAATATTAGTATATAGAGATAAAAGTTAAAACTAACCTTAAACCAGTCATTAAGTGTTTATTTCCATAAAATAACTTATTTGCATCTAAAACAAGTTTATAGAATTTTAAAGATAATTCATAGCATTTAATATTTCTTAAAATAGAACCAATACTTTTTAAAACATTTGTATCGTTAGGATGTAATTCATTCTTTTTTAATAAATTCCAATGATATAATGCATGCTTTATGTAATATAATGCTTTCTTAATATTACCAAGATTAAATTCATAATATGCAAGATTAAACTAATTATTAAATATATAATATAAATTATTATTATTATTATTATTATTATTATTTTATTATTATTATTATTATTATTATTATTATTATTATTATTATTATTATTATTATTATTATTATTATTATTTTAAATAATGTATTTGTTTTAACAAAAATAAAATAAAAAATTACGTATTGCATAATAGTTTCCGAATTATCAACACCAATTGTTCTTTCAAAAATAATAATAGCCTTTTGTTGATAATCTCTTGCTAATTTCTTATTTTCTTCACCGTCTTGAATAGAGTATATTAAAGCCATTTCTTGACAGCAATTTGCAATATTTGGATTAATTGGACCTTTTGTTTTTATGGTATCATAAATATGTTATTTATAATTATATATTTAATTTTTGATTTTTAATATTTATAAAAATACAATATAAATATGACGATATTTTACCATGAGTTTGTTCATATAAGATTTGTGCTTCATTAAATAATTCCAAACCAGCTTGAATATTACCTTTAGCTAAATATGATCTAGCATTGTCTTGAGCATATTGAGCATATTGTACCTTTAACTTTGGTGCTTTAACAATTGGATATATATTAAGAATATCTGAAGAATTGAATATTCTTGTATTGCTTAAAAAATCGTAATCACGCATTTCAATTTGGAATCCAATGCATTTACATAAAGCTTTTAATATTGGTATCTTTCTATCAAGGTAATAATTATCAGATAGTTCATATCTAAAACGTCTTTTAATATCTTCTTTAATTTCTGCCCACAATGATTCATTAGTAATTTTATTGAAATCGTATGAATCTTTTTTGATGTATTCATAAGATTTTATATATAAACAATTAAGAATATGAGATATACATTGTGATGCATGATCTATAGTAATATTCTTCAATGCTTTGTTTAAAATATGTTTAGTGGAACGAGTAACCATTTCATCAATAATGATTTTCTATATAATATTAATAATATTTAAAAATTAAAACAAATTTCATAATTAATCTATAAAAAATTATATGTCTCTATATAATATATAGAATTTAGAAAAAAAAAAAAAAAAAAAAAAAAAACTCACATTATAGTAATTTAATTTTTTCTCATTAGCTTGTTCAATTAATTTTGCAATTTTACCGAGATACCTCATATTTATACCACGTTGATGCATAATACTAGTGAGATTTTCACCATCAACTGGTGAAATCTTATTTTCTGATAAATCAACAATCTAATTTTTTTATAAAAATATTAAATAAAAATTTTAAATATTATATAAAATAATAAAATACAATTGATTTTAAAAAATAATATTTTTAATAAGAAGTATTTAATGCTTACGAATCCAGGTATTACAGCAGTACTAATAAATTTTGAAAGTTCTCTAACATTTTCTTCTTGTTTTAATAATTTTTCATCCTTTTCTTTTGGTTTGAAAACGAAACAATCATTATTGAATCTAATATCAACTTTTTCAGTTAATTCTTCTTGTGAAATCCTTTGTCTTTCTAATTCCTCCTCACTAATTTCTTTTCCATCTTCTTTCTTTGGGGCCTATTATTAAATTATTATAAAAAAAATTATATAATAAAATATTTAGAAAATAAATAAAATAATATATATAATATTTGAAATGAATATAACTTACACTTTCATTAAGTTTAGAAAGATATTCATTGAATTTATGTTGTATATATAAAGTAATTAATTCATTTCTAATTAAAGTTAATCTATGTGGATATGGATTTTCTTTTTCTTTTTCAACTTCTTCTAAAAATTCAATATCAACAGGTGTTAATCTATATAAATCTAATAAATAATAGTCATCGTCACCACAATTAATGGCCTATTATTAAAATTCATATATTAATAATATAAAAATTAATATAAAAATTAATTTATAAAATATATAGATATATTTAAAACTTTTATTAATAATGAAAAAATAATGAAAAATAATATATAAATATATATATATATATTATTACCTTTATATCCATTGATGTTACTAAAGAGTGTTTTTCATTTTTTTCATCAACAACTTCATGTTCTTCTAAATGTAATACTTTGGCAGCTTTCTTTAATTTTTCATGAACATTATCATTATATAAAATAGTTTTTCCATGATCAGATGAACCATAAATGATGGAAGTATCCTTAGTTTTATTAATAATTTCTGGTGCAACAACTTGTGCAACAACTCTATGACCAAGATAATCAACAGCAATTGTACTTAAAGAAGAAATTCCTTCAATATCAGCATTATTTATAATATTAATACCTTCAATATCTTTACCAATAGCTACATGAGCAGCTTCACTTCCACCTAAAGATTCAAAAAGTTCAAATTCATCATAGCCACAAGTATAGAAAATACCATTATGAATGAATATTTTAATTTTTGATTCTTTTCCATTTTCATCGATGATCGATTCACCTTGATTTAAAGAAATAAGATTACCATTAACAGCATCAACAGCACCTTTTGTTGCTGCTGCAACAAAATCAATCTGAACACGATTAAAACTTTGATCGCGTACTAAAATTTCTTGAACTTCATTTTTAGGCATTGATCTTACAGCTTTAAATTCTTCATTCCAATTACGAACACCATAAGTTTCAAGAGTATTAGAATTAGTTAAAACATTTTCTAATAAGTTTTGACTTGGTTCAATCATGCTAGATTTAACAATCCATGGATATATTTCTGGATAAACAGGAACATATTCATACATAAGTTTATCTTTTAAATTCTCTAAATGTTTTTCTAAATTTATTTTATATAACTGACTGATATTACAAAGAAGAGCTGACAATGTATCAAATTTTCTACCATCGTGTACAATTAAAGGATTAAATTGAATATCTGTTGATCTATTAATAAAGAAACCATTTACTGAAGCAGTTATATGATATGATTTATTTTCCAATGTTATAACCTTTAAATATAATAAATCACCTAAAATTTATAATTATTATATAATTTAATTATATCATCGAATATAATACAATTATTATAAAAAAATACTATATTAATATATGTACCATTAATTTTTCTAGTATTTAAGACTGGATTCCATGATGATAAGGTTAATAATGAATAACATTTGATAGTTGAATCGCTATAATTTTTTGGTAAGAATTCAGATAATTTTGGAATTTCATCAACAGCATCATTTAAAATTGAAGAGTATTCATCTTCAACTGATTTATTAGAATTAACATTTTTTGATTTTTTAACTTTTTTATTTTTTTTGCCTTATTTAAGAAATAAAATAAAATAAATATATATTTTTTTAATAAAAATATAATAGAATTGAAATTAACATTTCTAATTGAATTAATTTATATTTATTTCATTATATATTATAAAAATATTAATAATATATACCTTTTTTGGAATTATTGCTTGTCTTCTTTTTATCTTTATCTCTTTCTTTATCAGAATCTTCTTCTTTTTCTTCTTCTATAAAATGTAAAATTTTATATATATAATAATTTAATTAAAAAATTAAATTAAATTAAATTAAATTAAATTAAATTAAATTAAATTAAATTAAATTAAATTAAATTAAATTAAATTAAATTAAATTAAATTAAATTAAATTAAATTAAATTAAATTAAATTAAATTAAATTAAATTTATTTATAATACTTATTCTTATATTACCAATACTATTATCCATAATTGAAGAAAAAAATGTTTGTGATGGCATTAAACCAAAAGACATGTCATTTTTATAAGCTTTTAAAACTTCAAGCATCTTTATTAAATGGAAACGAACATCTTTTTCGGTGTAACGATCTTTATATAATAAAACAAAATATGATTAATTAATTTAACATATGAATTATTAAAATAAAATGTTTTTACTTAATAAAATATATTAACCTGGTACTAAAGATAATTGTACATCATTTTCAATATTTGAAGAATTATTTAACTTTTCACCGTTTAAGTATAAATTAAAACAAGTGTAAAATTTTGCTTCCGGAGCATCCCAAATATATTGTTTTATTTCATTTATAGTTATACGACTTGATACCTTTTTATATATTTTTAAGAGAAAATATACAATATAAATAATAAAAAAGAATTATATATATTAATCATATTTATCTTAATATGCCAAATTATTATATTGAGATTTTTTTATTAAATTATATACTTACAGGAACCTTAAATGAGCCTTGGTTAGCTGGTAATAATATTTCAACTTCATATAATTTATCTTGTGCAACTTCAACTACCTCAGTTTCTTCATTTACTATTTTCATTAAAATAATAATATTAATAAAATTTTTTTTAATTTATTTTAATCAATATATACTAATCATATATATTAACCTTTTTGGATTGGTTGCGATTCTTTTGGTATTTCAATATTATTTTCATTATCCATTTTTTTATTCATAAAAAGAAATGTTGAAAATATTAAAATAAAAAAAAAATAGATAAAATAATAATTCAAAAAATTAAAAAAAAAAAAAAAAAATATATATATATATATATATAAAATCCATTTATTTAATATATATTAATAATATATAATATATAAATAAAATTAAATGTAGTAAAAAAAAAATTTAAAAAAGGATAGGTCATAAATTAAAATATAGTTTACGTAAACTATAATATAAAATTATAGTAATAATGTATTACTAAAATTTTAAACACACAAAAAAAAAAAAAACATTATATATATATATAATATCCTTTTTTTATTTCAACAATATATTAAAAAATAATTTTTAGGCTTTTTTTATAATTAAAAATAAAATATAAGTAATTTATTTTATAATTTTTTAATATTATGAATTTCAATTATTCCATTATTTTTATTGCCAGCATTCATGGTAATTTTTTTTTATATTATTAACATTCATCATTCATACAAAAATACAATCTACCAATCATAATTTTTAATCATACGGATATATTAGTATTAATATAATAAGATAATTATTTAATATTTATATATTAAATAATTAATATTAAAATTTAAAATTTACAGAATTGTACTACAACAATTAATATTAATAAATATTAATTGTTATGATTTTTATTTTTTGTTAAAACTACTTTATAATGGTTAATACTAAATTATAACAAAAAATAAAAATTAGACTAAAATAAATATTATTAAATATAAATAATTTATGTTAAACTATATTACTGATTTAATTAATAAAATAATAAAAATAAACTATACTATATAATGATAATTCTTTATTTTAGAAAAAAACTATATTATATAATAATAATTCTTTATTTTAGAAAAAAACTATACTATATAATAATAATTCTTTAATTTAGAAAAAAACTATACTATATAATAATAATTCTTTAATTTAAAAAAATAAAAAGAATGATATATTTCATTCAATAGTATATACTTTATCTATAATGATAATAATAATTAATATTTATATAAAAATATCTGAAAAAAAATAATATATTATTATTTATTATTAAATTTATAATAATAATTTCATAAATAAAGTTTATTTACGTAAATACTTTTTATTAGGGAATGATACATTATTTTTATAATGTATTAAAATGTAAATGTATTTTACATCTAATTATTATTATAAAAAATAAATAAATAAATAAATAAATAAATAAATGAATGAATGAATGAATAAATAAATAAATAAATAAATAAATAAATAAATAAATAAATAAAGAATAAATTGATTTTAATATTATAACCTTAATTTCTTATATACTAAATTCATACCTATTAATAAAAAATTTTTTTTGATTTCTAAATTTTTAATATTGAAAGTTCTTTTTTTTTTTTTAATAGAGTAAAGACATTTATTTTATATAGATAATTTATATAATTAATATAAAAAGTTCTATCTATATAAATAAACAATATTAAAAATTAAAGACAAAAATTTAAAAAGATAAATTTTCAAATATATTTTAATATTTATAATATTTCTATATAGAGAAAAGATATATTTATTACAAAATGGTAAATAAACATTTATAATAAATTATACATTATAATTATTATTTTGTTTTATTGTTATTTTATTATTGTTGTTATTATTATTGTTATTATTATTATTATTATTAATCATTTCTATTTTAAATAATATTATATTAACAAATGATTTAAATAAATATTATTATTAATTATATTATTATATTTATGATAAATAATTTTAAATAATGGAAATAATTACTTTTTTTTAATATATATATTTTTAATATAAATTTATCTTTTTTTTTTTTTAAAGGTCGTTATATCTGCTTCAGTTTGTACAAAAACTGGAAAGGGTAATTCTAAATATTCAATATATGTGAAATTTTTTTTAAAAAAAAAAAAAAAAACATCAAATGAATTGAAAGAAGATAAAATAATATTATTGATTGAACTTATTAATCGACTATAAAATCAAAATAAAACAAATATAACCAAAAAAAAAAAAAAAAAAAAAATTAATAAATAATAGTAATAAAAATAAAGATAAAAAAAGGGATAAAAGCAAAATAGAAACAATATAATAAGAATTAAGAAAGAAAATTTTTGTTTCTTTCTTTATTAGTAATAACATAATAAATTATATAGTAAAATTTATATATATAATATATAAATTAGATTATATACATTTTTTTACATCAATAAATCTTGAATTGAATAAATAAATCAAAAATGGAATAATTAAAATAAATATAATCATATAAATATGAATTATTCAATTATATAATATAGTTTTATATTAATTGGAAAAAAAGATAATATCCATCTAATACATAATCAATATAAAATTAATCTAATATTTATATTATTTTTTTAAAAAAAATATATATATATATTTATATATATTTATACTCATAATAAAACAGCTATTCTTTCACGTCAATTTATGGACATTTCTCGCTCAAGAATTGAAGGTTTATTAGCTTCTTTCCCAAAATTAATCGATAACAATGAACAACACACTTTTGTCGAAACAGATTCAGTTCGTTATGTTTATCAACCATTGGAAGAACTTTTTATGGTATTAATTACAAATAAAAATTCAAATATTCTTCAAGATATAGAAACTTTAAATCTTTTTGTTAGAGCTATTTCAGATTACTGTCATACTATTAATACTCATGAAATTGAAGAAATGGCTTTTGAACTTTCAAGTGTATTTGATGAAATTGTCAATCTTGGTTACAGAGAATATGTAAGTCTTCAACAACTTAGAACAATTTACGAAATGGAAAGTCATGAAGAAAAATTGGCTGCCGAAATTGAAAAGGTAAATTTATAGAATATTTTTTGTTTGTATTGAAATAATTTTAATGTAATATATAATTATAATTAATTATTATCTATTAATATATTATAAATTTTTCTAAATTTTTTTTTCTTTATAATTAATTTATCATTTATAATTACATATTCATATTTATCATTATTATTTAATACAATTATTAAATATTAGAATAAAGAAAAAGAAGCTAAAGAATTACTTAACAGAAAGGCTAAGTCTTTGGAATTACAAAGAAAAGAAATGCAAAAGAAGATGGCTGCAGGAGGAATGGGTTATGGCAACAGTATGGGATATGGTAGTAATAGTGGATATGGTAATAGTGGATATGGTAGTAATAGTGGATACGGTAGCAATAGTGGATTTGGTAATAGTGGATATGGTAATAACTACAATAATAATAACTACGGTAACAATAACTATGGTAACAATGGTGGTTTCGGAAATAATTCCAATTATAACCAAAATGATTATAATTCTGATAATAGATTCAATAATAAGTATGCATTATGATATATTATAATATAAATAATTTAATTATTTAATTTATAATATATATGAATAATTAATATTAAAATATATTTATTTATTTATTATTATTATAAAGCCAACAACAAAATCAACCATTCCGTGGAAAAGGTATGCAATTAGGACATAAAAATAATAATAATGTTAATGATTTAGTTTCCCAAATGCAAGAGGAAGTTAACAACCAAGTTATGGCAGATCAAATGGCAGCCAATTCTCCTAACGAACCACCTACCCCAACTGAACCGTAATTATCATTATTAATATTATTATTAGTAGTATTAATATTTATTTATTTGTTTATTTGTTTGTTTTATTATTTATTTATTTATTTATTTATTTATTTATTTATTTATTTATTTATTTATTTATTTATTTATTCATTCATTCATTTATTTATTTATTTATTCATTAATTTATTTATTTATTTATTTATTTATTTATTTATTTATATAAATTTAATAATATTTTAATTTACTAAATATCAATATTTTATTATTATTGTTATTATTATTATAATTATTATTATTATTATTATTAATATAATGGGAAAATATATATTATTATTATTATTTATTATTATTTATTATTAGTGTCCATGCTATTATTTCAGAAAAGATTAGTTTAGCTGCTACACATGATGGTGGCTTAGAAAACTTAGAAATTAAGGGTGATATGATATTGAGAATTACTGATCCAAATAGTACTCGCTTAAGAATACAGTTAGATAATTCATTTAATAGAAACTTCCAATTTAAAACTCATCCACAAGTTGATAAAAAATTATTCAATTCTGGTAGTGTTATTGCTTTAAAGGATCCATCAAAACCATTCCCAGTTGGTACTCCATTAGGTATATTGAAATGGAGATTTGCTACTAGAGATGAAAGTTTCATTCCACTTTCAAGTAAATATATTTTAATTACTTTATATATATTTTTAGAAATGATAATTTATTATGATTATTTTAGTAGTAGTATTAATTTATCAATGTAATTTTTTATTGAAAACAATTAGTCAACTGTTGGCCATCTCTTGCCGCTAATGGTACCTGTGATGTTAATATTGAATATGAACTTGAAGTACCAAACATTACTCTTAACAATGTTTCAATTATTATTCCTTATCCGTAAATATTTATCATTTTAAACATATTTAAATATTTAATTTTTATTTTGTTATTACAAAAAAAAAGTGTATAACTTAAAAAAAAAATAAATTTTTTTATATTACTATTAATATTATAGTGGTATGGGTAATCCAACTGTTGGTGAAGTTGATGGTTCTTACAATATCAATCACCAAAATCGTTATGTTGAATGGCAAATTCCAATTATTGATGCTGATAATCGTTCAGGTAGTATGGAATTCAATGTTCAAGGAAATGATACTAATTCATTCTTCCCAGTTCGTGTTAATTTCACATCTTCTCAATCCTTCTCTAATATAAATGTAAGTATAAATTTATAAATTTATATTTAAATGTATATAATAATTAAATTTTATTATAATAATATAAATAACAATATGATATTATTTATAAATAAAAAAAATTTTTTTTTCAATAACTAAAATATTTATATGAATATATAATTTTAATATTAAGATTGCTGATATTCAACTCGTTGAAAATGGATCTTCTGTAAATTACTCACATGAAACTAGATTAATGCCAGATAATTACATAATAATGTAATCATTTATATATTAAATAATAAATTATAATATAGAAATATTAAAAATTAAAATTATTTTAAATACTATATATAACTAGTTGATAATAATAGCATTAATAAATAAATAAATTAATAAAAAAAAATTAAAATTAAAAAATTAAAAGATTTAAAAAAAAAAAAAAAAAAAAAAAAAAAAAAAAATAAGAAAGAAAAAAAAAAGTAAAAAATATAAAATATAAATTACAAAATATAAAAATAAAGAAAAAAAAAATAAATAATAAAAAAATAAAAAAATAAGAATAAATAAAAAAAAAAAATAAAATAAAAAATTTAATAATAATAAAAATTATATAAATAAAAGAATATGAATATAAATAGCAAAATGAATAAAATTCAACTAATAATTATTAATAACAAATATAAATAATAAAAAAAAAAAAATTAGTAATTGATAAAAAAACTAATTAAATTAATAAAAAAAAAACTATAAAATTAATAAAAAAAATTATAAAAATTAATAAAAAAAAAATTAAAAATTTAAATAATAATAATAATAATTATTATTATTATTATTATTATTATTATTATTATTATTATTATTATTATTATTATTATTATTATTATTATTACTTATTATTATTATTATTATTATTACTTATTACTTATTACTTATTACTTATTACTTATATTATTTAGATTATTATTATTATTATTTTATTTATTTATTCATTTATTTATTTATTCATTTATTTATTTATTCATTATTTATTTATTTATTTATTTATTCATTTATTTATTTATTTATTTATTATAATAGTTATTTACTACAATTATAATGACGATTATTATTATTATCATTATTATATAATAAAACTTTATTAATATCTAACTTTAGATGATTTTTTTTTAGTATTTTTTTTTTTCTAAATGGAAAAATATCAATATTCTGATTCTTTCAGTATTGAAAAAGGTGTTAGAAAAAATTGCCTTCCTTTTCTTATTTTATTTAATCTTATTATGATATATTTAAAAATTATAACGAATAAGAAGTTCGAGTCGATGACGATTATTGTTATGGAAGTCTTTTTGCTGATGATGATGTTTTATGTGCCCCTACTAATGGAAAATTGAATAAATCTTTAAGTATTGTTAATGGTTGGACCAGTAAATTGTATTTGGTATTTTGAAATGTATTACTATGGTTGATAAAGCTATCTCTAAAAAGTTGTTATAATTATTATTAATCTAACAGAAAAAAAATTTTTTTTTTAATTTTTATTAGCAAAGGTTTTTTTAAAAAAAATTTTTTTTTCATTTCTTATTAATTTCGGACATTCCCTTTTTAATTTTATATTAACTCTCTTTCACTTTTATTAAATTCCAATAGTAAAAACTTAGAAACTCATAACTTATTAACAAAGGTCCATTTCGGATTGATGGACTTAATAAATGGACTTCATTTATATTATTATATTATTTCTCTAGAGTCATTCATCTGTTATCTGCTAAATGTGTACGTTTTACAAGTAAAATACTTTAAAAGATGGGCGAGTTCTAACTGTATTTTTTCTAAACTAATTAATATAATTCAAAAAATGAGAAAATATTCTTTTTTTTTTTTTTTTTTTTTTTTTTTTTTTTTTTTTTTTATGGCACACAATTTGTACGTCAACTTTATTGAATTTAAATATTAAAATACATGAGAGAAAATATTCATATACTAAAGTAAGTAGAATTAAATCTAAAAAAAAAAAAAAAAAAAACTTTCCAAGATTAGATCCAAAGCGAATATATTCAATTTTTTTTTTTTTTTTTTTTTTTTTTTTTGGAATAAAATGTTAAAAAATATTCAAAATGTTAAGAAATATTCAATTAAAGCTCTATTTATTCTTCCGCGAATTAACAAGAGAATAATTAAAACTTGAGCTTGAGTATTTTAACTCATGGTTTTAAATAATATATTTGATAAAAACATAATATTTAACTTTATCAATTTGGTTTTTGTTCTACTAAATATCATCATATATAATTTTCTTCTACTAAATATCTCTCAAATATTATGTTTATAGCAAATATATTATTTAAAAACAAAAACATCTCTCAAATATTATGTTTATAACTAATATATTATTTAAAAACAAAAACATAATATATAATTCTTGCTCAGTAAATAAATTTAAATATTTAAAATAATTATAAAATTAAATAAATTTATATAAATAAGTCATTTACAATTAACAGCATCCATAACATATATATAATAACTAATTCATAATTTACAATTTCCAAAAACATTTTTTATTTTGTATATGTTTGATTATTATGTATTTTTATTTTTTATTTTTTATTTTTTATTTTTTTTTTTTTTTTTTATTATTATTCTGAAATTTTGTTTTGTTTTTTATTTTATATTGAAAAAAACTTTTTACTTATTATAATTGCAATTATTTACTTAAAATTTGTTTGCTTAAGATATATACATACAAAAATAATATATATATGATATAAATGATATTAATTAATAAGTCAATTTACAATGTAAATTATCTATAATTAAATAAATATCATTAATTTTATTTAAGTTTTAAATAAATATTTTAATTTTTTTTTTTTTTTTTTTTTTTTTTTTTTTTAACTGAGATGAGATAAAATTAATTTTATTTTATTTTTGTTTAATTTAGATTAGCTCAAAATTTAAAATAAAATACTAATTCTGCATTATACTTAAATTTGATTCTATTAAATACATATTCAGTCTTATCAAAAATATACTTTTCAATAATCTTCACCACGAGAAATAACTTCCTTACAAGCTGGACGTAAAACAATAGTATGTTCAAATTGTGCAGTATAACTTCCATGAATATCACAAAGTGGTGGATATGGGTCAACAAGACCATTTTCAACTAAGTGATTTAAGGCCATTGTATATTTAGTTTCACCAAGTCTATCTAAATATCTCTTACAGAAGGCTAAAGTACCAAAGTTTCTATTAATAGTATTAAGTAAACTTTTAGCCTTAGCTAATCTTAATGATACATGATTTTCATTTCTCATGTAGTGACTGCACTCCATATCATCATGAACATAACCTTTACCTGTACTACCGAAAGTTTCAATAGCAAAATGTTCATTTTCTTCCATCTTAGTATTATCGCCATTCTTAACAATTGGAACACTCTTACTATTATGAATTCTGTAAGTACCAAGTGAGTGACCACTAAGATTTCTAATTGGTTTAACTTTATATTGTTTTTATTTAATAAAAGCAATCCAAAATGTAGTAATGCAATAAAAAATTAATTATTTTTTAATATTTTGTTAATATAATTAGTTTATTATCTAAAAATTATATAAAATCATTATTATTTATAATATTTACCTGGATAAGTTTTTCCGTTAATCTCAACTTCATAAGATTCCATAACTTCTTGAATTGCTTCACCAACATCAGTTAATCTAACATCAATACCTGCTGCCTTTTAATTAAAATTTCAAATATAATTTTAATTTCACTATTGTTTAAATAAATATTTATAAATTTTTATTAATAGTTATAATTACCTTAACACCAGTATTAGTAGCATCTTTGACAGCATTAATAAGATTATCATAAGTTGGGTTAAAGTGAACAGTAAAAGCACAATCAATAATTTGACCTGGTTATTTATTAAATATATATTATCAAATTATGGTAATAGCATTAATGATAAATGTAAAATGTTATATAATGATATAATGATTTATATGTACTTTTTTATAGTATTCTTTGATATTTACCATTGATTTGTGTACCAAAATCAATCTTACAGACATCATCATATTGTAAAACAGTTTCATCACCTGCATTTGGAGTGTAATGAGCTGCACAGTTGTTTAGTGAGCAACCACATGGGAAAGCTAAACCAGAAGAAAGATCGTTATCCTTGGCATCAAGTAAATTACGACAAGCATTTTCAATAGTTTCACAAATATCAATCATTCTTAATCCTGGCTTAATATATTTGTGAGCGTAATTACGAACTTGTCTGTGAACTTCAGCTGCACGACGAAGATCATTAAGATTATCATCCTTCATCCTATCTAAATATCTTTTTTCTTCATCAGTAGTTCTCCACAAATTGCTATTAAATATATATGTATATAATAAAAAATTAAAAAAAATTTTTTATTAATATATCTCAATAAATATATATTTATTAATATATTTATAAGCTATTAAATGATAGTAAATATCCACAATTTATTATCATTTAATAATTTTTATACTATTTTAATTTTCATATTCAATTGACAATTAAAAATTATTTATTTTTATTTTATAAAAACTAATTTATTTACTCTTCACCATAATCCATTATTTCACCAGCTGGGAATTTTTGATAAAATCTTGTTACTGGAATAGTTGGTGGTTCTGTTTGTTCAGAAAGATCGACTATACATTATTATTAATATATTATTATGTTATAAAATAAGAAATATCAAAATTTTATGAATAGTTAATATACTTCAAATATATAACATTAATATACAATATAAGAGTAATAATGAAAATTAATTTACTTTTCTTAGCCTTCTTCTTGTTCTTCTTCTTCTTCTTCTTTTTTCCATCATCAGTTGTTGCATTTGCTGGAGTTTCAGCTGGTTTTTCAGCAACTTCGTCTTTTAAAACAATAATATTAATATTTGTATATAAAATAAGTAAATATTAAAAAATATAGTTTTATATTATATAAAAATATATTTTATGTTATAAAATTTATAAAATTTAAAACATTTAATAAATAAAATTTAAAACATTTAATATTTAATCATTAAAATATATACAAAAATTTAAATTTATATTATATATAAAAACAATAATACTTTATTTATATTTATTATTTTTATTTTTTCAATAAATAACAATTAATACATTATTTATATGTTTATTACTAACTTTTAATACTTTTACATACCTTTTTTATCTTCTAAAGATAAATTTTCAATTTTTTCTTCAACTTTTTCTGTATCAGTCATTATTATTTTTTAAATAATATAAAGAAATTAAAAAAAATAATAATTAAATAATTTATATCTATATATATACATAATTTTTTTAATTATTAATTTATATCAATCTACAATTACAATTTTTGTAAATGTACATCGGATTTACAATCCAATCAATAATATATATTGTAAAAGATTTGTAAATATAATTATTATATTTATGTTACATGATTTTTAATTATTTCAAATTTCATCAATTTTTTCCATATTTCAATAGATGTTTCGTAATATTATTTAATTTTTATATTCTTTAATTTTTACATCTTTAATATTTTATAATTTGCAAAATTGTATTAATTTAAAAGTATATAAATTATATAATATATGGTTAATTAACTAAGATAATAATAAATAATACTGCTAATAGCAAATAATATTATATAATGGTTAAAAAGATTTCATATATATTTTAATAAATGAAACTTAAAGAAAACAAGAATAAAAAAATGGTATTTTTTTTAAATAAGAATAATATTAATACAAAAATATATAAATAAATAAATAAATATAATTATTAAGATTATTAAAAAGGAAACAAGAACAAATGGTTATTTAATAAGTTCAATTCTATATATATTTATGTTATGGATTATAGTTTTGTTATTGTAACAAAATAAATAAATATATATATATATATATATATATAACATTTATTGAAAATTACAAATTATTAATTGATTACTTCTTTTTGTTGCCTTTTTTACTGTTCACAAATATTTTTGACTTATTGATAATACATTGGATTAGTTTTCTTTTATTGTTGATAGTCCTTACGATGATAGTAATAATATCATGAAAACATTTTGTTAGCTTGGAGATGGGCAATTAGTATTACTATATTTTGCATTATTCTTACAGTGACTTTTTTTTTTGTATTTATAACTTTAGTCATTGTTCCATCAAATATTAAAGAAAAAAATCGATATTTCAAAAAATTTATATAAAAGTTCAAATATTAAAAAAAAATCTATTATATTCATTAAATTAACTTTTATTTAAAATAATAGATATCTATAAATATTCAATATTCAATCCTCTAAAAATTATCTTTATTTAATCATTATTGTATTATTTAATAATATACAATATATTATTTTTAATTGAAATAATATTAGGTTGAAATTATAATTAAAATCCAATAGAATAATTAATCCTTCTTAATAAAATGAAAATAATTTATTGTAAAAAAAATTATAAAACTATTTGAAATGTGTAACTAAAATTGAATGCTCAATATTAAATATTCTAATAATAATCCAAATAAAATTTGTATTTTATGAAAACATTAATTTAAAAAAATGAAACAAAGACCTCATATAAATCTATTATATAAGAATAAATTAAATTCAAAGTTAATTATAATTGTAAAACCAACCCCGCAGAATTCATTAAAAAAGTTTTTTCTTTAAAGCAGTAGTATATGTTATATAGTAAAAGAACACTAAATATAACCATTATAATAATATTAATATTCTTTATTACAAAGTGATACTATATTATTAATTTTTCATAGTTCCTCGGAAAAATACTGAATTCGATTGGAGTAGGCTTTGCCCATCTCCGACATAATAATAACCTCTTATATACTTTACTACTTAATGAATAATATTAATAAAATTTAATTCATTCATTTATTATTAAATAAATAATCAAGCTATTGATATGGAAAAAATAAATAATTGATAGTATCGAAACAATAAAATATAATATATTAAGTTATAAAAAGAATTTGTATATTAATCAATTATACATATATAAAAAATTAGAAACCAATGACTAAAATATAAATATGAAAAAATTATTCTTTTTTTTTTTTTTTTTTTTTTATTATTTGCTTGTTTGTTTGTTTGTTTGTTTGTTTGTTTGTTTGTTTGTTTGTTTGTTAATAGAAATATTTACATGTTTGATATTCAATATTTATTTCATTTAATAAAGTTTAATCATATAGCTAATAAATAAATAAATAAATAAATAAAATTTTTAATGAGTTGTTTTACATTATTGTACATTAATTAATAATATTAATATGATAAAAAAATTTTTTTTGGTTTAATAAAAAATAATATTTAATAAAATAATTTTATTAAATATGATAATAAATATTAAATGTCATAAAATAAGCTATTATAATAGTTAAAAGTGTATATATTAATAAATAAAAGTAAAGGATAATAAAAATGGTATATATTCAATAAAAAAAGTATTTAATAAATAAAAATATATAAAAAAATATCATCAATAAAGTAGTGATAATAACTATAACATTTTATTTAATTATTATTAAAAAATAGGAAACAAGAACAGGTGGTTACTTGTTTTTAATAAGTTCAATTATTTTCTTTATTTATTATACATTATGGATTATAATTTTGGTATTTGTTATAATATAAATATAATAAAATAATTAATAAATTTATTTATATATATAAATAATTGCCTTTTTTCTCTTTAAATATGCATTTAATTTAATTTTTTTTTTTTTTTTTTTTATTTTTTTATTTTTTTATATACCAATTATACTAATCAATATAAAAATAGCCTTTCGTTGATGAAGATAATATAATGAGGTCATTTTTTCCAGACTATCAATGGGCATTTGGTATTACAGTATTTTGCATTATTCTTGGAGCGTCAGTAGTTTTTGTATTTATAAGTTTAGTTATGATTACATCAGATATTAAAGAAAATTAACATTTCAAAAAATACGTACTTTTAAAAAAGTTCAATAATTTAATTAAAAGAATAAATATTATTAAAATTTAATTTTTACATTAATAATACCTTCCATAAAAATTAATACTTTTTCAAATGAAAGGTCAATAATATTTATAAATTTTAAAATTTATAATTCAATTCTCAATATTAATTATACCTCCAAATAGTATACCCAAAAATAAGTTTTGTAATAGTTTTGTATTTTATATAAATTTTAATTTATTTAAATATAAAAACCTTAAATATAACCACTGAATTATTTGAGAATTTTATTTCCAAAATAATAGGTTAACTTCATAGCAAACTTAAGATTTCTGTCGATACCTTAAGATTAAATTTTATTTTACTTAATTCAAAATATTCAAATGTATACTTCATCAAAATTTCATTTCAGAATGATATTATGTTAAGTTTCCTTTAGATATCCTCGTATAATCAATGAATACAAATGGCCTCTTTATATATTGATTACTTACTATCTTATATAATGATAATAGAAATGTTATACATTACACTCAACTATTAATAAATAATAATCAATAATCTAGAAAAAAATAAATAACTTATATAACAAAAAAAATAAAATATTTGTATTATATAGAAAGTAGTGATAAATAATATAATAAAATAAACTAAAATTAAAAAGAAAAAATAATAATAATAAATAATTAAATAAATAAATAAAATAAAATAAAAGAAAATAAAATAAAATAAAATAATAAAATAATAAAATAATAAAATAATAAATATTAAAATATTAAATATTAAAATAATAAATATTTATTACTATAATTTATTCAGAATTTCTTAATAGACATTATAATTTATTATATTTTTTTATGTAGTTTATATAATTATATACATATATATTATTAATATTAACAATAAATTTTGTACAGATATGCTTTTTAATTTTTTATCATTATATACATATATGTATTTATATTACTAATTCTTTATTCTGAAATTTGACATGTACATTTTTTTTGTTGCATTATCAGATATCTTCTCTTTATTGTCATAGTTTTTAGGATTATTTTGAGTTAAATTTATATTTGATAAACTTCTATTTTTTTTACGTATATTATTAGAATATTTAATAGATTCAATTCTTGAATTTAGATAAACATTCAATTGATTATGATCGTTTAATTTTACAGGAGTTAATATTAGTGCATTTTGCAAATCTGATTTATCTTTATTTATATTATTATTACTGGTAGTATTATTTAATACTGGATGAGCAGAATGACATCTGCGAATAGATTTTGAGTTATCAGATAGATTGATTGAAGTTGATGATAGTAAATTGATATATGACTGACTTTGAGATATGTTTTGCTTAATAAACGACTTATATTTATTATTATTATTATTAGTAGTAGTAGTAGTAGTAGTAGTAGTAGTATTAGTATTATTAGTATTATTAATATTATTAGTATTATTGGTATTATTAGTATTATTGGTATTATTAGTATTAGTAATAGTATTATAATTATTATTATTATTATTATTCAACTGTTCTTTATTTTTAATTATTTTCGGTTTATTTAATGCACCTTTAGGATGAAAATCCTTGATAATATTATCCCATTTTTCACGTATTAATGAAGCTGATTTACAACGATTAATATACTCTTTTTCCTTTATAGATGGTATCATAGAAAGTGAAGGCTTATGAGTATTAGTTATTAACTTTCCATTTGTAACTTTTTTATTAAGTTTTTCATATTCATCAATATATGGATAATTATTTTGTGAAACAGTACTTTTGCTAATCTCTTGTATTACTTTATTATTGTCAAAATTTGAAATATTTTTTCCTATTTGAAATACTTTCTTTGCAAATGAAGTTTTTTCATCGCCTAATTCATCATTTGTACTACTATCATTAGGTAGATTTGATTTTTGTTTAAAGTAATATATATCAACTGAAGAACCAGATGTTATACTATCATTATCATCATTATCATTATAATTAGTATCTTTATTCATATTTCTACTACTATTACTTAAAATATTTTCTGAATTATTAAATAATGTTTCATTTTTAGTATAAGATCCTTTTTCAAATATATTATTAATTATATAATTTTTATATAATTGATACTCCTTTTGATTAAGAATATCAGATGATGATGGAATATTTTTATATTTTTCATTATTATATTTATCATTTAGTTCTTCATTTAATTCATCATTTACATTTATATATTTATCTTTAATCTTAAAATAATAATCAATTTTTTTGGGGCTTTGATCATCAATCATTTCAACAACTATATTTCCTCTATTTCTAAATTTAATTACGGATCCAATATCTTGTGCTTTATCAGAAAAGCATATATTTTTAGTTTTTAAACAATAATTTAATTTATAATTATCATTTTTTTTATCATTATTAAAATCATCAATATTAATTGTCATTATTTCATCATTATAATTATTTTCATCATTACTATTATTATTATTATTATTATTATTATTATTATTATTATTATTATTATTATTATTATTATTATTATTATTATTATTATTAGTATTAGTATTAGTATTATTATTAGTATTAGTATTAGTATTAGTATTAGTATTAGTATTAGTATTAGTATTAGTATTAGTATTAGTATTAGTATTAGTATTAGTATTAGTATTAGTATTAGTATTAGTATTAGTATTAGTATTAGTATTAGTATTAGTATTAGTATTAGTATTAGTATTAGTATTAGTATTAGTATTAGTATTAGTATTAGTATTAGTATTAGTATTAGTATTAGTATTAGTATTAGTATTAGTATTAGTATTAGTATTAGTATTAGTATTAGTATTAGTATTAGTATTAGTATTAGTATTAGTATTAGTATTAGTATTAGTATTAGTATTAGTATTAGTATTAGTATTAGTATTAGTATTAGTATTAGTATTAGTATTAGTATTAGTATTAGTATTAATATTAGTATTAGTATCAGTATTAGTATTAGTATAACTATTATCTTCATTATTTGTATTATTTATACTTAAAAATTCCATATTATTAGTTTTTACTAAATCCACATATTTTTTCTTTAAACTTTCTATGTATTTTTTACGACCTCGAGTTGATAAAGTACTAATATCAACATATTCATCATCAGTTACATCGCTTGATGTACCACTACTGTATGTATTATATCTATTTAAAAATGTGTTGTATTTATAATTATCATTATCACTATCTTTATCATTATCATTACTATTTGTAGAAGTTAAGAGTAATGAATTATTATCTGGTTCTTCAAAATCGTCTTTTAATTTATTTTGGGCTGTTCTTGGTCTTTCCACTTTATTAAATCTTTTAATATTTTCAATATTTCTTTTGATGAAACACTGATTAGAAAATGAATTCTTTAAAAGTTTATTATTATTTTTATCTTGTAATAATATATTATTCTTATTTTCATATTTAACTTTATTTCCCGTTGAATCAATATTTAATACTTCTATTTTTATATTATTATTATCATTATCATTATCATTATTATTATTATTTCTATTTTTTTCAGAATCCCTTTTAATCAATTTATTTTTTATTCCTACAACATTTAGATCTTCACAATTAGTTGAATCATTAATAATAGAAGTATGAATATCTTTGACTATATTATTTTGATTTTCGAATTCATTTTTAATACAATTGATAATACGCTCACCATTAAAAATAATAAAATTAATTAATATATATTTTTCATCAGATGAAAATAGCTTTGATTCATTTAAATTTAAAATATTATCAATAGATATTCTATTATTAATATTAGTATTACGATTGCTATATAAAACATCTTGAAATAAATAATTTTTAAAAACTGTATCAATAAAATTAAAATCATATTTATCTATTACTGTATTATTATTTATATATTTTTTCTTTGTTAGTCTTAATTCTTCAATACATGATTCAATCAACTCTTTTATCATATTAGTTATTCTAGAAAATTTTTGAAATTTATTTAACATATTCCTATATAATTATTCAAAAAAATATATATATATATATTATTAAATATATTATTTTTTTTAATATCAGTCATACTAAAGAATATTTTATTATATTTAAATATATTTTAAATACTTTTTTCTTTTCTTTTCTTGTATTATTATATTACGTAATTTATTAATTTCTCGTTCAGTATCTTTTTGAACATTATCTAAAATATATTAAATTATTTTTATTATTATTAATTATTATTGTTAATTTTTTTTTGTTATTACTAATAATACTTAATATATATAATACTAAACTATTTAAACTGTTATTATTTTTAATTTCTGAATCATCATTTCTTATTAGACTATAATCCACATTATTTATAATTGACTGATCAAATATTTTTGAATTATTCCATTTTTTTTTCTCTTTTATATTATTTAAACTTTTATAATATATAAAAAATCAATATTTTTAAATTTCTGATATATTAAAATTTTTTATTTTTTTTTTTATTATTTTTATTACCAACAAAGAATTTCACTATTAGTATGTTCAATTTCCTTATTAATATTTTCGATTTCATTCATTAACACAGACTTCTTTATATTATTACCATCATAATTTTTTAATATATCTTCATCTTCATTATTATCCTTTATATATTTAAATATAAAATATATATTAATAGTTATTAAAATGAAAAAAGAAAAAAAAATCATATATTATTATTTACTATTATTATTATTATTATTATTATTATTATTATTATTATTATTATTATTATTATTATTATTATTATTATTATTATTATTATTATTATTATTATTATCATTATTATTATTATTATTATTATTATTATTATTATTTACTATTATTATTATTATTATTATTATTATTATTATTATTATTATTATTATTATTATTATTATTATTATTATTATTAATATTATTATTATTAATATTATTATTATTATTATTATTATTATTATTATTATTATTATTATTATTATTATTATTATTATTATTATTATTATTATTATTATTATATTTATTAATATAATTAGTTCTCCTAACATTTAATTTCTTATCCATTTCAAATTCATCAATGGTAATATTTTTCTTAATTATTAATTCTTTTAATTGTTTACACAATTTTTTATTTCTAATTCTTAGTTTCCCAATAACATTATATATTAATTTATTTTCTTTTTTATTACTTTGTAACTCTTGAGTTAATTCGTTAAGTTTACTATTTAACTATTAATATATATACAAAAAATATTAATCATAATTTAGTAGCTAATTAAATAATACATTATATATAAAATAAATAATTATATAATATTAAAATGTAAAATTAATTCTTCTAAATAATAATATATTAATATTTACATTGCTGTTAGTGATCATTAAATTTTCTATCTCTTTTTTAACTGAATTTTGCATCATTTCTTTTTCTAACATGTTTTCAAATATTTCACACTAATAAAAATAATAATATTATTATTATTATTTAATAAATAAATATATTTATATATATAATCGAAAAAAATATATTAATCTCAATGCATAATATATATAAAATATTTTGTATATAATTAATTATACATCTTGATCATTTTTGCTTTTTTCATATTTTGCTACAGTAGTTTGGTAATTAAGTATTATTGATCTCTCTCTTTCTTTAATTTTTAAAAAAAAAATGTTAATACAAATAAATTTTATAATATATAATATATATAATATATAATTCATTTTTTAATTTATATAAAAGAAATAAATAATAAATAAATAAAATAAAAAAAGAAAAAGAAAAACCTTGTATCCATTCTTCATAAATATCATTAATATTATTTAATTTATCAACAATATTAATATAAGCTGATCTCGATTTTTCGACAGCACTTAAAGCATCAAATAAAGGAAGTGATGTTTTAAAATGTCGAGATTCTTCAGGAATTACTTTTGCTACAATATTTTGAACTTTATTTTGAATTTCTCTTTCACTATAAAGATTATAAAAACCAGTATTTATATCAAGATTTTTCATTTTTAATAATTGTTCAATGTACTTTTCTTCAATTTTTAAATCTTCATCAAAATTCAATTTTATCTCATCAACATTTTTTTGTAATGAATTATAACTATTTTCATTGCTTGTTATGGGTATAATTGTATAATTGTTTTGAAAAATTATCATATCATTATTATCATAGTATGTTTTTTTCATATCTTCTTGAAGTTCCTCCTTTTTTTTATCTTTTGGTAAATTATATTTAATATCTTTAGGACCATATTCATTTTTAGAATCTTCAATAATTTTTCGAGATTTTAATAATTTTTCAATATTAGAAGATTCATTCTTACAGTTCTCTTTTAAAGCATCATTGAATACTTTTGTTTCATTATTTATACTATCAGAAGATTCAACCTTCTTTTTCTCAGGAATATTTTTTCTATTTAATTCATCAATAGTAACAAAATTCGACTCCTTATATACAGAAGAATATGTATTTTTATTCCAAAAATTATTTATATCTTAAATATTATTATTATTATTATTATTATTATTATTATTATTATTATTATTATTATTATTATTATTATTATTATTATTATTATTATTATTATTATTATTATTATTATTATTATTATTATTATTATTATTATTATTATTATTATTATTATTATTATTATTATTATTATTATTATTATTATTATTATTATTATTATTATTATTATTATTATTATTATTATTATTATTATTATTATTATTATTATTATTATTATTATTATTATTATTATTATTATTATTATTATTATTATTATTATTATTATTATTATTATTATTATTATTTTCTATTTTTTTTTTTTTTTTTCAAAAATTACCATTTTCAGTAATATTATTTGAAGAATTACTGCATTGTTCATTTGAAGAATTTATTGAAATCATGTTTACTTTTGAAATATTAAAATATTATATATATATAATAGATTAATAAAATTAAAATAAAAAATACAAATAACAAAATTTATTATTTAACAATTTATAAAATCAATAATAAAAAAAAATAATAATAATAATAATGTTTAATATTTGGACAATAATCTTAATATATTAAATAAAAATATCGAAATATTCCTTAATTTTTAAATTAAATAAAAAATGTTTATGCATATTACTGTAGATTAAATAGTTTAAAAAAATTCAAATTATAATAATAATTAAAATTCTTAATATGGAAAATTAAAAAAAAAAAAATTGAATAAAGAAAAAAGGTTTTTTAATAAATAATTTTATAATTTTTAAAACAAAACTGTATAAATAAAATGAAATAAAAAATAATATTTTGTAAATGTACTTTATATAAAACTACTATTAAAATTGAATATATAAAATTTGTTTATTAAAAAAATTATATATATATATATATATAAAATCACTAAAATAATAATAAAAAGACTGAATTATCAAAAAATAAAAATAAATATATTTATATATATTAATATATAATTATCACAATCAATAATTAAAATAAAAAAAAATAAAATAATTTAATTTAATTAGAAAGAAAAAAACTATATGAATAATGATTGATAAAATACTTTAAAATCATCAAAAAAATAAAAACCTAAATATATTACATATATATATTTTTTTGAAATTTTTTATCTTTTGTTTAAAAAAAAAAACTTTATTTATAATTTTATTATTATCATTATTATTTATTATTATTTTATTATTATTATCATTTATTATTATTATTTTATTATTATTATCATCATTTATTTTTACTATTATTATTATTATTATTATTATTATTATTATTATTATTATTATTATTATTATTATTATTATTATTATT
>MCFG01000012.1:0-180000 GCA_002104895.1 Anaeromyces robustus | reverse complement strand
ATTTATTTATTTATTTATTTATTTATTTATTTATTTATTTATTCATTTATTTATTTATTCATTTATTTATTTATTCATTTATTTATTTATTCATTTTTTATTTTTTATTATTATTATTATTATTAGTTAATAATTAATTAATATATATTAAGTATAATAATTAAATAATAATATTTTCTTACCTTTCTAAATAATTTTCTAACACCACCACCCATTGATTGTGGATAATATATATAAATATTATGATCTTCACCACATATAGGTTTTTCTACAAATGGTTTTTTTAATATTTGTCCATCTAATGTTATAGTATCAGCATCGATTTGTTCTATCTTCCCATTAGATTTAAATTCTGGTGAATATAAATTTACACCAATTCTTTGAGATATTTTTTCTATTAACGAATCAGGTACCCATTCACTATGATTATGATCTACAAATATCCTTCTTGGAGATGGTGCATGAATAGCATCTAATAACTTTAAAACAAGACGTCTATCTAATAATAATTGTTGCATTTCTAAATCATTAACACAATATGGTTTTCTTAAATTAACATAATCTATAGCTTTTTCAAGTGGAAATCCTTTAGAGAAAAAAGATATTAAAAAATCACAAAGTGGCCAATTTTCAATATCTATTATATATAAAAAAAAAAATAAATAAAATAAAATAAAATAAAATAAAATAAAATAAATAAAAAAATATTATTAATATGATTATTAATATGATTATTATTATTATTATTATTATTATTATTATTATTATTATTATTATTATTATTATTATTATTATTATTATTATTATTATTATTATTATTATTATTATTATTATTATTACTATAATCATTATTATTATATTTATTATTTATTATTATTAGTATTATTTCTTATTATTATTATTATTATTATTATTATTATTATTATTATTATTATTATTATTATTATTATTATTATTATTATTATTATTATTATTATTATTATATAAAAAGCAACTTAAACTTTTTTTATAAAAATTATAAAACATGAAAATATATGATATTTTTACTATAAATTATATATTATAGATAAGAAAATGTAACAAAAAAAGGGTAAAAAATTGATAATTTTTCATAAATTTCATAAATTTCCTTTTCTCTAAAAAACAAAAAAAAACAAAAAAAACTACAATTTTTATATATTCTACACTATAATATATATTATATTAATCATTAATATTTTCAATTATATATATATATATATATATATATATATTAATTTCAATAAAAATATTAAAATTTTAATTTTACTTTCATCAAGAATAATTTTATCCCCAAAGACAACAATTTGAAATTCTCCAGTTGAAAGTAGTCTATTTAATATATTTCTCATTGGTTTTGAACGTGCTTTATTATCCATAGCACATACCCCAATGACATCTATTTTAATATAAAATATATTTTATATTATAGTTAGATAAATACATATTATCAAGATAATATATTAATATTTATATATAACGAAAAAAATCTTGTCTTGGTATTATGAATATATTTTATTATATAATAATTAAAAAAAAAAAGTAAAGAATAAAGGTTTTAAAGAGAAGAACATTACATTTTGGAGAATTTTCAAAAGTATCTGGTTTCATATACCATAATGATTCTTCGGTAGTCATTTTTATATAATTTTTATTTCTTTATTATTATTATTATTATTATTATTATTATTTTATCTTTGTTATTATATTTTAAATATAATTATTTAATGTGCTGATAGAAAATATTTATACTAATTATACTTAAAAGAAAATCTATAGTTATTGTTATTAATATTAATATTAATGTTATTGTTATTGTTATTGTTATTTATTTAATTATCTTTAGAAAATTATTATTTTTAATACTTCTAAATAATAAAATAAATATTTTTTTTCCAATTTTTTGGATTACAAATGTTTATATTTATTAATTTTAAAAAGATAAAAAAAAATACAAGCAAAAAAATAACCTCAAAAAAAAAATAATAATAATAATAATAATTATATATATTTAAGGAAAATAAAAAGGAAAATATTACTAAATAAATTATTATATTTCCTCTATAAAAAATGAATATATCTAAATATTTATATTTCTATATATTATTTAAAATATTATTAATATTATATAAATTCTTTCTATATTCCTCAAAAAAAAAAAAATTAAGAAAAATAAAGATGAATAAAGATGAATAAATGAAATCTATAAAGATTGTTTTTTTTTTTTAAAAAAAAAATAACAATGAAATTTCTTTTATTTTTTATAGCAATAATTAAACTAATGTTTTTAATTAGTTTATTTATTATTTTTATATTTTATATTTTTTATATTTATATTTTAAAATTAGTATTCTTTTTTATTTTAATTATAATTCATTGTTTCACCTATATCCTTAAAAAAAAATATTAAATTACATTTACAAAGCTATTAAAACAAAAAACATTTAATACGGTAAGTAATTAAACATTCTAAAATAAAATTTTTGATTTTATAAAAAAAATTTTTTTAAAAAATTATATTAAATTTATAATATAAATAAAGAAATTATTTTATATTATTTATTTAAGAATAAATAAATAAATAAATAAATAATAAATAAATTATATTATATATATTTATTTACTTCTTAGTTATTATTATTATTTATATATTAATTAATGATATAATAAATTAAAGAAGTATATTCATGTATATATTGTTATATATTTATTTTATACTTATTTTATATTGAATATATATTATTTAATAAATCAATAAAAAATTTTTTTAATTTTTTTATTTTTATTTTTGTTTTTTTTTTTTTTTTATTTTTTTTGTTTTTTTTTTTTTTTTTTTTTATTTTTAAATTAAAATTTTGATGTTGATTAAAAAAAAAAAACATTAAATTGGGAATTATTAATGTAATATATATTTAATAATGTATTTGAAATGTATTTAATTAATATTAAAACGAAATCATTTCATTGAACTAAATTCTGATAAATTGAAAAAATCAACCAATAATAAATAAGTATATTTATGAATTTCATACATTACGTAATAAATCAATAAAATATTTTTTTATTAAAAAAAATATTTTATTGATTATAATATATAAAATAAAATTAATTATTTTATTTTATTTATTTTATCTTATTCTATTTTATCTTATTTTATTCTATATTTTATTTTATTTATTTTATTTCATTATAGTATATATTTTATTTTTTGTTTTAATATGATAATGTGATTTTAAATAAAGTTGTAAATTTATAATAATTATTAATGTTATTATATTATAAATTGATCCTAATATAATATAAATGTATCTTATTTTAATTCTTATTAATTAAAATTCAATTCAATTATTTAAGAAATATAAACTATAAAATATAATTAAAATGAAAAGAAAAAAAAACTATTCAATTAAAAAAGTTAACCTTTTTATGTAATTAATATACCATTTAAAGAATACTAAATAAAAGAGAAAAGAAAGAAAAATGTTACAATGAATAAAAATACATCAATTATAATATATTATTATTATTACTAATGTTAAACTTTAAATAATATAAAAATATTAATACATCTTTATATATATATATATATGATTTAGTTGCTATGGAACAATTAATCAACAATTAATTATATTATGTAATATGATATATATTAATTAATTAATTATTATAATAATAATTATTATCCCTATAATTTATTATAATAATCTTTTTTATGATTATTATATTTTATTTTAGCTTTAAATAATATAATAGAAAAAAAAATATGTGTTTTTTATAAAGTAAAAGTAATAAAAATAATTCAAGGACTTTTTTTTTTTTTTTAATAATTTATATATTATAAAAATAATAAAAATTTATTAAAAATATTAATTTTTTTATTGGTAGTACAATTTTCACATTAAATGGATGATTCAAGTTAAGTTTTACCAAATTTATTTTTTTTAAAAAAAAATAAAATTAAATATATAATATATTATCACGTGTGCAACAACATCATTAATTGTTTATTTTTATTTAAATTTATTATAAATATAAAATTTAAAATAATAAATTTTATTCAATCAAAATAAACAATTAAATGAAAATTATCCACTTTTCTTTTAAATTTTGGAACGTGAATAATTTATTAAAAATAAGTGAAAAAACTTAGTATACTTTTTATTTTTTTTTATATTTATCTTTTTTTTTAAAAAAAGTATAAAATCTTGAGAAAAAGAATATCTTTTAATATAAGATATAAAATAATAATATTGTATATTTTATAATTATAATAAATAAAAATTAATCATTTAGAACGTGATCATTTGAAAAGATAGAAAGAAAAAAAAATTAAAAAAAATAATAATAACAAAAATAGAAATAAATTAAAAATAATCATAACAATAATAAAATATAAATACCAAGGAAAAAAAAATACGAAGAAAAAAATATAAATAAATTAAAAATATAAAATAGTATTATAAAATAATTATTTATATTTTCTTTTCTTATAATATATTATTAATATAAAGAATTAAAACACTTTTTCATTAATAATTTCTTTCATATATAAAATAAAATAAAATAATATGAAAATGAATAAACATATATATAGAAAATTATTATATATAAAAGTTTAATATTATTAAAGATTAATTATAAAAGTTATTAATATATATATATGTTTAAATAGTTTTAAAAAGATTATACTATTAATAAAAATTCATAAAAAATAATATAGAAAATTAATACAATATAATATTTTTATTTTTATACAATATTATATATAATAATAATATGAATATTTTTATAGTAGGCAGTTATCTTGTTACTTCTAAATAATAATAAAGATATTAATAAAAAAAAGATAAAAGAAAAAAATAATATTAGTTATAAATATTTTCAAAATATTTACCTTTTTTGTTTTTTTAGACTCGATTAATCTTTATTTAAAATTATTAATTTAATTTAAACATGCATGTGACATATTTATTATATTAAAGTAAAGGATATATAATACATGAAATGTAAAATAAATAAAAGTAATAAATGATACAAAAAAAAATAATAAAATTTTTTATAAATATTAATCAAATTAAAAATATTAAATAATCAAAAGGGAAAAGAAGTTAAACTTCTAATCTCTCTTATTCAACAAATAGAATACCACTCGAATTCATATCGAAATAAATTACATACTTCATCTTTTCAATTTTTCTTTTTTTTTTTTTTTTTTTTTAAAGTACATTTATCTTTTTGATACCCTTGAAGTCTCCAGAAGTGTTCTTATTATTATTATCAAATGAGGAGAATCCGAAAGAATATATATTTACAATGGAAATAATAACAATATTTTTTTTTTAAAGAACACAATTTGTACATCATTTTTACTGAGTTTAAATATTAATATACATGAATCATAAAAAAACACAAAATAAAAAAAAAAAAAAAAAAAAAAAAATGATACTAATAAGAAAAATTAGATATAGTTATATAGCCCTTATTTCTACATATGGAATTAAAGTATCCTATTCCACTTGGGTCGGTAATAGGATCGGTATTTGCCCTACTAGGCTGTCCTATTGTGTTATCAGTATTGACATTCCTTCCTGGAGAAGTTGGTCTTGAATTTATTGAACAATATATGTTGTCTTTTACAGACAACAGGCATGATATCATTCAGTAGAGCCGCAGATCGCAACAAGAATGGAGATTTTGTATATGTATCAGAAACAGCCTGACCCCTTAAACATTTTTTTTTTTTTTTTTATAGCGCACAATTCGTACATTATCTTGATTGAGTTTAAATATTAATATACATGAATCATAAAAAAAATATATATATAATAAAAAAAAGAAAAATGATACTAAATAAAATAAAAAACCTGTTTAAACATTATAGATAATAATGAAAAATACTTGGAGAGGAAAAAAAAGTAGTATAATAATATGTAAAAACAATAAATCCATACAAGCTCTTAATTCTACATATAAAATTAAAGTAAAAT
The DNA here is from genome assembly GCA_002104895.1 of Anaeromyces robustus. Taxonomy (NCBI): domain Eukaryota; kingdom Fungi; phylum Neocallimastigomycota; class Neocallimastigomycetes; order Neocallimastigales; family Neocallimastigaceae; genus Anaeromyces; species Anaeromyces robustus. The sequence continues at coordinate 173,995 of MCFG01000012.1, read as the reverse complement.
TGATTTATCCTATTTCACTTTGGTCGATAATAGAATTGGCATTTGCCCTATTAGACTCTCCTACTGTGTTATCAGTATTGACGTTCCTGGAGAGGTTGGTATGTACCTATGACAACATTTATAACATTTGTTAATTTTAACAACCATTGGAGGTTTTGTTAAATATGTGTTATATTTTATGTGTTATATTTTTATACTATTATTATTAATATTACTAATCTTTTATAAATGGGAATTTTATTATTGATAATTATAATTGATATAAATTAACAAACCCACAATTTTTTTTTCTTTTTTTTTTTTTTTTAATAGAAATAAGTATAGATATAAAATATATAAAAAAAGAAATATATGTAAATATATATATAAAAAGATAAAAAAAATAAAAACTTGAAAAACTTGATGAGAATTAAGTTGAAGAAAAGATAGACTAAAAAATTGAATAAGTATATTAATTTTCATTGATATTGTATTTTTTCGCTTTAGTTTGTAAATTTATTTATTGATCGCTGTATTTCTTAAAATATGTAGTACTTCTGAAATTTTCAAATAATTAATTGATTTGTAGTATGTTTGAAATAATTATTACTTATATATATGGGTAAGAAAGAATTTTTGATTTATTTGTCTAAAAGACAAAAGAAACCTATATACTACTGAAAATTTTTCCCAAACATTACCGTTGCGCATAATTCTTAATTTTTTCCATATATTATCGCTGAGTATAATATCCAATTAAAAGGTTCAGTATGCAGGCCAATAATTGTACCGTACAAAAAAAAAAGAATGGTTTCCTCTGAGAAATCATTATGGGTTCTTTTTTGATATAAAATAGTACTAAAAAAAAAAAAAATAAACCAAACATTATCACTGTGCATAATGCCCAATTTGATATAGTACTCATATCAAATTGTACCACCATTGGCATCCGAATTTGCAATGCCTCAGGAGTTCCGATGGATAAAACTCTATCCCAGAGGGACCCACAATAAAAAATTATAACATACCTTTTTTTTAACATCTATCTTTTTTTTTTTAATAAAAAAAAAAAAAAAAAAGAAAAAAAAGAATAAGTTCAATAAAAAGTTATTGACGTCAGCTGCAGGATTTGAACCTGCGCAGGCAGAGCCTATTTGATTTCGAGTCAAACTCCTTAACCACTCGGACAAACTGACACCTTCTCGCCAAAAATTGACGTTCTACATTAGGTAAATTTTATCTAAATAAAAATTTTACCTTCTACCTTAAAAAAAATATATAAATAATACTTTTTTCCCCACAAATAATTTTTTTTAAACAACATAAATTAAACCACAACCACTTTTTTTTCAACTATAATTATATCATCAACCAATCATAATCAATAAAATTTTTCTTTTTTTTTTAATTATTTTTTTTTTATTATATTTTTATTTATATTAATTAATTTCATATTTTTAAAAAATATTTATAAATACTTTTCCTATTATTTTTTTTATTATTAAAAAAGAATAGAAAAATTTTATTAACGATGAATGATTTTTGATTTTTGATTTTAATCTAAATAAATAAATTATTTTTATTATTATTATTATTATTATTAGTTTTTTTTTTTTTTTTGTGTTAATTTCCTAAATTATTTTTTGTTTTTTTTTTTTTTATATATTATTTTTATTATATTATTTTATTTTATTTTATTTTTTATTTAATATTATTTTTGATTTTATTTTGCTTTATTATTATTATTAAATTTTTAAAAAACTTAAGATTTTATATAATTTACAAAAAAAAAATAAATTAAAGCTTTCTTTCTTCGAAATATTTTTTTCTTGTTATTATTCCTTCTTTTTAATTAAATTAATGGATACTCAAAAAAAAAAAAACTTGCATTTTATTCAATTTTTTATTTTTCGTTTCTTTTTTCTTATTATTTAAAAAATTCCCCAAATGAAAAAATAAGAAGAAAAAGAAAAAAAATACTTTTTAATTTCTATCTTTTCTTTGGTATATTTTTTTTTAAAGATTCTAATGATAATTCCTTTTTTTATTTTTATAAATTCTAAAAGATTAAAAAAAAAAGGAGGGATGGCTAATTTAAATTAATTTTTAAGAAACTTAGTTCCAGTTGTCAATTCTCATGGTACCGTTCTTTTGAAGGTTTAAGGTCATCTTGAAAGCCTTGTCAAGTAATTGTGGTTCATGAGCAGCCTTACGCTTAAGACATTCATCATAAGCAAGATCGTAGTATTCGTGAAGAATTGGACGGTAAACTGGGTGAGCACAGTTATCAATAATCTTGTCAACACGTTGTCTTGGAGCTAAACCACGAATATCAGCAAGACCAATATCGGTAACTAAGACATCTAAATCGTGTTCTGGGTGATCACAGTGGGTAACCATTGGAACAACAGTAGAGATACCGAACTTATCGTTCTTACTCTTTCTGCAAGCTGGACCATGAACAATAGAGTACTTAGCGTTACGAAGGAAATCACCAGAACCACCAACACCATTGATCATACGAGTACCCATAACACAAGTAGAGTTAACATGACCGTAGATATCGAATTCAACTGGAGTGTTCATAGCAATAACACCAAAACGTCTAATTAATTCTGGAGAGTTAGAGATATGTTGAGAACGAAGAGTAATCTTTGGAGCGTATTTGTCCTTGTTAGCGTAGAATCTCTTGAAACCATCTGGGGAAAGACGAATAGAGGTAGCAGAGGCATGATCAAGCTTACCCTTGTCGAAGAAATCAAGGAAACAATCTTGTAAGACTTCAGTGAAGACAGTAACGTGTTCGTATGGAGAGTCAACAAGACCAGAAACAACAGCGTTGGCAACATTACCAATACCAGATTGGAGTGGGTAAAGACTCTTTGGCATACGTCCAGCCTTAACTTCTTGGTTGAAGAAATCAACAATGTGATTAGCAATAGCTTGAGACTTAGCATCTGGCTTAGTGTTATTTGGAGTCTTATCTGGAGTAGTAGATTCAACAATAGCAACAATCTTACTTGGATCAACCTTAATACCCTTAGAACCAATTCTGTCACCAACGTGGTTAATCATAAGTGGACCACAGTTTGGTGGGTTAGAATGTTCAATATCATGCATACCTTCGAATGATGGTTCAGCAGTGTTAATTTCAATAATAAGTTTCTTAGCAACTTGAGCAATAATGTTAGAACTACCGACAGAAGCAGTTGGGATAATTAAACCATCTTCAGTAATAGCAGAAGCTTCAAGAACACCAACATCAAGTGGGAATTCTGGATCAACCTTCTTATCTAAAGCGTAGTAACCGTATAATAAATCTAATGGGAACTTGGAAAGGTGAGTATCAGCAAAGTTAGTCTTACCAGTGTTAATGCAAGTCTTAACATCCTTAGCATTTTGGAAAGGAGCTTGGAACTTAAGCATATCTAATTTAGCTAATCTGTTGTGGGTGGCAGCACCAGCAGAAGCACCAATAACTAAACTGATACCAAACTTACCCTTAAGGTTCTTCTTTTCAACCATTTGGGCCATCATTTCTGGAACGACCTATTTATTAAATTATTTTATAATATTAATTATTTAATATTTCATTTATTATTCATCTAATGTTTTTTTTAAAAAATATTATCTATTTTAGGAAAATATGTATAATGTAAGAAAATCAAATATTTTATTTATTATCCTAATAAGATCTCATTTTATCTTCATTCCTTTTTTTTAATATATTAAAGAAAAACAATCTATTCATAAACTCTTCCATCATATTGTTACTTTTCAATTATTATCATTTACATTTTTAATATTACTTCTTGTATTTATCTTTATTCATTTTCCTCATAATTTATTGATTTAGTAAATTTTTTTATTCATTTAAACTATCAAACTTTGATCCATTTTTTATTTATTTATGATTTATTATTCATCTTGGTATTTAAATTTTTTCTATAAAAAATTTACTTTTCTAATTTTTTAATTATTTCTTCCTAAAAAAGAAAATATAATTTTATATCTGTATGTATATATATAATTCATATTTACCTTTGGGTAACCAACACCAGTGAAACCAGACCAACCCATGTGCATGTCATTGAAACAGTGCTTAGTAACATCATCTGGGTTGTAAGTAACCTTGTTAAGCATAGATGGCATTCTAATACGTTCCTTAATAGCTTCACTCATGGTAGCTAAACCTCTTTGACAACCAATTAAGGAAGTCTTTTTGAGTAATCCGTTAGATTGATTTAATAAAGCTTGCATTTTTTTATATTAAATAATATAAATATATTACAAAATCAAAATTAAGAGAAGTTGTGAAGAAAAAAAAAAAAAAAAAAAGTATTTTTCACTTTTTTAAATATATAAAAAAAATTTTTTTTGTATTATAATCCAATAATGATCAATAAATAATATATTATAAAATATATTATAATAAATATAAATGGTTAAAATCATTAAATGTTATATATTAATTTAAACTATAATAAATAATAAATTAAAAAAAAAAAAAAAAAAAAAAAAAAAGAACCTATTTTCCATATATCAAATTTATATTATTAATATATGTGATTTATAATTATAATATATTGTAATATATTAAACAATTTATCAATTTTATATATTACAATACATAATACAATATAAGAAAAAAAATTATTTGTTCCAAAAAAAAAAAAAAAAATGAAATTTCATTGAAGAGGAACGAAAGATAAAAAAATTTCTAAATGATAAAATAAAAAAAAAAAAAAAAAAAAAAAAAAACTATTAATAAATTTAAGGATATTATAATTTTAAAATTAATAATAATTTTATAGAATTTTAAATATAAATGTAAAATCTTAAATAATATAATAATATAATTAATTTATTATAAAAGGTAAATGGTATAATAAAATATAACCATAATTTTTCTTATGCAATTTTAAATATCCCATTAAAAAAAAAAAAAAACGAAAAAAGAAAGAAAACTAAAAAATATATACTTTATGAAATAATTAAAACTACCGTTTAAAGTTAAAATTAAGGATAATATAATTAAATGATAATTATATCATTCAATTACCAATCTATCTAATTATTATATTATGTTAAATTATATTATCAATTATTATCAATTATACAAAATAACACCAAACGAAAATTTAAAAAATGTAAAAATAAAAACTAAAATATTAATTTGTTATATAATTTATTATCCTTCCGCAAAAATTAAAATGAATATACTCTTTCACATCATAAAATATGAAGAAATAAATTTATTTTTATTCGTAAAAGTTATTTAGAGTAGAATAAAAATAATATTATATTATAAACATTGCAAAATAATTCCATTTCTTTCATATCATATTTGATAAAAATAATTTTTTATTATATTTTTATACAATATGTAATCTATTTTAAAAAAAGAAAAAGAGTTAACCCTATCATATATTAATACTATTAATTAAAATATTATTTTATAGAAGAACATGACATTTAATTAAATTTGTATAATATTTTAAAAAAATAATAATAATAAATTATTATAAAAAGTACTATATACTATTTAATTAAATGCATTCTCTTTGCTAATAAATCTTAAATAACAATTAACTACTCCATATTATTATAAAAAATTTTTTTTTTTTTTTTTACATAATTTATTATAAATTTTTTACTATAAATAGACATAGTAATAATAATAACTTTATAAAAAACAAAACTAATTAATATATTAAAAATTAATAATTAAAAATATATTAGTAAATATAAATAATGGATAATAAATAATATTTTATAAAATAATAATTATATAATATTAAAATAATAATTATATAATATTTATAATAATATATAATATTAATACTTATAATAATAAATATATAATTTATTTATTTATTTATTTATTTATTTATTTATTTATTTATTTATTTATTTATATATTATTATTATTATTATTATAAATATTATTATTATTATGATTATCATTATTATAAATATTATTATTATTACAATTATTGTATTTTTGTATAATTTAATACCTATAGCGGTATAAAAATTATACAAAACAATATATATTTAAATATATATTAGAATATATTATAATATATACTCTAATATAAATTTTATTTAAAATTTTTAATTAATATATTATATTGGAAATTAATATTTTACCGATCCGGCAAAATATGATTCGCTAATATCATGAAACCCAATCTTTAAAAGGTCCTCAACCAATGTATGAAAAAAAAATTATTTATTGCTAAAAGAAATAATTTTTTAATAAAAATTAATTTGTTAAATATAAATATTGTAATAATGAATACAATTTAATTATTAATATAATATATTCATTATTATTTATTTGTATTCATTTGTATACATTTTAACAAAAGCAAAAAAACTTTATTAAAAAAAAGATCATTTTTATAAATTAATTATAAATTAAAAAAATTTATAATACAAATTTATAATAAAATAACAGTAAATACATAAATATATAATAATATAAATTATATATAATAAATATAATAGTATAATATTAAGAATATATAAGATAATAGAAATTAACAATTTAAAAAAATAAACCATATTATAAATCAATGAATATAAAATTAATTTTATAAATACAATTAATATTAATAATATTTATCATTAAATAAATAATATATCAATAAATAAATTAATATTAAAAAATAAAATATTCTGTGATTATCTAGGTAAAAAAAAATCCTTATCAAAAATTTAAAAAATTCCTTATTCATTTATTTATTCATTTATTCATTTATTTATTCATTTATTTATTCATTTATTTATTTATTTATTTTATTTATTTATTTTATTTATTTATTTTATTTAATTTAAAAAACTCCATAAAAAAATTACTAAGTTGTTAAGCCCATAATATTCTTCCTCCTTAGTAAATTATTATCTTATTTATTTTATTAATGTTAAAAAAATAAATAATCTTTTTTCTTTTATTATTATTTGCTTATATATATATTTTTTTTTATTTATTAACTTGTTTATTTATATATTATTTATTTATTTATTTATTTATTTATTTATTTATTTATTTCTTAATTTATTATTTATTTATTTATTTATTTATTTAGTTAGTTATTTATTTATTTATTTATTTATTTAGTTATTTATTTATTTATTTATTTATTTATTTATTTATTTATTTATATATGATTTTATAATACTTTTGTTCTTAATTTTTTTATATAAAAAAGAATATTATTTTTTTTTTAAAAAAAATATATATATATTATTATTAAATTAATCCTTCTTTCCTTTTTTACTTACAATTGAAAAATGCGTTACATTTAAATATTATTCTTTTTTTAATAGTATCTATAATCTATAAGATATAATTAATTAATTATAAAAAAAAAATATAATAAATACCAAAATAATATTTAATTTTAAAATATTAACTAAATATATATATATTTTTTTTTGGTTAAAGTTTATTAAAAAAAAAAAAAAAAGGTAAATACTTTGTATATATAGCAGTTAAAATTTGAGGAATAAACGATGAATTAACTTTTAAATATTAAAACATTATATTATTAACTTATTATTAATTAATATTATTATATACAACAATAAACAGTGAATCAGTATAATCTTTTTTTAGCATAATATTTAATATTTAATTATTATATACTAAATTATTATAAAAGTTAAATGGTGGCTAATTCTTTTTTGTTTTGTTTTTTACTTTGTTATTATTATTTTTAATTTTTGTGCTTTTTTTTTTATTTCCTTTTTTTTTTTTTTTTTTTTTTTTTTTTTTTTTTTTTTTTTTTACTCTTTACTTTTTCTTTATTTTTTACATTTACTTGTTATAGAAACCTTAATTAATTAAATTAAATATTTAATTTAATTAATGAAAAAAACACATTTTCATCACAAACACTAACTATAAAAAGAAAAAAAAATTTATTACTTATATTTTGGTAAAAAATATTACATATTTTAATATTAATGTATACTAAAAATAGTTTATAATTCAAAGTATTTGAAAATTATTATCATATCATAATTATAATGAAAAAATGGTAACAATAGAAAAACTGTTCATAAAGATTTTTTTTTATTACAATAAAATTAATAATAGATATAATTGTATTTTTTAAGATAAAAAGAAATGGATCTTACACATAATTATATGTATAAAAATTTTATATTTTATTTATTATTTTATTATATTAATTTAATTTATTATTTTAATTATTATTTACATAATTACTAAATAATTTTAATATTTAAATAATTAAAAATTTCATATATATGTCAACACGCTTTTATATACTTATAGAGAAATATCAATACATATAAACAATTTTATATATACAAATAACCATATAATTAATCTATTAATAAATTATGTATACTTTCAGTATATTATCAGGAATAATCAGATGTAACCTAATTTATAACCGGTAGCAATTATATTAAAAATAAAAAACAGGAAAAAAAAATAATATAATATTTTATTAAATATAATATCTAAATAAAAAAATTTTTTTTTTTTTTTTCTTATTTAATTTATATGTGAATGGATTAAGAAATTTTTTACTTTTTTAACTTTTATATTTAAAAGGTTAGATAAATTATTAGAATAAATAATAACATAATAATAATATTAATAAATAATAAAGTTTTGTATGCTATAATATATTTGAAATATGAAATATTTATAATATTTTTTTTTAATTTCAATATACTATATCATATATATTTAAAATACTCATAATAAAAAAATAAATATCAATATCATTAATTAAATGTTGCTTTATACCTAATTCAATATTTCTAATTTTTATATTTATTTTTAATTTTTTTGTTTTAAAATTTTCAATATCGTTAAATATTATATTATACATAATTCAATATTTACAGTGTATTTTAACTTTAACATTTATTTTTAACTATCCCATTTTATAATAATAATTTTTATTTTTATTTTTCACATTTTATTTATTTTATTTATTATTTGTTTTAACATTATATACATGTATTTGTTAATCATTTTGAAATTATATGATATTAATAATAAAATTAAAAAAACAACAATTTTAAATATATAAATTTATAGTTATTCCACAACTATAATAATTAACAATTTTATATTAATATATTTATTTAAAACATTATTATATTAAAAAAATTAATAAATGATAATTAGTTTGCTTTATAAGTTGAAAAAAATAATAATAATAGTTTTTAAAATAAAAAAATATTTTTCATTTTATATTTTGTATTGATGGTATTACGCTTTGCTGACATTACGCTTCAATATATATTATTAATTTAATTATTAAATCATTAATCATTAATAGTTAAATGATATAAAAGGTTAAATGATTATTGGGATTAAATACATAAATTTTTTTTAAAGTTTTGAAAAAATAAAATTATATATTTTAAGATTTCAGTATATTAAAATAATTTTTTTAATATAAAAAATATTTTAATAATAATATATATATTTTTTTCTTTATAATTAATAACAGTATTAAAAAGATGAAATTAATTGGTAATTTAAATTTGAAATATCTTTAATAAATTTTATTATACTGAAATAAATTGTCAAATAACATAATAAATAATAAATAAACCATGAGAGAAAATCAATAAAATCCTTTATATATTTTTATTATAGTATATCAACATAATTATATCTCATTTTTATCATATAAAATTATGTTTCATTTGAATAATGATTTATAATTATTGTTATTAGTATATTTTTAATTATTTATTATAATTAATAGTATTATCTATACATATAGATGGAAGTAAATTAATATGCTATATATCTATAGGATATGTCAGATATTTTCAACATTTTAAAAAATTTCATATTTGAATAATATCTTCAAATAATTAAATAAAAATTCAATATAATTTTTTTGGAAATCTAATTTGCAATAATCTGTTTATATATATTTATATCTTTTGAAAGACAAATATAATAACAAAATATATATTTCAACATTTTTTTAGAATTTTGTTACAACATATACAACAATTTAAAATGCTTATTTTTTTCTTTTTTCTTTTATCCAATTGTATAAATTTATGAAATTTATCAATTAATGAAATAACCATCAATTACTTATCAATTTTTAATTTAATTATAAAAACATCAAGGAATTAAAAAATTTAAATTAAATTATATTAGAAATTATATAAATGATATATATAAATATATTTACATATTTTTTTTCTATATTTATAAATTTGAGTTTATTATTTTGATATATCGATACAAATAAAATGTTTATTAAAATCAATAACACTTTTTATATATAAATAACAACAGTATGATAATATATTACTATTACCTTTAGAATGTTTATAAATTATTATATAAAGATTATAAATACATATAGACATGAATTATAAATTAACAAATAATAAAAAAAATGATATAATATTCAGTATATAATTATATTTATGCATTTCCATTAATTTTTTTTAATTTAAAAATTAATGTTTTCAATTTATTCATATTATCAAATTTTTATAACAATATCAAGAAAAAAAATATTATATTTTTATATTAACTTTTTATATTTTATATAATATTAATTTGTATATTTAATGTTTTAATTATTAATCTATATATTATTATTTTTTTTTATTTTTTTTTTATTTTTTAAATTTTATTCATTTTCTTAATAAATCAAAACCAAAACCAAAACCAAAACAAAACAATAAAAACAATAATAACAAAAAATAAAAAACAAAAAATATTTTTAAAATATTTCTTTGTAAATATATCAACAACACATTTTCACTATATTAAAATTGAAAATATGTTAAAATTAAAAGACCAACAAATAGTTCCACCTGAAGTGGACCAAGTTACTTTATGTGAACTTGACAATGAATTAAGTAAGTATTTTATATTTTTATAGTATTTAATTTTTATAATTAAAAATGAATTGACTTATTTTTATTTTATTTTATTTTATTTAATTATTATTTTTTTAATATATATATATTATTATAAAAATTTATCAAATAAAAGTTCAATTAAAAGGAAAAGATGATCCTAATATATCAAGATATTATAGAAATCAAGTAAATTAAATTATTATAATATTTACAGAAATTAATATATATATATCTAAAATATTAATTATTATTATTATTATTTAAAAAAAATTCATATATGAATGATTTTTTTTTTTGTTTTGTTTGTTAATATTAATATATATATATTTTATATTTTCCTATGAATATATTTATATAATTTTATTTTTTATAATAAAATTATTTATTCATAAAAGGGTATTGATTTTCCACATATTATAGTACCATATGAAATAAAAAATATAAAGAAAAATACTAATTCTTGTTTAATTCATAGGTATATTATAATAATGATTAAATTATATAAATATATGGAATAGCAATAATAATTCAAATAAGAATTTTTATTAAATTTTATTTATTCTATTATATAAAAATATAAAATCAATTTATGTATATCTTAATATAATTATTATTAAAATCAAACAAACAAATAAATAATTTAATTATAAGTGATGAAAGTGAATGTAAAGAAAATGTACAAAATATACCATATGAACAAACTAAAAATTTTTTAAAAAAAGGTTACGATACTATAAATAATTTTATATTTAATCCATTAAACACTATATTTGGTCAGGTAATTAATATATAATTTTCTATATCTACTTGTTATTTATTATTTAAATTATCAATAAATAGGTTAACTATGAATTTATATTTATATTAAAAATTTTTTATTTTATTTTATTTTATTTTATTTTATTTTATTTTAAATCCATTTTATTATTATTATTATTATTATATTTTTTTATAATTTACATATATGTAAATATCATCGTCACCACCACTATTAATTAATTAAAATATTATATATAAATAATTCAGTCAGAAGGATATTTAAGAAGAATTCAATATGAAAATAATCTTCAACCTATTAAAGCTTTTGCTTGGCATAGATATCAACAAGTTTTTGCTATTGCTCATCGACAAGATGTAGTTTATTTATATGATTTATATTCAGAAAGTAATTTTTTTTTTTTTTTTTTTTTTTTTTTTTTTTTTTTTTTTTTTTTAATTTGCAATATTAAAATTTAGAAATATATAAATATATATATGTATTTGCAATATTTATTTACATTTGTAATATATAATATTTTATAATATATTTACATTTATATTATTATATGAATTAAAAATTTTATTTTATTTTTCTAATTATAATTAAAAAAAAAAAAAAAAAAAAAAAAGCATGGTTCCCACAGTCACCAAAAGGATTATTCCATGAAGAACAAAAAGATATTACTTGTCTTGAATGGAAACCAATGTCTTCTATATGTTTAGCTGTTGGTACAAGGTTAATATTTGTTAATTATTATTATCATTATTTTTATTATGAATCTTATTATATATATATATATATATAATTATATAATTATAATTATTTTATTAATAATTTATTTATTTATTTATTTATTATTATTATTATTATTTCTTGGTTAATGGTTTATATTAATATATAATAGTACTGGTGTTTGCCTTTGGAAAGTTCCATTTGAAAATACTAATGAATCTCTTAATTATGATTCTATTGGTCAAAATCCATTTACTTCTATAAAGAGTGATGTTTTAAAAGTAGGGTCAGCTATGTTACAAGTTTTAAAATATCCAGGATTTTGTCATGTTTCTTCTTTATCATGGTCACCTGATGGTCTTTTTTTAGCTGTAGGTTCTGCTGTAACAAATACAATTATTGTTTGGGATGTTGCTGCTAAAACTCCAGTTGCTTTATCTGGTGCTGGTGGTAAAGGAACTACTCTTTTAACTTGGAGTAATGATGGTAGCTTTTTATGTCAATCTTGCACGTATGTTTATTTTATTTTATTTTATTTTATAATATTATATATATATATATTATAAATAATAAATTAAGAATTATTATTATTATTATTATTATTATTATTATTATTATTATTATTAATTTTTTTTTCTTTCTTTTTCCAATTTTATCTATTTTATCTATTTTTTTTTTCCTATTAAATCTAGTGATAATATTTTAAGAATATGGGAAACTAGAACATGGACTTGTCGTACTATTCCATTAAAAAATACTTGTCATGTAATAATTTATAATAATATATAATAATATTATATTATATTATATTATTTATATTCACATAATTTATTTGATTGTATTATATATATATTTTATTATGTATTAAATTATTATTATTAGACTGCCTGCTGGTATCCAGATAATCGTACTTTAATATTTTCTGTAAAAGATAGTGATGAAATATCGGGAATTCAAATGTTATGGTCACCACCAAAACTTGGTATTTTTTATTTTTTATTTTATTTTATTTTATTTAATATATATCTCAATATATGAAATGAATATAATAAAATTTGATAATAAATTATTAATTCAATTTATAAATTTTTTTTATCTTATATATATATATATTTTAATAGATTATACCATTTTAGTACAAGAAAATTTAGGTATAACTGAAGCTGAAACAATTAATGGAAATAAAATTTGGTAATTTTTTTTTTATTTTTCTTTTTTATTTATTTATTTAAATGTTTTTTTTTCCCAAAAATTATGATATATATATTGTAGTTATTGCTTATTATCATCTATTTATTAATCATATTATAATATATTATTTTATATTATATTTATTTACTTATTTATTATTATTATTATTATTATTTTATTAGTATTGGTGGTCCAATTAGAAGACTTTGTATTGATCCAACTGGTCAAAGATTAGTAATTAATTTTGAAGAAAGAGATAACCCAGGTTGTGAACTTTTAGGTTTATTCTCTATATTAAGAAAACCTTATTTACGTTATCAACCAATGTAAGAATTGTTTTTTATATAATATTCCTTATTATTTATATAATTAGTATTAATATAATTTATTATAATATTTTATATATTAATTTAATATAAATATATATTTGTTGAATTTATTTATTATTTACATTTATATATTTTATTCTGTTTTAATTTAATTATATAATAATTATAAATTTTTGTATATATTTATATTTTCTTTTTCTTTTTTTTTTTTTTTTTTTTTTTTTAAAGTGGTTTTATTCGTGGACCTAATTGGCATCCAGGTGCACCAAAACCACAACCACCTCGTTCACCATATAATGATCATGATACAAATGAAGGTTATGTACCAATGCCAAGATTAATGTCATTTGCTTATGAATTTCAACGTGGTGCTTTGTTATCTGTTTGTTGGGAAAATGGAAAAATAAGTTTTATTCCATTATTATTTAATTAATAATAATAATAATAATAATAATAATAATAATAATAATAATAATAATAATAATAATAATATATAGTATTATATATATACATTGATACATTGATATATATATTTTTAGTTTTTAAAAGAATAAGAACACGAGTAATACTTTTTAAAAAAAAAAAAAAAAATTTTTTTTTTTTCATTTCTATTATCTTTTGTTTATAATATATATTTATATTTAATTTATAATTTATATACAATTAAAAAATAAATCTAATTTCAGTTTTTTTTTATAATTCATCATTTTTTATTATTGTTATTTTTCAAATTGATCTATATATTTAAAATATTTATATAAATCCATATAATTACATTTTATATTACTTTTTTTTTCCTTTTTTTTTTTTTTTTTCGTTATTTTATATAAAGTATCTTTTATATTTCATTCATAATATAATAAAAATATTAATAATCATAAAAAAAATAATAAAAATAATAAAAATAAAAAATAAAATAATGATTAATTAATTAAATAATTTAAAAAGATATGAATACATATTATAGATTTTGTGTAACTATGGAAACTTTATATATATTTTAAAATAAAGAAAATAATAATAATAATAATAATAAATAAAGTTTTGTTTTTACTATATTAATTATATAAGATTTTTAAAAACAAAACAAAAACAAATTATTTTTATTATTAATTAAAGTTTAAATAAAGTTTTAATATATATAAACAAAAATTCTTTTTTTTTTTTTTTTTTTATATTAAAAAAAAAATAAAAAAGTGATAATAAGAACAGAAAAAAACAATATAAAAATTAGTCAAGAAAAAAAAAGAAAGAATAGACAAGAATAGAAGTAGTATATAATACTTTGTTTTATATAATTATTTTAATTGATAATTAATATAAATATATATATTTTTATTTTATTCAATTTTTATTATTTTTTTTTATATTTTTCTATTTTATTATTTTATTTATTATTATGTATTTTTCTTTATTTTTTTATTTTTTTTAATATACTTAAAAAATATTTTTTCTAAATACTATTTATTTCTATTTGGTATCATTGAAAAAAACTATAATAGAATATATATAATTGTGATAAATCTTTCATATTTTTTTTTTTTAATGTTTTAAATATATTTAAATAAAATCTACAATACTACATCATAATCATAATCTGGTGGATAGTGAATGATAGCGTCTAATTATAGATAAAATATAAAATATATATAGTAATATAAATGAAAAATAATATTTATATTTAAGAAAAAAAAAAGAAGTATAAGTATTTATAATGAAATATTGTTATAATTTTAATAGTTTTCATTAATAATGAGCAAAAGATAAAAAAAAAACAAAAGAAAAAAATAAAAAATTAAAAAAAAAAAAAAAGTGAATGATTCATACGATGTGGTGAACAATTAGGATAATCAAAGAAATTAATATTTAAATTTTCAGCAATCATGACTCCTAATCTTCTTAATTCTTCTAAATTTTTTGTTTTTCCTGATATTTTTAATGGATGCATTTTATAACCTCCTAAAATTAAATAATATTTTCTTGTATCCCATTGATCTTTTATTATTATTATTATTATTATTATTATTATTATTGTTATTATTTTTTATTTAATTATATATATATGTATATATGTAAGTTTTTAAGTATTATTATAATGTTAAATTTAATATGCTAACCTGTTTTTTTAACTTTGATATAAATATTATATATATCATTAACTGTAACAGTTTTACCAAGAATTCCAATTTTAATAAAAACATATAATTCATCATCAGCAATTAATCGGTAAATATTTATTCCCATTTTTGAAATAAATAACACAAGTGATCCTACAAAACATAGTGCAAAAATTAAAAAGAGTAACTATATATGTCAAATAAGTTATATATTTTTTTTATTATATATAATACATAATATATAATAATAATATATATATATATATATTATAAATCAATTAATTATTATATGAATTAGAAATATTATATTACTAATATATAAAGTAATTAAAAGATATACTTTATATATCAATTATACAAGCTAGTAATATTATATTAATAATATATAAAGTAGTGCTGATGTATATTATATTTTTCTTTATTATTATTATTATTATTATTATTATTATTATTATTATATATATATACATACATCTTTAAAACTTTTTTTAAAACCGATAATTAAAGCACCGATTAATGTTACAATAGTTAATATTAAGGAAAGCCAATAATATTTATTTCTAACATTTATAACCAAATCTAGCATTGTATTTTTTTTTTTCAACATTATTATTATTATTATTATTATTTAATAAATGATTTTATAGATAAATAATATAAATTATTATACTAAATATATATAATAATATATTAATAATTATAATGACAAATATAAATAAAATGAAAAAAAAAAAGATAAATATATATATATATTTTTAAAATAAAAATAATAAAAACAAGAATAAAAAAAAATAAAGATAAAAAAAAAGAAAATGAATATTTCTTTAATATTAAAAGTAGTATGCAAAGTAAGTTGAATATAAATATAATATAAATATAATTATATTTAATAGAAAAAAAAAAAAAAAAAAAAAAAGATATAGGATAAAATATAATAAAAATAATTTTTTTTTACCATTTTGATTTGTTGGTGTATAAGGATAAAATGGATTCATATCCATTTCTTGTAATAATTTTTTTTCAGCTGGTTTAAATGGCCACATTATTATTATTATTATTATTTTTGTTTATATGAAGTTTTTTTATTTTTATTATAATTTCTTTTTCTTCTTCTTATAACTATTAAAATATTTGAACAATTAATGATCTTTTTTTAAAAAAAAATCAAAAAATAATATAATTTTATTATTTTTATTAAAAGAAAAGAAGAAAAAGATACTAAAGAAACTTAAAAAACATAAAATATCAAATAAAAAATTAAAAGATATATGTATTTTTTACCAATATAATTTTATTTCGGAGTTTTTTTTTTTAATTGTATTTATTTTTATGCTTGAGTTTAATATATTATAAATTATATATCTTTATGTTTTCAACGTTTTACATTTTAAACTTTAATTATATTAATTTTTATATGTTTTAATAATAAAAAAAAATTTTTTTAAACAATTTATATAATAAATAATACATGAATGAAGAAGAGAAATTAACTATAAAATTGAAAAATATTAGGTACAAAATTTAAAAAAAAAACAAAAACAAAAACAAAGTTTTCTTAAAGTTACACAAGATGAAAAATAGTCATTTCTAATTTTATTAATTCAATACTTAAAGTTTTTTTCATCTTTACTTTTAATGATATTAATTTTTATTTATTTTTTATAATTATTTTCGTTATTGTATATAATATAATAATATATAAATATATTAAACAATAATATGTTTATTATAATATCATATACATATATATATTATTTATTGATATATGAAGAAATATATTTATTACTAAAAAGAAATATATATTTTTATATTTCTTATTTTGAAGTAACTTTTTAAATGTTAAAAATTATTGCTATTAAACTATTATCCATAAATAAGTTAAAAATATATTGTAAAGAAAAAAAAATAATAGATAATTAATAATAAATGTAATTATAAATATATATATTGTTTTAAATAATATATAATATTAATAATATTAATATGACTTTTTTTTTTTTTATTAAATTAAATAAAAAAAAAAAAAAAAAATAAAATAAACAAGAAAAATTAAAAGGTCTAAAAATATAAGAGTAAATTCTATATAACTTTTTTTTTCTTTTAATAATAAATATTAAATAAGCTATGCTAATATATATAAATAAATAAATAGTAAAAATAAGTAGTACATATAATAAATTAAAAATAATCATGATATAAAGAAAATACTGTAATATATATTACCTTTTTTTTTTTTTTTTTTTTGATAATTATTATAATCTTATTTTTACTTTTATTTATTATTATTATTATTATTATTTTTTATTTTCTATATATATATAAATAAATCTTTATCTCGATTATAATTTTTTTTTTCCTTTTTCTTTTTCTTTCTTTTTTTTTTTTTATTTTTATTTTTACTTTTTACTTTTTATTTTTTTACTTCTTGTAATATATTTTTCCTTATTATAAATTATCATTTATTTATTTTATTATAATTAATTTTTTATTTTATTTTATTTTATTTTATTTTTTTATTTTTCTAATTATTTATATAAATTTATAATATTTTAATTTATTATTATTATTATATATTATTATTATTATATATATATATATATATTTTACTTTATTTATTTATTTTTTTTTTTTTTAATTAATTATATAAATTATTAAAATATTTTATTTTTATTTTTTTATAAAAAAAAATAAAAAAATAAAAAATCAGAATAGTATCATACAAAGACTAATCGATAGTATAATAAAGAAATTTAGATAGGTATTCTTTACATATCGAGAAAGACCTGCATCTACATATTCAACTTCTCTTCTTTCTGGATGATATGTTGTTGGCCATCCTATCATCTCTAGAATTGATAATAAATGTGGACCAAAGGGAGACATCCACCATAATTCTTTTCTAGCTTTTTCTATTTCACTCATATAAGCAAATGAGCCTTTTTCAATTAAATCATCAATATCTTCTCCTTTACGAACAAATGGTCTAAGAAGAAAATCTGGCTTATTGGTATATTCATCATCATCTAAATGTCCTATACAAGTTCCTGCTACAAAATTTCCTTTGATGGTGTGCAAATAGGTAGTAATATCCTTATCTATTGATTCTACTGTAAATACACGCTAATTATATATATATATATATATATGAGTATATGTTGAATTATTAAATATAATGATTTAAAAACAAACAAAGAACAAAGAACAAAAAACAAACAACAAAATACAAAGAACAAAAAACAAAAAAAAAAAACAAAAACAAAAAAACAAAAATAATGATTATTAATATAATTATTATAACTTTAATTTTTTTTTTTCTTTTTTTCATTATAACTTATATAAATAAATATAAATTTTATAAATCTTCATTTAATTAATTTACCTTTCCTGATGTAGCGATATCATAGATTTCTTGTGCAAGTTGACCAGATTGACTTTTATGAAAACCATCAATCCAATCTATTTGGGATACAATTTCATTATTATTACCATATTCCATAATAACTTTTCCTCTATCCTTTAAATAAGCACCAGTCTTATTCATTTGAATATATTTATCAAAAATTTGCATATGTTGCCAACCCATAATAACATTTTCACTTCCTTTTGTTGCCGTTATTACTCTTGGTGCTAAATATTTTAATTGCATATCTTCGAAAAGATCTCTCCAAGAGGTAATAAAACCAAGACCATGAACTAATTCATGAATAGCTACATATACAAAATCGTGTTGTTCGTCATCGATACGGTCAGTATTTTGATTGTGAAAATACCAATTAACATCAGAATTAAATTCGGCAGTAATATCATATTCTGCATAATCTGGTACTCCTTTTGATACAATATTTAATTGTTTGAATAAAGCTTGAGGGTATAAATAAATATCTGTATCCCCATCAGATGGATTTACAGCTTTTGCAGGGTGTGATGCATATGGATAAGCTTGACCTAACTTTCCTAATTTTTTTTTAATTTTTTTGTTAATAAATTATGAAATATTAATAATTATAATATTATGGTCATAATTATAATTATTAAAATATAATATATATAAATATAAATAAAATTATAAGGAAAAAAGCAAAAAAAAAAAAAAGACAAGGAAATAAATAAATAAATAATAAATAAATAATAAATAAATAATAAATAATTAATTAAATAAATAATAAATAAATAATAAATAATTAATTAAATAAATAATAAATAAATAATAAATAAATAAATAAAAAAACAAAAACAAAAACAAAAACAAAAAGAAAAACAAAAAATAACAACAAAAAATGTAATATAAATATTTTATTATTATTTACTTCTTGTAGGATCATCAGCATTACATGCTGAACCATCTGGATGAGCTAATTCACAAAATGAAGTTAATGTAGCATTTATTAATATTGGACCAGCATAGATATTTACGACTTCTGCTATCTTATAAGCTAATATATTATTGATTTAGTATTATTAAATTAAAAAAAAAAAAAAAAATTGATAAATAGATTATAATTAATATATATATATATAAATAATTTAGTTTTCTTTTTTTATTTTATTTATAATTCTAATAATTATAATTTTAATTCTAATAACTATCTATTGAATATACCTGCATCTTTAAAATCTTTTTCAGCTTTTCTACAGATTCCTGTATTTTTAATTTCACAATTAAATGTTATTTGAAAAGCTTCATCACCTTTAAGACGAGGCGGTATGACATTTACTTCTGTATCGATTATTGGAATTTCATCATTACCTTCAATAATTTCTTCAGTATCATATGCATGACGATTACTCATAAATTTCTTATAAGGATTTACAATAGTTTTATTATATATATATTTCATATTTGAAGAGATAGATTTCCATTTTGATTCTTCATGAATTTTTGTTGGTACATATACCCAATCGGTGTTGTCATCTAAAACATTTAGATGATGGTCTATACGGAATGAATTTCTCGCATGAACAGATTGAATTGAATTTAATAATATAAAAAAGAAAACAATATTTTTTATAAAGACATATAATGTTTTTGATTTTGATTTTTGTTTCGCCGTATACCGAAAATTATTTAAAAGCATTTTGATATATTTTTTAAATTATTAATATTTAAAATATTATATATTTGGAATAAGTCTTTATTATAATTTTATTTATAAGTCTTTTCTTAATTACTATTATATACTATATATTCATTAGACTTAAATTTATTATTAAATTTATTTATTTTTTAAATGAATTTATTTGAGTAATTTTTTTAATTTAGATGTATATATTTTAAAATGAAAAGATTCGATAATATATTGATAATATAATTTTACAAATTGATTAATAAATTTAATTATATATTATTTGCAAAAAAAAAAAAAAAAAAAAAAGTATAGAAAATAGTATTTATTTTAGATGAATATTTCCGTATTTATTTTTGATTATTTTGAAACTTAAATAATATAATTTGAAATTTGAAAATACTGAAATTTATTTATTCATTAATGAATGAAAATATTTCTTCTTTTTTTTTTTTGTATATATTTATATATATATATTTATAGTTGTAATTTTAATATTTGTTACAGATTATAAAAATATTTTAAATATTTTTAAAAAATAAGGGCTTTATTTTTAATATTCTATTTTTATATTTGTATACAATATTAAAATCTTATTATTTTATTATCAATATTATTAGTCTGTTTCTTAATGTTAATAATTTGATAGTTAATTTTATTTCAAAATTTCTTTTGAATTGATTAAAAGTTTTTATTAAAAATAATATTAATATTATTATTAATGTATAACTTTTAATATTTATATGAATTTCTTTATTAACTTATTAACAATCTTTCATTTTTTTTTTTCATTTTATAATATTATTATTTCTTTTTTATTTTATTTTTTTTTTTTTTTATTTAAATTTTTTAATAAAAACTAGAGACAAATATCAAAATTTATATATTTTTTTTTTAATTTATTATTAAGGAATAATTATACACAAAAAATAATAGAGTTATAATATATGATAGTAATATAAATTGCATATATATAAATAAGTATATATAAATAAGAGAATAGTGTGTAATATATAAATGAATATTTTTTTTATTTTAAATTATTATTAGTAAATAATTAATAATAATATTAATATTAATTTATATTGATATTAATTTATATTGATATTAATGTATATTGAAATTATAGATTATTGATAATTTTGTAATAAATATTAAGAAAGGATCATGATAATAAAAAAAAATATATATATATATGATATATGATATATGATATATGAAGTAGAATACTAAAATATATACTATTCTATATTAGTATGAAATAACTTAAAACAATACAATTTAAATAAGAGAAAATTAAGACAAAAGTTTTATAAAAATATTAAATAATAAAAAATAATATTAAATAAACAATAAATAGCATATAATAGTAATAATACTAATAATAATGATTAATAATGAATATTTAATTAAATAAAAGAAATAAATGAATGAATTAATAAATATATATATTATTATATTCATTCATTTATTTCTAATATATAAAAACATAATATGATTTAATTTAATTATTACTATAAAATAATAATTGTTTTAATAATTAATAATTATTTTTAATATAATAATTTGTTAAGTTATTATTATAAATAATATAATTATTATTATAAGAATTATATTATAAAATTCATTATTTATAATTATATTTATTATAAATTATTAAGAATTATTTTAAATTATAATTATTATTAATAGTTTAATTATTAATTTATTTTTTTCTATTTAATTAAAAAATTTATCTTTAATCATTTTCTTTAAAAACAAAAAACAAAAAACAAAAATTATTAAGTTACATATAATAATATAATAACAATATATTGATAATATATTACATAATATGATAAATCAATATATTTTTTAAGGAATTAATATAAAATAGTGGTCATTTAGAGTAACAATGAATTGTTACATAATCTTAATTAATTAAAAAGGTAAAAATAAATCTTATTTATATACAATTTAAAATAATAATAAAAAATTTTTTGATTTTTTTAAAAATCACAGGAATGTGAAATTCTTATATAATTTATATATAATATACAATATAATATAATATATTTATAATATATTGCAATATTAATCATTATAATATTATATGGATAAATAAATAAATACATAAATAAATAAATAATAAATAATAAATAAATAAATAAATAAATAAGTAAATAAATAAATAAATAAGTAAATACATAAATAAATAAATACATACATACATACATAAATAAATAAATAAATAAATAAATAAATAAATAAATAAATAAATAAATAAATAAATAAATAAATAAATAAATAAATAAATAAATAAATAAATAAATAAATAAATAAATAAATAAATAAATAAATAAATAAATAAATAAATAAGTAAATCATTAAATTATAAAAAACAAGTATATATATGGTATAAGAAATATCAATAAAAGTTTTTATTTCATTATAAATTATTGATTTTAGTTATTTTAATTTTTCAATACTTTTATTAAGTTAAAAATATACAATGAATAAATTTTTAAAAATTATAAAGGCTAATTATAAATCATGTGTTATTTTATTTATAATTTTTTTTTAAGATATGACCTTTTTAACCCATACAGTATTATTTGTATAACTACTACGTTGATTAATAAAATTTAACTGTTTTTTATTTAATGGTTGATATAGACAAGTTGGACTTTGGAATTTTGTTACACTTTTCCATGGTTGAAAAGACATTCCTTCTATTTTAATATCAATGCATTGAACATCAGGTATTTTAAGTAATGCTCTTACTGCATTTAAACTATAATCCATATAAATAGGAAAATCTATTTTTATTTGCTTAAATATTTTTGGTGAAGATTTGTTATCTATTTTTTTTTTTTTTTTTATATATATATGGCAAATAAATAAATAAATAAATAAATAAATAAATAAATAAATAAATAAATAAATAAATAAATAAATAAATAAATAAATAAATAAATAAATAAATAAATAAATAAATAAATAAATAAATAAATAAATAAATAAATAAATAAATAAATAAATAAATAAATAAATAAATAAATAAATAAATAAATAAATAAATAAATAAATAAATAAATAAATAAATAAATAAATAAATAAATAAATAAATAAATAAATAAATAAATAAATAAATAAATAAATAAATAAATAAATACCTTCTATAGAATAATCATTTATCATTAATTTTCTGTTTTCAATAATTTTTTCAGCTTTTTCAGCAAATACTTTCATCATCGTCTCAAAACATAATGAGTATTTATGTAAATTTGAATTTTGGAAAAATGATTCGGCTATTTCTATAGAATATAGATTATTTAGCTTAGTTAATTCCATTAATAAATCGGTTGATACATCACTTATATCAATATGTATGGCTTCTAATTGTTTTAATGATAAATAATGTTTTAATATAAGACTGGTATAATGACCACAATTAATGATAGTTAATTTTTTAACATTTTGTGGAAAATATGTTACTAAATCATCAAAAGGAATTACAAATAAAAAATTCACTCTGAAAAATGATAATTCTTCTAGATTTTCACATATTTGGAATATTTCTGTAGTATTTAAAGCATCGAAAGAACATCGAGAACATTGAAATGTTTTTAATTTTGATTTCTTTAATGGTACTAAAAAATCAATTTTTGATTCAAAATCTTCTGATGATATACCAATATCTAAACTTTCTGGTTCATTATAATATTTTTCTTCATACCTTTTATATTCATCATAGTCAAACATAAGATTTCGATAATATTTCCGTTGACGTTTAAATGGCCATTCTAAATTTCGAATATAACTTGAATCAATAGATAATACTTCTAAAGAATTATGATACATATAATATACTAATTGAAGATTTCCTGGTTCTGAAAATTCATAAGCTAAATATAATTCTTTTAATGTTTCTAATTGATTAATATTTTTATTTAAAAGGTTTAATTTATAAAATGAATCAATATAAACATTTAAAATTTGTAATGAGGAATAACAATGTCTAAGAAGGAAATCTATTTGATAAGGATGACAGTGACGATAGGATATAGATTTAATATTAAATTCTTTATTTTTAAAATTATTTGATTCTTGGGATGTTAAACTATTATTGCTATTATTATTATCATTGATATTTTCATTTGATATATTATTATTGGTATTATTATTGTTATTATTATCATTTTCCATATCGTTTATTATATCTTCTATGGGAATTGAGTCTTCATCCATATCTTTGCAATAAATAGTTAACTCATTTATTTCTTTTATTTTATTACTATTTTGCAATTTAAATAAGTTAATAAAAGATTTATTTGTTATATTTCCATTAAGTTGAAGTGTTTCTAAATTTTTAAAATTTGGTATAATTGTTTCAATTAAACTATCTTGAGGATAGGAGGTATCTAATCTTAAAAAGTTGATTAATTCAGGATTGGGTAATGCTTTTAAAACATTTTCTAATTCTTTTATTTCACTAGCGACTTTATTTATTTATATTTATTTATTTAATATATATAACACAATATAATATAAAATAATAATAATAATAATAACAATAATAACAATAATAATATAATATAAAATAATAATAATAATAATAACAATAATAACAATAATAATATAATATAAAATAATAATAATAATAATAATATAATATTAATAAATATAAAATAGATATTATTATAAGTATAAATATTATTTATATTTTATAAAAGGTAAAAATAGAATTAAAAAACAAATAATAAAGAAAAAAAAAAACTTTCATATTTTTATATAATTTTTGTTTTTATTAAATTGTAATTTCATATTTTACCATTCGTAAATTGTGGTGAATTAACACGTATAGATAAATGATTTAATTTGTTGCAATTTTGAAGTATCATTTTTAATTTATTTACAGAAGTTGACTTTATATTTAATAATATTAACGAATTTAAATTTGAAAATGCTTTATGATTTTTTGAAGCAATGTCTTTTGTTATTTGAATTATATTTTGTGAAGGATTTCCAATAATAATTAATGATTGTAATTGCCCACTTATTTTCTCAAATAAAAATTTTAAAAGAAAAGGAAGATTTACATTGGTATCAGAACTATTAAAGGAAGAAGAAGAATTAAAATGAGAATAGGTATTGAAATCATTTTTATATTTAGGAGGCAATTCAGAAGTATAAGGTATTCTTTTTGAAGGAAAACGTCTAGATGAATAATAATTATCAGGTTCATTTATATTATCTAAATATGGATTATTAATTTTGGTATAATTATTTGAAGCAGAAAATGAAAATGATTTGTATTGATTTTGAAATTCTTCATTATATGAAGAGATAAATCCTAAGTCAAGTTTTTTTATTTTTATTATATCTTGTTTAATATATTGAGATTCGGTATTTGAAGAAAATATAAGATAAAATGCTTGAAGAAATTTATATAAATCATATAATGAATTTAATTGAGGATCAGACCATAATAATGGTGCTGCAATATTATAAAAAGATTGTGAAACAAGACATAAATTATAAAAATCTATTGGCCATAAATGTTTATTATATGCTTGTACAATTATTCTATGAATAATATCAAATGGTAATGATTTAGCCATTTTATATATTTTTTTTTTTTGTTTGTTTTCTTTTAATATTTTTTAATTTTTTTTGCTTTTGTTATTTATTGTTAAAAGTAATAATCTTTTTTTATTTAAATTTTTATTCATTTATAATCAAAATTTTTAATTATTTATTGGAGTATATATAAAAAAAGATTATTTATATATTAAGAAATAAGCTTAGAAAACAAATTTTCTTCTTCTAATTAATTTAGAGAGAATCCACATATCTTAAATCAAATCACGTGTATTGATCTTAAATTATTATATATAAGGAGAAATGTACAAATATTATTTAACAAATTTAATAAAAATATATATAATTAAAAAATAATTATAATTAATATCAATAAAGCGAATTTAACTTTAAAAGTATAAAAAAAAATGGGAATAAGTAAGTATTTTAATTAAGATTATATTATATTATTATATGTTATATATAATATTGAATATTAAAAAAAGTTATTATTCTTATATAATAAATTTATATATATTTTTGTTTTATTATATTTATATATTTTGATATAATTTTTTATATTTTAATAATATAATTATATTCAAATAGATATATATTTAAAAAGTGTTGGAAATCATACTTCTATTGAAAAATCAGATGATAATAATAAATTAAATATTAAAGATTATCCTGGAGGTAATAATAATTTAAATAATAAATGAATAAAATTACTAATATATCAGTTTTAGTTTTAATTCAATTTCAATTTCAATTTCAATTTCAATTTCATTTTCAATTTCATTTTCATTTTTAGTTTCAATTTTATTTCAATAAATTTTAAAAAATTTATATTATATATCATTTATATTTATATGTATTTTTGTTTAATATATTAATAATTTAAAGGCATTTATACTACAGCTAGAACATGGAAAAGAAAAAATGTATATGATTTTCTAGGACATATTAATCGTTTAAGTAATAATTTTTTTAATATTTTATAAGAAAATATGTTATTTAAATGGTGAATTATAATTTAATATATACATATCAATAGCATTTGGTTTAAATAGAATAAAATATATTGACGGCCATGGTAAAATTGAAATTTCAGAAGGAATTGGTAAATTAAATTTAAATAATTTATTTATACATATTTATTTATATATATATATTAATTTATTTTATATTATGGTAACAAAAAATAATATTTTTTAAAAAAGTTGAAACTGAGGAAGTTGAAAATGCCATGACACCATTTCGTAATTCAGAACAATTTAGTGTAATTATTAAAAAACTTTTGCAAATGGCTATGATTGCTTTTTATCAAGAAAATAGTAAAGATGAATTAAAAATAACTATATTAGTAACCTTTAATTTTGAGGTATTCAAAGTTAATTGAATTTTTAATAATATTATCATTAATTATTTAAATAATGTATATATTATATACTTTATTTTACAGTAAAAAAAATATTTATTAATATTTTTTTTTATAAATATTATAAAAAAATTATTATTAAAAGTTAATGAAACCTGAAATTTATATTCACATCAGCGAATTACCAATTCAAAAATCAGATACAATAAGTGTAGGTTCGGCATTATTACATAGAACAAATGCTAAAGTTAAATATTCTCAATGGGCAAAGTAAGGCTTTTATGTATATAATAGTTGTTGAAATTAATAATATATTTTACCATAAAATAAGAAGAAATTTTAATTTATTAAATTAATTGATATAGAGATCGTTCTTCATATGAAGACCAATTAAGTGAAAAAGATTTAAATGAA
This sequence comes from Anaeromyces robustus, assembly GCA_002104895.1. Lineage (NCBI taxonomy): Eukaryota > Fungi > Neocallimastigomycota > Neocallimastigomycetes > Neocallimastigales > Neocallimastigaceae > Anaeromyces > Anaeromyces robustus. The sequence goes on along the minus strand of MCFG01000012.1, from coordinate 145,571 downwards.
ATAGTTATGTATGATTCAGAAGGAAATTTATATGAAGGTCTTTCAAGTAATTTTTATATATATTATAATGATTCTATATATATTGCTCCAGAAGATGCTGTACTTGAAGGTACTATTGGAAAAATGGTATTTAAGGGATGTAAAGAAATGAATATATTAGTAAAAAGAGAATTTCCGAATATTAATGATATAAAGAAGTGGTCTGGTGCATTTATTACAAGTAAGTATTTTTTTTTTTTATTATTTTATTATAATCAATATATTTATTTAAATCAATAAATTTATAAAAAATTATAAAACTATTATATTAATTATATATTTTAAAAATAAATAAATAAATAAATAAATAAATAAATAAATAAATTTAAAAAAGGTACATCAAGACTTGTCCTACCAATAACAAAGTTTTATTATAAAAAGTAAATTTAATTTTATTTATTAAATATATGTAAAATTTAAAATTTTTTATAATGAAAAGTTTTTAATGTTTTATTTTTTAAATATATATTCATTATGAATAGTGAGCTTTATGAATTACCAGTTGATCCAACAATTCAATCTATTAAAAAATATGTTTCAGAAGAAATCAAGAATGCTTCAGTTTACATTTTTCCAGAATTGTTTTAAAAATGAATGTTATATAAATTATTAAAATTTAGAATTTATGAAGTAAAATAAAAAATTTTGTGATACCTTTCATCTTTAATAAAATATATATAAAAAAACAAAAATGTAAAGTTTCAATAAAAATTTAATTTGTTAAAAATTTTTTTTTTCTAAATTTAATAAAACTAAAATAAAAATAAATAGAATGAATAAATAAAATAAAAAAGATAAAATAAAATAAAATAAAATAAAATAAAATAAAATAAAATAAAATAAAATAAAATAAAATAAAATAAAATAAAATAAAATAAAATAAAATAAAATAAAATAAAATAAAATAAAATAAAATAAAATAAAATAAAATAAAATAAAATAAAATAAAATAAAATAAAATAAAATAAAATAAAATAAAATAAAATAAAATAAAATAAAATAAAATAAAATAAAATAAAATAAAATAAAATAAAATAAAATAAAATAAAATAAAATAAAATAAAATAAAATAAAATAAAATAAAAATAAAATAATAAAATAAAATAAAAATATTCTTTTAGTTTAAACTTTATAAAGAATGTACATATAGTAAAATTTTAAGTTAACTGATATATATAATTAAGCATTATTAAAACTCCGAATAAAAATTTTATTTTATAATATATTACCAACCTTTTTTCATTTACAATATTTAAAGTTATAATTAAGGTAATAAAGATATGATTTAATGTATAAATATTTATTATATTTTGGCAATTGTGAAACTTTTACTAAACTTTTACTAACAATTGGAATATTTTAAAAAACAAAAGACAAAAAAAATGTTTTAAATGAATAAAAAGTATCCACAATTTTATTTAAATTATTTAAAGTTATATTAAATTTTTTTACAATATATATTGCTTTATATTCATATAATAAACTTTTTAAAGAATAAAATATAACATTTGATTAACATTATATTCTTTTATATTTATTAAAGCATCTTTTTTTTTTTTTTTTTTTAAAAAAAAAAAAAAACAATAAAAACATTTTGCCTTTAATACATTACTATATTATTTTTTTTAAAAAATAAATTTATTATTATAGTTATTTATAATGGATAATTTCATATAAAAAATTTTATTTTGAGTTAAACCTTATCTATTGTTATTATTATTATTATATTATTATAATAATAGTAATATTATTATTGTTATTATATTTTTTATTATTTATTTTATTTTGATATTTTTGATTAAAAACAGAATTTAAAAAAGAATTAAAATACAAATTTTTTATTTTATATAGTTAATAATATTTGAATTAATAAATTATATATATATATAAGAGTAAAAAGCATTTTTTTTTATTTTATATAAGTATTATCAGATAATAATATAATATTAATATAATTATTAAAATGGAACATAGCAGAAATAAATCAACAGTAGATAAGGATACCGAAGCAATTGTAAATATTTAAATAAGAATGATATAAATTAATATAGTATTAATAAATTATATTTAGTAGTATTAAAATATGTATATTATATAAACAAATTTATCAATATTACTATTATTGTTATTATTATTGTTATTGTTATCATTATTATTATAAAAAGATAAAACATAATGAACTTCAAAATGTTAAAAATCCATATGAAGTTGAGTATATTGAAATGTGTCATTTCAATCTTACAAAAATGGAATGTTTAAATAAGTTTTCAAATCTTGTATCATTATGTATTATTGCTCAAGATATTGAAGAAATTGAAGGTTTGAAAAATGCTTGCCAATTAGAAAGATTATGGATTTGTGAAACAAAAATATCAAAAATTAAAGGTTTGGATGCTTGTACTAAATTAGAAGAACTATATCTGTAAATTATTTTCCTTTCTCTTTTTCATTTATTTTTTTTATGTTATTTTATAATATTACTATTACTAGTATATTCATTTAAATTTTTTTTTATAAAGTTATATAAATGAATAAATAAATAATAAAAACTGAAAATAAATTAATAAAAAAAGATTTTATTAAATAATATATCATTATAATAAATAATTAATTTTATATTTTTCAATTAACTTATTATATAATAAAAGGTATTCCAATAAAATAAAAAAAATAGAAGGATTAAATAATAATATTCATATAAAAAAGCTTTGGATATTTAGTAATGGTATATATTTTATAAAATTGTATAATAGATTGATATAATATACATGTATTTTGTTTTTTAAATATAAAACCTCATTCATAAGTACATATATTAAGCTAATTTTAATTACAATTTATTAATTTAATATGAACACTATATTAAATTAATACATATATTGAATAATTAAAAGAAATCGAAAATATTGAAAATATTTCACATTTAAAACAGTTGGAAGATCTAAATATATCGGGAAATAAAATTAAATATATTAAAAATTCACTTGCTGAAAATACAAATTTAAAGGTGTTGTTTTAATATATTTATTATATATATATTATTATTTTAATATTTATCTTAATTTAATATAATTAATATTAAATATACATACATATATAAAAATACATATACTTTCAGATACTATCTATTGCAGGAAATAAATTATCATCTTTTCATGATATTTTAAATTTAACTCGGTTATTAAAATTAGAAACTTTAATATTATCAAGTCAACTCTTTACAAATAATCCAATTTGTGAATTGTTAAATTATCAAACATATATAATATTTCATATGACATATATTAAACGACTAGATGATATTGACATTACAGATGAATCAAGAAAAACAGTTGCTTCTACAATTATTAAGAAAAGAATGTAAATTATTAACGTTTATATATAAAAATAAATTTTAGAATATTAGTTTATTGAAGTATTTTTTCGGTATATATATATTTTATAAAATAATAAAGGTATTATAGTACTCAAATTCAAGCTATACATAGAAATCAAAATTTCTTAGTAAGATTTTTGAAGGCAACTTACTTACAAAGAACATGTATTTTGGAAGATGAAATAAAGAAATCATATATAAGAATTCGTACATTACAACGATTATTATATGAACATGAAAATAAATTATGTAAACATGATAAAGTAATAATTAATGAAATCAATATATGATAATAATATTATAATATAATGTTAAACTTTTTTCTTTTTCTTATTTTTCACTATTATGATTTAAAAATTAAAAATTAATAGTTAATAATATATATGTTATATATAATAAAGGAAAGGAAAATGTTATTAATTAAATTAATTTTATTTTAATTTTAATTTATTATAATAAAAAGTTAATGGAAAACAATATAAATAAAACAATTTCAGATTTAATGAAAAGTATTCAAATGAATTGGAATTCAATTAATCAAATTCAAAATAGTATTATAAAAACTCGAACTCATATTGAATATCAAAGTGATATTGAAATCAGGTATAATAGTTTATATCAATAAAATTACATAAATAATAATATAATAGTAAAAAAACCAATAATAATTTAATTAGATTATATTTATATTTAAAAATATTAATGTAAAATACATTAATAAATATTAACAAATTAAAAATATAAAAAAATGAAAAATTTATGTATAAATGAAAAAAAAAGGAAATTACAGTTAGAATTAGAAACTGGTGGAAATATTCGTCTTGAAAAAATGATGATTGGAAGTGAATGGTATAATTTTGGTTCAAAATTCCTTCTTTCTGAAGTCTTATCAAGTAGTGCTAACATAAGATGTGAAAATATAAAAATTAATCGTATATCTTTAATTTATAATCGCCATATATATAAAATGTTTGATGTATGTGGAAAGCATAAAGAACAATAGATATATATATATATTTTAATATTATAATATAATTTTAAATATTAATTAATTCTTTAATATTATAATTATTTCCTATAAGAATTTTGTCAATCAATATCCAAAAATTAAAAAAGAAACTCCACTTTATGTTACATTTACTGTAGTTAATAAAAAACATAATAGTGCTGAACCAGAAATATTCTCAATTATTGAAAATGGATTTACTCAAAGTAATTATAAATGGACCATTAATGGAAATATTATTACTCATAAAACACTTAAAACTCCGGTATTTGAAAAAGGATGTTATCATTATACTATTATCTCTAGAGCTTATACTAAAAAAATGGTTATGCATTCATTGAATTCTAAACGTAAAGAAGTTAGAGAAGATCCAAATTCTGAATATGATGATGTTATAGTAGAAGCTATTCGTCCAGAATATTTAGTAGAATATTTTGTTGATGAAGATGTCAGTAAGAAAAGACCACCTATTGAACAGTATATCATTGAAGTTTCAAATTCAAATCAATTATCGAATTTAAATATGTCATATGCTATTCGTCCTTATATAGAAACCATTTTAGAAAGAGAGGTATATATATGTTTTCATTGTTTTTATTTTATTTATTTTTTTTTTCATTGACATAAGATTATATTTAAGATAATTCCAAGTAAAATACTTTAATTATTATAAAAAATTAATCTTATTTTATATTATTTTAATTCATATAAAGATTATTAAACAAATTTATATTCATATTTTTTATTATTTTGTAAATATAAGATGAAAGAACCAATAAAGAAATACATCGTTCCAGCTTTAAGTAATGAATCAGAAGAATCAGTAATAGAAAAGATAAATACATTAACTGCCTCAAATTTAAATGTAAGTATATATAAAATAGAATTTAATTATATTTACAAATTATATAATATAGATATTATTACAATAATAATAATAATAATAATAATAATAATAATAATAATAAAATAATAATAACCGTCATCATTTCAATAACATAGATTACAGCAGAAGTAATTGAGAGTACCAAAACAATTAATTTAACGGGATCTTCTATCAAGAAAATTGAAGATTTTGCATCATTTATTGGAATTAAGAAATTGATTTTATGTAATAATAAGTTAAAATCAGTTAATGGAATAGAATCATTAATGAATTTAGAATTTTTAGATTTATCTTTTAATGAATTAAAAAAATTGGATTTCTTAAAAAGTATGAAAAAACTTATTCAATTAGAAATGCTGTCTAATTTAATTACAGATGTTACTACTTGTAATTGGGAAGAATAGTATGTTTAAATATAGTAAATCTTTCTTTATAAGTTTAAATTTATTAAAAATATATAGATAAAAAATATAATATTTATAACATATTCTTTTTATTAAAAATATAAATATAACATAGTACACCAAATTTAATTATTGCTGATTTTAGATTTAATCCGATATTTAATAGAAAATATTATCAAAAGTGGATGATATGTCATTGTCATAAATTAGAGTATTTAGATGGATTAAGAATTAATAAAAAAGTATAGCATAATATGAAATAATATCACATGATATTCATTTTTTAAAGAAAAAATTATATAATAAAATTAATAAAAAATTAAGAATTAATATATATATTTAAAATTATAAAGAATAGATTCCAAGGAAATTATATAAATAATGATTTTATTATAAATAATTCAAGTATACAACCATTTTTGATACAACAATTATCTATGAGAAAAAAATGGGGTGAAAATTCATCTTCTCGATTAAATGAATACAGTGTTATTGGAAATATGATTAAGTTTTCATTTAATGATATTTTACCTTATATCTCTTTATTAGAATTAGATAATTGTAATTTAATTGATATTTCTAAATTCTCATTTGAGTAAGTTAATAGTATTTTTTTCAATATTAATGACATTATATTATTATTAATAATGATAATGATAATAGTAATTGCAATTCTCTTATAATAATATTTTTTAATAATGAATAATAATGATTATTGCAATATAAATATAATTAATAAATTAACATTTTTATTATGTTATATAATTGATTAAATTTGATATTTTAAAAATTTTAATATTAAAATAATTTAAGAAATTTTATCAATTTACGTTGGTTAAGTTTAAGAAATAATTATTTAAAGGATATTGGTTCACTTATGACATGTAGTAAACTTATTGAGTTATCTATTGATAATAATGATATTGAATATATCGATTTTTTATCTTCATTAAAGTATTTACAAAAATTGAATGCAAGTTCAAATAAAATTATGTTATTTGATCCTAAAGCTGAATTTGTTTCTTTAACTCAGCTTAATTTAGAAAATAATTCAATAAGAAATCTAAAAGGAATGAAAAAACTGACGTCATTAATGGAATTATGTAAATGAAAAATAAATAATTATTTTTATTAATATTATTTCAATTATTATTATTATATAGATGATAATGTTTTATTAATTTATATATCTTTTTAAATATATTTAAAAATGTAAAATTAAAATAAAGATTTAGGAAATAATTATATTAGTGAAACATCAAACATTTTCTTTTTAAAAGAATTACAAAAATTCATTATTTTAGATTTGACTGGTAACTCCATTTGTAATATTAAAAACTATAGATTATTTATTATATATCATTTATCAAAATTAAAGGTAACTTAATAGTTTTATAATAAAATAATTTTTGTTAATATATATATATATAAATATTTATTAAAGAAATAATTTTTATATAAATAAATTTTAATATTGATATTAATTAAATTATTAGGTATTGGATGGTGTTGCGAATACTTTAAAAGAGTATTCTGATTCAAGAGAAATATATTTAGGATTATTAACGACTGATATTTTATTACAACATATTGGAAAATCACAATTGACTACTATAACAAAATTAGATTTAAGAAATTGTAAAATAAAAAATATAGAATGTTTTGATAAGATTGAATTGAATCAATTAATTATTCTAAATATGGATAATAATAATATTAATTCATTGGAAGGTCTTAGAAAACTTTCTGGACTTAAATATTTAAGTCTTAATAATAATAAAATTGAAAAATTAGTTAGTAATAATTATATGATGAATAATTTACCAATTGTATTTCCTAAGTTAGAAGAACTTCACCTTGGAGGTAATTTAATTCAACGTATACCCGATATCTCTAATGTGAAATTCCCATCTTTGAAATTATTATTTTTAAACAATAATAAAATAAATAAGGTTAGTTTATCATTATATATATATATATTAATTCAAGTATATAAAGTTTATAATATATTTAAAATAACTAATATTATAAATTTAAAAAAATTTATTATTGGAAAAATTTATAGATTGAAAGATTTAATACCATGCCTACATTAATAGAATTAATTATTAATAAAAATCATATTAAAACAATTGATGATGATGGTTTTGATGGTTTATATAATTTAAAAGAATTACAAATAAAGTATATATTAATATATATTAAAAAAAAATATTTTAAATATATTAAATGATATTATATATATATGATTTCTAATTTCTAATTTTTTTTATTGTTTTATAATTATTTAAAAGGGAAAATTGTTTAAAATCTATTGCAAATCTTAATGCATTGAGTAGTTTAAGAAGATTACATCTTACAGCAAATAGAATTCAAGATATAAATGAATTGGGGGTAAGAATAATATATTATATATATATTATTTAAAATACAAATTTTTAATTTTAATAATATATATATTAAATTTTTTTTTTATTCCTACATAATATTAGAAATTATCATTACCAAATCTAATTGAAATATCTATTGCACAAAATCCAGTAATGAAAAAAATGGGCTATCGTTATACATTAATTTTAAGACTTCCAAGACTTTTAGCAATTGATGGAAATGAAATTACACCAGAAGAAAAAGAAAAAGCAATTGTAAATATATATATATATATATATCTTTTTTTATTCTATATTTTTTTGTATATTTATATAAAATAAATATACAAAAAAAAAAAAAAAAAAAAAAAAAAAAAAAAAATTCATTTAAATATTAATTATCTACATAATATTTATAATTAATTATTATCATTATTTAAATATTAAGGATTATAATTTGGATGGCATGAATAACTGGGATGAACGATCAATTCCTATGCAAAAACATCCATCATTAGTTTCATCTACAAAAATAAAATGTCCAATAAAAGTTACTGCTATGGTTTTTGATGCTGAATCTTCAATTCAAACAAAATAAGTAAATTATTACATACAAAAAATTATATTTATTCTAATTAATATTAATCTAATATATATATATATAAATTTTTTATATATTAATAAATAATAATAAAAAAGCAATAAATATAATTAATAAAATTTTCAAAAACAATAATATTAATACTAATATTACTAATAATATTGATTATTGTTTATTATTATAAATTGCATAATTATACATTTTTTCATATATAAAAAAAATTATAATATTTTACTTGTATATACTATATTTAAATTCTTACTAGTAAAATATTCTAATTTTATTTTTTGGGGAAATATATATATATATATATATATTATGTTTAAATTTTACATATTTCCCTACTTTCTTATTTATTTTATTCTTTTTTATTTTCTTTTTTTCTCCTTTTATATACCAATAAATTAAGTTAAATGTATAAAACTTCTAATATAGAATATTTTGAAATAATGATTAAACAAAACAAAACAAAACGATATAATGATAATGAAAAAACACCATAATATTAATAAAATAAAAGAATAACTATTTTAATTATATAATTAATAATGGTTTATTATATCTTTTTAAAAATATATATAATAATTTATCTTTATTTTAATTTTAATTAAAAGAAAAATGGTATATTTTAAATTATTATTAGATAATAATAAATATATTATTTAAAAAATAGTAATAATATGATTCAATTACTGTCTATAAAATATATTTGGTACATTTCTTTATATTAATTATATATTATGAATGTATTTTTTTTCTATTTATTTCTTCTAAATTACTTTAATATTAAATATTATGTATATGAAATCTTTTTTTTCGGGTTTATTTCTTTTATATTAATAAAATATTAAATATTATATGTATGAAATGCATATTTATTTTTCAAGTTTATTTAATAAATATTCCAACTAATTTTTTTTTTAAAAAAAATAATTATATAAATTCAAATATAATAAAAAATATAATTAGTAAAAAAAAAATTTTTTTTCATTAAATAATTATTTAATTTATAAATATACATTATAAATATTGAATAATTTTTACTTACTTGATTCTTCATAATTGGTTGACCTTTTCTATTTTTACGAGCTAATTTATGTCTAATGCTTTTTCTATTTCTGAAATATTCTTTCTTTTTTTCGAGATTTTCTTCTTTTATTCTTTTCTTTTCCTTATTTTATTATTATAATTATATTTATAAAAAATACATTAATAATAAATTCAATAATAAACATAATAATAATAATAAACATTATAAACATAACAATAATAATGATAATAATAATAAATATTATAATACTACTACTACTACTACTAATAATTATTATTATTAGTAGTATTATTACATTTATTTATTTTATTTAATAATAAATTAATATATTAAAAATCAAACTATTATAATACTTACTTCCATTTCTTTTTTCTTTTCCTCTCTTTCTTTATTTCTTTCTTTTATAGCTTTTGCAAATGGATTTGGCTTTTTATTTTTATGTTTATTATTATTATTATTTTTATTTTTATTTTTATTTTTTCCTTTATCGGAAGTTTCTTTTTGTTCAGTTTCAGAATTACTTCCTTCATCACTTTCAAAATCTTCATATGTTAATTCATTATCTTTTTTTTCCTTTTTTTCTTCTTTGTCAGTTCCAAAAATCTTTTATTAATATTAACAATGAATATTTATTTATGAAATTGTTAATGTGAGATATATTAATATTTAATGATTGACTATTAAAATTAACATTTATATAATAATAATAATAATTAATAATATATATTTTCTTTTTTCTAATTTCATTAATACTAAATTTAAGAAAATTTCCAGGTATATATATTTACTTCTTTAATATAATCTGGTGTATCATCTACTTCATTTTGAATTAATTTATAATATTTACTTTTAATTTTTGCTTTTTCAATTAGCTTGTGCTTCTTTTTAATGACTTTTATTATTAATTATAAAATTATTAAAAAAAAAAAAAATTTTTTTTTATTAGATATTATAAGAAATAATTAAGATAAAATATAGTTCTTTATATTTAAATATATTTATAAATGTATATATTCATAAAACAATAAAAAAGTTTATATCTTTTACTTTTTCCTTTATATGTATTTCCAAGATTTTTATTCATTTTTCTTTCCCTTTTTTAACTAATAAAATACAAAAATTTTAAAAAAAAAAAAAAAGTATTGAAAGAATTTAAATTTTACCAAACATATTTTATCCAATCAAATTCAAGTATTATTTTAAAAAAAATATATTACAAAAATATTTAAAAATTTTGAATATAATTAAAATTTGAATTTAATACATAAGTATTATAAAAATATTTTTTTTTTATTTTTTTTTATTTATTATAATAATATTTTTTTATAATATATTATATAAATACTTTTGAATTATTTTATTTTTATTTTAAATATATATTTTTTCTATTTTCCTTAATAACATAAATTAATATATATTTTTTATCACAAAGATTATTAAAATAGTTATCTACTATTTTAAAAGCTCAATGAATTTTATTAAAAAAAAAAAAGTATTAAGATTTAAATACTTTTATATAAAAAAAAGTATATATATATAAACTCTATTATTGATTTAAATAAATAATATATACATTTTTTCTATATAAAATTTATAACGTTATAAAGGTTAACATTATAATAGATTTATGAAAAATTTTATATATTTTTCTTCTTTTTTTTTTTTTTTTTTTTTTTTTTTTTGATTTTATTATAATTAGCAATATTAATTATTCTTTACATTTCTAAATCTTTTATAAATATTACCTTTATAACAAATTATATATTGTTTTATTTTATAATTTGATGTCTGTTGTATATTTTATTTTTGATATTTTGTTTATTCTTTTTCTTTTTTCTTTTTGTTTTGTTTTATTTTACTTTTATTTCATTTATATATTTTTGTTTTGTTTTGTTTTGTTTTATTTTATTTTGTTTTGTTTTGTTTTGTTTTGTTTTAATTTTAATTTTATTTTGATTTTAATTTTGATTTTTTTCAATTTTTTTTTTTAATAAATTTTCTAAATATGTATCAATATATATTATTTGAATATTTATAACAAATATATATTTAATATTATTAAATTCTATTCTATCATATAAACTGTTTAGAATTTTTTTATTCTAAAAATAAGTTAAAAAAGTTTTTATAAAGAAAATTTGAATAAATAAAAAAAAAAAAGATTGTTAGTTTTTTACGTATAATAAAAACTTTTCCTATTATTAAATAATATTTAAAGATAGTTTTTAATATTTATATATATATTATGTTTTTGTTTTTGTTTTTGAATTTTTTTAAGTATTTTTGATTTTAGTATATTTTTATGTTTTATTTTTTATTTTTTTTTTTTTTATTTTTTTTTTATTTTTTTAATTATTATTATTTAATTAGTATTATTATTATTTTTGCAATTTTTTTATTTTTTATGGAAGTTTTTTGAATATATTGTGGTTATGTTATTGATTAGGCTTATGATTTCTAATTATGTTTAATAATTTTTTTTTTTCATTTTATTTTTTATTTATTAATATTTTAAATTGGTTTATTAAAATTTTTACTGAAATAAAAAAAAAAAAAACTTAAGTTAATTTTCTTATTATAATATATACTGAATATTATATTAAATTGATTAGTTTGAAGTTCAATTTTTTAATATAATTTTTTTAAAGCAATTTTATTCCATAGACTCGATTTGTTTTTTAAGTTTATTTATAATATTTTCCATTTGTTCATTTTCATTTTGTAATTGTTCTTTTTCACTAAGTAATTGTTGACGATCTTCAATAAGTTCCTTTAATTTTTTATGAGCACGTGAAGATAAATCATCAAATTCAATTTCCTTACGTTTATTATTTTCTATCATCTTTTCACGTTCATGACGCATTTGTCTATAATCACTAGTTAATTGTTGATTTTCTTTTTTTATATCTTTAAGTTCATCATTCATACGTTTTATAATCTCACGATAATTAATGAGTTCTTTTTGAAGTACTTCAACATTGGTACTATTTTCAATATTTCCTTTAAAGATAGTTTCAATATCTTCAACATAAGAAGTGGTTTGAACTGCAGCATTATGACAATTAATACGTCTAGTTTGAATTTGAACATGTCTTACCTTTGGTCTAACACGTTGTGTTTGATTATTAGAATTAGATGTTGGTGGTTGAGACATATGATGATGGATTTTATTATTTGCTAATTTTCCAAAGTTAGCTGGAGGTGGTGTTGAGGTTCTTATCTTTTCTAAGTTTTTAATTGAATTTTTATCAAATGGAACTGGTGGTGGTGGTGCAACTGGAGGTACCTTTTTATTATTATTATTATTATTATTATTATTACCACTATCAATTCTAGGTGGGACAATATCATCGTCTAAATCTTCTAACTCATAATCTTCAATACCTGGCATAGAGTTAGTTACTGTGATTTCACCCATTTGTGGTGGTGGTAAATTAACACGATTATTAACTGTTTGCTTTTGATTAGCAATAACACGACTGATGTTTTTATTCATTGGTGGTGGTCCGTGACGTGAACTACGACGTTCCGATGCTCTTATTCTATTTCTATCTCTATCTCTATCTCTATCTCTGTCTCTGTCTCTATCTCTATCATGATCATGATCTCTTAATGGTGGTGGACCTCTTAAACCGTGACTACCTGTTAGACGATGTTCTTTTCTAGAACTGCGATGTGGTTGAGGTCTTTCTTTTTTACTTTCTTCATCTGAATTATTATAATAGTCAATTGGATCAGTATCAGAGCCATATTCAGAATGACTAATTCTTTTAACATCATCATTAAATTGTACGGTTTTTCTATTTGGATCTGGTGGAGGTCTGTTAATTGGAGAATCAAATGATTTATCATAGTAAAATTCTTCTCCTACCATATTAGCATTGAAACGAGTATTACGAATTAATTCAGAATCAGATTCACTGAAATAATCATCATCATCGTCATCATCTAATAAGCCATGATCATAATAATTATCATCACTAGTATTAGTAGATGTAGCTATTTGAGGATGATGCTTAATATCTTCAACTTCAACAATTGTTTTATTTGGAAGTATTCTTCCATTATCAGGATTTCTTGGTAATGAAGTTATATTATTCATGGATATTGGTGCATTCATTCTTGGTTTTGGATCTTCTTCATCTAAATCATCATAATTACTGCGTTCAATTGATAAATTCTCCAAATTTTCAACAATACGATTTTTAACACTTGGACTTATTTCAGCGTCATTTGCCGTAGCATTTTCGATAAAGTTCTTTGCTTTATTGATAGCTGTAACAGAAAGGTTATTCATCATTTTATTTTGGTTATTTGGGGAATTAATATTTGCTGAATTAGGTGAATTATTATTAGAGCCATTACGTTGTGGGCTTCTGTAACCGGAATTTGGATCTTGTGGATTTATACCTTTGAATTTATTTAACATTCTTGGATCTTGTGGACCAGCACTAGGACTTTGATTGGATAAATCACTATTACTATTATTTTTATTACCAAGAGCCATAACTTTATTATTGAATGGGAAATTATCACCTTGAGCCTTTTGACCCATTGACATATTTTGTGCTTGAGCTTGCATTTGCATTTGCATTTGCATTTGCATTTGCATTTGCATTTGAAGTTGCATTTGTTGTTGTTGTTGTTGTTGTTGTTGTAATGGATTTTGGAAATTATTGAATCGAGATTCAGGATTCATTGATACACTAAGTGGACTTTCTGGTACATCTTGTTTTCCTTTTAAATTCATAATATATGGACTACCCATACCATTATTTTGTTGATAGCTATTTAATGAAGAAATAGAACCACTACTTTTTAAACTACTAAAAGCATTTGGCATTGGTGGTACATTTGGATTAGATGTTTGACCACCATTTGAATTAAGATTTGGTTGATTTTCAGAACCTGGATAATTGATAACAATTGGGGTATGTTTTGGTGTATTATTTAATGGAGTACTATTACCACTACCAATTTCTTCACTAAGAGCAGATGGTTTTTTATCTTTCTTTTTTCCTTTTTTAAATTTGAATAAAGATCCACGTTTTTTCTTACCACCGTCCATACTTCCTGGAGATTGAGGTGGACCTCCTAACATATCAGGTCCAGTATTCTTTAAGAAATCTGCCAATGCTTCAGTTTCTGTTGGTTTACGTTTAGGTCCTTCTAAGAAATCATCTAAATCTGAATCATCATCAAAACTTTCATCACGAAAACCTGTACCACCATAACTATTGAAACTTGATTGTGAATTATTAAAATTAGGATTCATCATTAATTTTGTTGAATTCATTAATGGATTGCCACTCATTGGTGTACCGAATTCAAATGAAGAATTATCTGAATGATGTAATGCTGTATCAATAGTTAAATCTGAATTACTATTTAAAAATTTATTTCCAGGAATTGAAAGGCTATCCATACTACCCATACTACCCATTGTGTGAGGATTAGTACCAAATCTTGGTGATTGTAAAAGGGTTTGATCAGAATTTATTCTAAATAAATTACTATTACTGCCATTTAAACTAGAATTTGAAGATTTATTTTTTAAAGAATGATTTGCTAAAGAATTAGCATAGAATTCTTTTTTCATTTTCATTTGATTATACTCCATATTTTGATTCATTGGACTTAATGGGCTCATTGGTGAAGGATTTTCAAAATTTATCATAGGATTTGTCAAAGAAATTTTCATAGGATCTTTCTGTTGACGTAATTTTTGTTCAAATTCTTCTGTTGACAGTACTTTACCATTTCCCATATTGTTCATATTGTTCATATTGTTCATTTTGTAAGTATATTGGTAATTATAATAAATTTAAATATATTCTAAAAAGATAAAAAGATTTTATATATTTATATATTATTTATTCTTTTGATACCATATATAAATATAATATTGATTATAAATTATAGAAGGGTCAAAAACAAACAAGTATTGATAAATACTAATAAAAATATTTGATAATATATATATATAAAATTAGTAAAAAAAATTAATATACTTATATAAATATATGAACTTACCCAGTATATAAAATAATGATAATAATTTAGTCTTAATTTTTTTTTATTTTATTTTCTTTATTATTTATATAAGTTTGAATATATATAGTTTAAAATATAATAAATAAAATATTATTAGTGACTAATTAATATACTTTTTTAAAAATATTATTAAATATATTATTATTTGAAATTAAAAATATTATAATGTGTATTAATAATAATGATAAAGATATATATTAAACTTTTAAGGATTCAAAGTTATTTTTAATATTTCTAATTTATTTACTGAATAATTTATTAATTTTTGAAATTGTTTCCGAGAATATTATTTTATATAAATTAATTAATATGCTTTAAAAGTGGTGAGTTTTTATTCAAAATATTTTTAATGATTAAATTTAATAAACTAATCTTCATATATATATTTATTGAATATCATAAGAATTTTTTATTATTAAATTTTATGAGATTACTGCTTTATAAATTTCCATCATGAGTTGTATTATTTACTTATTATTTTGAGTAAATAATGCTACTTAATTACTATTATTATTATTTGATATAATTACTTAAAAAACAAATCTTTCAACTTTCATAGTTAATATATATCTTTTTTTTTTTTTTTTTTTTTTTTTTAAATATTCTTTTTTTCCACCAAAAATTTATTAAATAAATAAATAAATAAATAAATAAATAGAAGAAATATGAAAAATAATAATTAAAAGTATTGAAAATTATATTGATGATTGAAATTTATGTTTATTGATATTTTTGATTGAGATTTACGTTTATTAATATTTCTGTATACAAAAGCTTTATTATTGATTATATTATTATTATTATATAAAGTTTTTTATTTTTAAAATTTAAATGTTAAAAAAGAATTACATAATAAAATATAAAATTCTTGCAATAAATTTTATTATAAATATAAAGAGTTATAACATTTTCAATTTTAATTAAACAAAAAAAAGTATTTATTATATTTATATTTTCTACCTTTATTCTTTTTAAAATTTTTATTTTATTTTTTTAAAGTTGTTTAATAGATTATTATTAATATTAGTACTTTATTTCTATAACTTCATTTTTTTATATTATAAGAATTAAATTACTTTTTCCTTTTTTTAATTTAAAAAAATTAATTAATAATCTATATTATGAATCTTTAAAAAAAAATAAAGAAAAAAATTTAAACTTCTTAAAAACTTGTTTTACAATATAAAAATATAAATAAATGAATTAATAAGTAAATAAATTAATAAGTAAATAAGTAAATAACAAATTAATGAATAAATAAACAATTATATAAATAATAAATAAATAAAATAAATAAAATAAATAAATATTAAGTTATTTTGATATAATATTTATTTCATTATTTATTTAATTGTTTGTTTATTCATTAATTTATTATTTTTTATTTATTTATATATATTTATTTATTATTTATTTCAATAATAATAATTTAATTCAATAATAAATTATTATAATATATTTAATTATAATTAAATATTATTAGTATTTTATATAATAAAATAATAATAGTAATAATACTTAATAATAATATTTTTAATTAATCAAATAATCATATTATTAATAATATTAATAAATTATTACAAAAAAAAAAATTTTTTTTTTTGAAATATATCATTTAATATTTTGTGATATTATTGATTTATTATTTTAATTAATTTAATATAAAATAAGATTAAGAATATAATACATCATTTCAACCATATAAATAAAAATTAATATATTATTTATAAAGCTTATAATCTATTATATGTATCCTATGTAATTAATTAAATAAATAATATATTAATTATATATGTTAATTAAATCATCAACTATTAAATGTAATTTAAATTAATATATAATAATTCATTTATTATTAAATGAGAACAATTAGATTTAATAATTATCTTTTTTTTTTTAATCAAATTAATATAATTAATTTTTACATAATAATATATAATAGTATATTATAATATATTATAATAATTATATATATATAAAAGTTATATTAAAGTAATACAAATTTATATTTATCTATATATTTAAAATATTGCAATAGTATTGTAAATTAAAAAAGAAAAAAAAGAAAAGAAATAGAATATAAAATAATATTGATATATAAATTTATGATAAAGAATTTATATATAATAATATTTATATATAATAATGAGGTGTATGTTGAATGAAATGAGGTTAAATATATATAAACTTTTTTTTTAAATAAACATACATAAAGCAATTTTCCTAAACAATTTTTACTATAAAATCTTCTTATATATTATTAATAATATTTGTGTATTAAATATGTTTCAGTACATTTGTATAATATAATAAAAATATATTTTTAATAATTTTTATTATTAATTTGATTAATAATAAAAATTAAATTATTCAATTCTTTTATATTATTTATTACATTAATAATAATAATAAATAATATAATTTATTATGCTATCATATATATTATTATATTGTTATATGACATAACTTGGTTCTATAAATACAGATTATATATTCACTTAATTTTTAATATAAAATTTAATTTATTTTATTTACTTTTAAAATAAAAATTTTTTTAGAAAAACATAATATTAATATATGATATTTGTTTTGAAAATTTTAATTCTAGTCAGAATATTTACAAACATATTTTTATGTTATTTTAATGATTCAATGTTAAAATATTTTATATTAATTAAAGTTTATTTTTTTGCTTTATTTTATTTATATGTATAATCTTTATTATTAAAAAGTGTTTATCTTTTTAATTTTATCTTTAATAAAAGATAAAATTAAAAATAATATAGGTTTTGATTATGAAGTACTGTAGGCTATATAAAATAAAATAATTAATATAACATTTTGATTAACAATAAAATATAAGCAGTAATAATAAGTATACTTTTACCATTTATAAATCTAATTAGCATTAAAAAATATTATAGTACCAATTTTTTTAGTTAATATTTTTTTTACTTAAGGTACAAAAAGTGTAAATTTTTTTAAAGTATTAATATATATATTTTCTCATCTGTGAAACATGTAATAAAATTTTTTATATTATTAATCAATAATATATTTTTTATAATATTTTTTTATTTAAATTATTTAATCAAAATGTATTATAATATATACATAGAATATTTAATGTTATATAATCAATTAAACTAAAAAATTAAATATTAATAAATTTTAATCTATATACTTTAAATATTAAAAAAGTTTAAGTCTTTAATATAAAAATCATAATTGAATATAAATTAAATTTTCGCATGGTTTTAAACTTTATATATGTTTAGATTGATTTAATATATTATCCACTTATTTTAATAATATAATAATATATAATAATTAGAGTTATATTGAAAAGTTAATATAAGTTTTCCATATTTGTAATTAAAATTGGAGTCATTAAAAATTTTTTTTGTTTATGTTTTTTTTTTTTAAAAAAATTATAAAAAAGGAAGGATATACTTTTATATTAAATATAACTTTTATATAAATAATATTACTAATATAATATAATATAATATAATATAGTATAATATAATATATAAGATTTAGGATTTCCAATTATTTTATATTGTATTTTATAATGGTTAATATATACATATACATATTCATATAATATAAATAATATTTAATACTTAATAATTTAATATTATATATATGGATTGATATTATAATATTAAAAAATTTATTTTTTATAATGATGCAGTTTAATAATAAAAGTTATTATTAAGTTTTTACTTTTATTGGAAGAACAATCAATCATAATTACCTATTATGAAATATATATATTTATTATTATCATTTAAAAAAATTTTATATTTATTTTGTTTTGTTTTTTTTTTTAAAAAATTTATAAAGTATAATTTAATTTAATTTGACATATAAGAATTAATAATTAATAACTTTACCAATTAATTGTTAGTTAAAAGATGGCTGAACAATAAAAGTATTTTATATTTTTATTTTATTTATTTAATTTTTAAATAATAAAATTTTTTATACAGTGGCTTAAACTAATAAAATATTTTGAATAAAGCATATTATTACTTTAATATTACCAGCCGTATTTTTTTTTTCTTTTTATGTTTAATAAAACAGAAATGTATATACTAAATGTATAACAAAAACATATAACCAATAAAAAAATACAAACCTAATAATATTTTTAATAATATAAGATTTAATAATATTAATATGTTTTAAACTATATATTTAAATTACTATATATATACATTTTTTAAAACAATACTAATGTTACATTAACTATATACCTTTTTTTTTTTTCAAACAAATATAAATAATAATATTAACAAAAAATATATCAATATAAATTAAAAGTAATTAATAAGTTATAGTGTTTTAAAAAGAAAAATAGTATAGGCAAATATTATAATTTTATTTATTATTATATATATAAGTTTTGTTTATTACTATATTGTTGAGTTGAGCACAAAACTAATGTATTTAAAATATAAATATATAATTATTATAATATATCAGATAATTTAAATATTTATATTATATACACTACAACTGTCTCAATATTAAAATAAAAAATATATATATATATATTGTATGTGGAAAGAATATAAGAAATAATTAAGGAAGGTATAGGTTAATATAATATATAAGAAGAATATTAATAATATATAAATCATATGTTTTATATATTTTTACTCTAATGAATGATTCTATACTTATATTTATATATTTATTTGAATTATATTTTATAATATATATATATTATTTATTATATTATTTATTATTTACTATTTATTATTTATTTTGTACATTCAATTATATGTATATATAAATGTAAACTATAGTTATTTATATTAAAAAAAAAAAAAAAAAAAAAAAAAAACATTTATTATTATTTTAAGAAAGAGTTTCTTCTAATGGTATAAAGTTATTTATTATATTATTTTTTAAAAAAAGAGATATATTATTTATGAAATTAATAAAAAGATGATATTTATTTATTTATTCGTTAATAAGTAATAAATTATTGTAATAAAATATTTTTATTTAATATTAATTATTTTTAATAAATGATAGATTAAAAAATAATAAAATAATATAATAAAGAAAACATACATTTTTGATAAAAATATGACCATACAGAAAAAATAATGTAAAATACTAATATTTATTGTGGAAATGATTATTTTGAATGAAATGGCATATCTTCTTTCTAGAAATATTTTTTGTTAAATTAATATGAATATAAATCTGTTAATAAAAATTTATATTATTCTATTTCAATAGTATATTATTAAATTTAAATTCTTTTGAAAGTTTTGTTTATTATTGTAATTTTAATATTTTATTAAAAATAAATAGAATAATTGAGTTTTATAGCAATAAACACTGATGAAAAATGGTGTATCATATAATAATTATGATATTGAATATTCTATTGGACTATTAAAAGTAGTAGTATACTATAATGTTAATAATTATAATATGCTACTATTTTAAATGATACACCATTTTTGTTCATAAAAATTAGGTTCTACTACAATAATAATTTTTTCTTTACTGTAGAATTATTTACTAAATTATTTATACTACCATTTACACTATTACCATTATCAATATTTAAATTATATATTCATTATACTAAAGCTTTAATTATAAAGACTTATTATGTTACTATTGTTGTTATTAAAGTTATTAATTGTAAGAGTTACTGTTAAAACTACTTTAATATTGTAATATATTTCAAAGTTAATATTTTAATAAAAAAAAAATTATTATTTAATACTATAAGAAAAAACGTTTAAAATAAAAACAAAATTATATATAATATACTATGCAATTATAATAACAATAATAAAAAAATACAAAAAATAATAATAATAAATATAAATTAAAAAAATAAAAAAATTTAAATAAAATAAAAAATAAAAAAATAAAGGAAAAAGGAATAAAATAATAATTAATGAAGTATAATAAAATAATAAGTTTTTTTTATGAATAAAGAACTTTTTTTTTAATAATTAGAATATAAAATTCATTATGTTATTTATAAATTTTTACATAACAAAGATAACAAAATATATAAATTTTGTATATTTCTATAAAACATTTATATAAACCATGCTTTAATTATATTTATTCTTTTTTCACTTATATTTTTATTTTATTTAATTTATATTATTACAGAATTATAATAATCTTTTTATTAATTAATTTTTTATAAATCAGTATTTATATTCCAAATTCATCCGATTTTCCTTTCATAATCATTATAATAATTATTATAAGATAAAGCTTCTTTTTTTAAAGTATATGTAAATTTTTTTTTTTTTTTTAAAAAAAAAAAAAAAAAAAAGAAGGCTTTTTTGGAAAATAATAAACTATTTAAGTAACTGTTGTAGGATTTTGATGTGTTATTTGTTATATATTTTAATACTGACAATAATTTATTAATTATTATATTATATTATATTATTTATTTATTTATTGTATTAAAAATGTTAAAAGTTTACGGCTATAAATTACAAGATTATATAGCCAAGTTTCGAAATGCAACATTCTGAAATTCAACATATTCTAATTTTTATTATTAATATAATAGCGGAAATTATATGTGTGCTGTCATACATTACACTAATTATTTTTAATTTATATTATATAATACCTCTACTTGTACCTATGATAATGCTAAATCTGGTAATTATGTTAATGATAAATATATTGATTAACTTATGTTTATCTCTTAAATATCCTACTAATTCATAATGCCTATCGAATGAATGCATTAATAATTATTGTGTATTTAATAATAAAGAATCGATAGTTCATTGTGATAATATTTATGATGGTTAGTGAAAGAACGTATATGTATTGCGATAAACCATATAAAGATACATACGAATCAGATGAATGTTATTCTTTGGATTGTGTCAATGAAATATGTACCATGACTCTTTCTAAAGAAGGAAGTAATCCTGAGGATTCCGTAATTTTTTTTCTATATATTTATAATTGCAATTATCGTATTAATTATTATTTGTGGTTTTTGTTTTTATAAATTTCCAAAAAAGAGAAAATATTTTAAAATAATTTTTGGTGTGTTTATTTTGTTTATAATATTTATTGTTATATATTGATTGATAATTGATCATTGAATTTTTATTATTTAATATATAATTGTTATATATACTAATATATACTACTATTATTAATAAATATTATTAAAATTTATTTATTTATTTCTTTTTTACCCTAAAAAATAAATAAATAAACGTTAAGATTTAAAATTAGATAAATTTTAATTTATATATATATATATATAGTTTAAATTATAGTTAAAGAATTTTAAGAATTATTTTTATTATTATTTTAATTAATCAGTTACTTTATTATTATTATTATTATTATTATTATTATTAATATATAATAATGTTTTATTTTATTTTTTTTTATAAAAATAAAAATAATAATAAAAAAAAAGAACGACTAAAAAATTATTATTAAAAAATTTATTTTCTTTTTCTTTTTTATATATTTTTTTTATTTATTTATAATTAATTTTATTTTTAATTTTTTGTTATTTTGAAGAATAAATTTAAATATTATTTTTTTTTTCTTTCTGTAATAGTTTTGTTTTAATACTTTTTTTTTTTTTTTTTTTTTTTTTTAGATTTTTGAAAATAAATTAATAAATTTACATAAAATTAAATACAATTATTATATTAATATTAAATAATGATTCTTTTTTTATAATTTTTTTCTAACAATTTAGTTACTATTATTGTCATTGTCATTATCAACAACATTAATACTACTATCATTGTTATTATCTTCATTATTGGTATTATCATTATCATTTTCATTGTTGGTATTATTATTTTCCTTTTTTGAATTATTATATCTTCTATAAAAGAATATAAATATTGCTAATATCAATAATATAATAAATATATCTAAAGCCAAATTAAGTAAATGATTTCTTTTTGCTTTAGTAAGGTCTTTAGTGATATTTTCTGAACAAAATGATCCTGTAACATTATTTTGACTACTATATACACATGAATTTGAAAAACAATCATTATCACTACCACATGGTTCATTTTCTGCTTTATCGCAATACATAGTTGTTCTGTAACTAAAAGTAAGAGAGGTATAACGATGATAAACTCCACATTCAGTTACTGGTGATGCTTCATTAACATAACAATTATTATTATAGCATTTATTTGATAAACATTCTGAATCTGAAGTACATGAAGTGGCATTTCCATGTGTACAAATTCCTGAAAGTTTACAAGTATAAGCTTTATATTTTGTATTATCAAATTGAACATATCCTTCTCCATCTACAGTTGTACAAGTTTCATTTCGACAGAAGAATTGAAATTGACAAAATTTATTGATTTTATCATATCCTATACTATAATCTGGACAATCTTTTTCAGATTTATATTGTTTTATATCTAATCTAATAACATCATCCTTATTCATAGTTATACCATTAACGGTATAACTTAATAATAGTATAAATATAAAAGAAAAAATATTTTTATTAAACATTTTTTTTTTCTTTTTAATGCTTAAATTAGAATATTTAATATTTAATATATTATTAATTATATATAAGAATATCAGAATATATTTTTATAATGATTATACTATATATATATATATATATATATTTTTTTTTTAATATTTAAATAATTAGTCTTTTTATTTCTTTTTATACTAAATGAAAATGAAAAGAATTAATTATTTTGAGAGTATTAATTTTATATAATATTATATATTACAATATATTATTGAATAATTTATAATAAATAATTTTAATTATTTTAATTATAGAAATTATAAAATAAATTTATTATAATATTTTTATATCAAATTATTTTTAATATAAATTATTCCTTTCATTTAGTATAAAAAAATATTAAAAAATTTAAAGTTATATTTAATTAAAATTATATATAAATATACTAATATACTATAATATAGTATAATATATGAAAACAATTTTAATATAATTGAAATTGATAAAATTTTAAAAAAGTTTTTTGTTATTCCAATAGAAATAATAATTATTAGGAATAAATATTAAAAGGATAAATAATAATATTTTTTAAGTTAAGCATTTCAAATAAATTATATTATTCTAAGAAAAGATAAATTTATTAATAATTTATACAAAGATACATAAACTAAAAAAACAATACATATATTATAAATTAAAAAATGTAATATACATAATTATGTTTTTTTTTTTCTTTTTTTTTATTTTCTTTTATATTCTTTTATATTCTTTTATATTATTTTATTTTATTTTATTTATAATATATTTTCATTTTTAATATTAAAGATTATTGTTATTATATTATATTATATTATTTATTTATTAAAATTATTACGATTGAAAATTATAATAATTTATATAACATAATAATTAAAATTCATTTTATTATAATAAAACTTAATTACTAATGTTAATATTTATAACATTATAATAAGTTTTACATTATCATATAAATAAAATTATATATTATTATTTAATTATTATTAATTAAAAAATAGCAAAAATATATTGCGTAACATTTTTTTTCAAATAGTTTAATAATTAATTTAGAGATTTAGAGGTTTATAAACTAGAAAAAATATGAAAGTTATATTTCTTAATATTTATACCCTTTTATATTAAAATCTCTAATCAATAAATAAGATTATTACTAATACAAGTAGAACGATTACTAATAAAAATGAAACTACTATTAATAAGAATTATTTTTTTTTATAACCTGATAAGATTAATGCTAGCAATATCTAACTACCATCCTATAACAAAATATTATAGATGATTCTTTATGGATTGACCAATATAATGTCGACTTTGGTACTTCCCTACTAAACCTAGCATTTATATATATTTTTTATTATTATTGTCAGTTTCACAATAGTTATAATTAAAATACTACTAATAATAAATATTTCTAAAAATATTAATGATATTAATGATATAAACATGAAATTAAAATATATATATATATATATATATATATTTTTTTTTTTTAAAAAAAAAAAAAAAAAAAAAAGAACAATCATTTAGATATAAATTGATAGATTTTTACTTTAATTTATTAATTTACTTAAGAAATGCATATTAATATACTTTAATCTATGGGATTATTGTTTAAAAGTATTTGTAAAAAAAAAAAAAAAACAACTTAATTTCCTTAATTTTTCATATATTTTTCACAAGCACTTAAACAATAATCTTATAATTTTTGTTTTCTTTTCAATGAATAATGACTTTATAACCTAATTTACATAATTGATTTCTACTGCTTTTCCAACACCATCTGTTGCTCTAGTAATTAAAATAATATTTTTATCCGATATTTTTTTTATATTCAATATTTTCCTTTTAATACTTTATTATTTATTTATTTATTTTTCTGTTGCATAATTTAAAATAATAAATAAAATAAAAAAAAATAAAAAAATAAAAAAAAGAGCCTTAAAGAATACTTTTATATTAATATTTTTATTTTTTCTAAATTAATTCATTTCATATTTTGTTAATAAGTCAAAGAAATAAAGTTTACCAAATATAGTAATTATATTTGGTATCTTTTATTGAAATATCATTGAATATTATTTTATTTTATTTTATTTTATTTTATTTTATTTTATTTTATTTTATTTTATTTTATTTTATTTTATTTTATTTTATTTTATTTTATTTTATTTTATTTTATTTTATTTTATTTTATTTTATTTTATTTTATTTTATTTTATTTTATTTTATTTTATTTTATTTTATTTTATTTTATTTTATTTTATTTTATTTTATTTTATTTTATTTTATTTTATTTTATTTTATTTTATTTTATTTTATTTTATTTTATTTTAAAGATAATTCATAAAATAATTATACGTAATATGTAATGTAATATAATATATCTATCTAAATAATGAATGGATTTCACTTTAATCGAAATAATTAATCATTGTTTAAAAGTTTTATATACATATGATATTTTGAGATTTTTTTATAATTAATATTATTATTTAATTATTTATTTATTTATTTATTTATTTATTTCTTCATTTATTAATATTTATTTTTTGTTTAAAAAAATCATGAGTACTAATATTTTACATATAATTAATAATAATTGAAAACAAAACTATACATCAACATAAAGCTTCGACTATTAATAATATCATATATATATTTTTTTTATAGACTTATCATGTGATTTTCACATGAATGTATCGGAATTAAATTCCCTGCCTTACCTTTTCGGCGTCGACGCCCTTGGTATATTCATATATTTTACATTTGTACTTAAACCCTAACGCTAACTTAATAACGGGTCCAGTCTACAAGCCCCACATATGAATAGTAGTCACCAAGGAAACCGCCCAATAATTTAGAGCCGCACCCCACATTATTAGACTTAAAGATCTACTCATATACTTATATTATTTAATTTCAAAAAATTAAAAGTTTATTATTTATTGTTATTTTATTTTATTTTTTTCAAAATCAAAAGAAAAATAATTATAATTATAATAATAATAATAAATAATAATAAATAACAAATAATAATAAATAACAAATAATAATAAATAATAATAAATAACAAATAATAATAAATAATAATAAATAATAAATAATAATAAATAACAAATAATAATAAATAATAATAAATAATAAATAATAATAAATAACAAATAATAATAAATAATAATAAATAATAAATAATAATAAATAACAAATAATAATAAATAATAATAAAGAATAAATAATAATAAATAACAAATAATAATAAATAATAATAAATAATAAATAATAATAAATAACAAATAATAATAAATAATAATAAATAATAAATAATATAATAATAATTAAAGTTACTATTATTATATAATAACTTTAAATTTTTAATATATAATTTTTTAAAATATATATATTTTTTTAATATCCACTATCCATTAAAACAACATATTTTATTGATTATTTTAATAATATAAAGATTATCTTTTTTATAAAAAACCCAAATTATAATTTGTATTATATATAGAATATATCAATGTTTTTATTATTTTTTATTATATTTTATACAGTAATATTGTCTTTAATTAAAATAATAAGTATTTCAATTTTATATTTATTAAAATAAAATATATTATTATTATTATTATATTCTGAAATTTGAAAAAAAATTTTTTTATATAATTAAATAAATTATATAAAGTTTTTTTTTTTATATATATAATCTTCTAATGATTTTTTGAATATAATTCTAATCAAAGATAAAAAAAATCAAATATTATATAAATATAATTTTACCATTAATATATCTAATATAAATAAATTTAAATAAAGGATAATAAAACTCTGAATAATATAATAGAATAGAATAGAATGAAAATAGAGAGAAAATCTATTTAAGTGGGATTTTTTCAATAAATTAAATTTATTAAAAATTATAATAAATAATGTGTTTTATTTGGATTTGACTTTTATAGGAAAGAAAAAAAAATTTTTTTTGAACATTTTATATTAAAATAAATTTGGAACATATAATAAGAAAAGAAAAGAATAGTTTATGAAAAGTATTATTAGTAAATATGAAAAGGATATTGTTTTTTTTTTTTTTTATTGTCACCCATAATTTCATTACTAACCTTGTAGAATTATATCAAAATGAATATGATGTAATTCTCATTTAATATTTATTTTTATTAAAATAATATATAACAAAAAAATGAAGAATATACATTAATGATTAAAAAGATATTAAAAGTTTTTATATTTGATAATTAAAGTGAATGTATTGGCATTTGATAACTAATACTATTTATAATTATTAATATATTAGGATTATCAAAAATTGTGTAACATTAAAATATTCCAATTAAAAAAATATATATTCTGTGTTGAAATTTTGAAAAAATAAAAATTTCAACACAAAATTATTTCTAAAAAAAAATTTTTTTGATAACAAGCATATTTATTCATTTATAAAATTACATTAATATAAAAAATTTAATATTTATATTGTATTTAATATTTTCAATACAGTTAATAATTTAATTTAATAATTTAATTATATATAATACTCTTTTTTTTTTATATATTAATATTATGACAAACATTTTTTTTTACCATTTTTATTAATATAAACCATCTGTATTCAGTTCATAATCAAAAATGTTTGTCATAATAATGATAATAATCACAGTAATATTAATTAAATTATTTGCTAAATCTGGTAATATCGGAAAACTATACTTTTGACATTAATACTCGATAACATTATATATAAGAGAAAATTATTATATATAAAAAATCATTAGTAGAAAATTATAAAGATGATATTATAATGTTTCCAATTTTTTACAGTAAAAATATTCATATATTTTACATTTGTACTTAAACCTAATTGTGCTCAAAGTAGAGGCGGTGATAAACAAGAAACTTATTATGTATGCTAAGGATACACATTAATAACTAAGATAAAAACTGGCCGACAAACTTCGATTTTAATGTTTTAATAATGCAATAGAACATTTATTTTTTTTTTTTTTTTTTTTTTTTTTTTTTTTTTTTTAGTTAATCATCAAAATTAATATTTTAATTATAGAATATTAAATTTTTATTAATGTAAAAAATTTTATCTTTTGTGTAACCATCATAATACTATTGTATTAATACATATTAATACATATTAATATATTTATTTGTGTTATTTTATTATTATTAATATTGGTTAATACTTTATGACTAAAAATACAAATTTTTCTCATTTTCTTCAATAATTCTGCTTTTATTTTTAGTGAATAATTATGTTGCTGTATGTTTTTATAAATATATTATTAATATTAATGAGGTTAGTTTTTATTTTCAAATTGCTATTTCCTCTTTATGATTTTATTGTTTTTTTTTTCCTTTTATTTTAATTTACAAAAAATATATTTAAAATATTATAAATTAAGGTTTTGTAATACTTTTAACTTGGCATTTATTGGTTTTATAAAAAAAAATTTTTAATAAACATTTAGAACTACTTAATTGTTCATTATAGTTCATTGTATATTATATTTTTTAAATATATTACTGTATTTTATATTATAATTATAATTAAGCATATTTATAATATATCATAAAATATAATAATATAGTATTCTAATACATCATAGTAAATGTATATAATAATAATATATAAAAGTTTAATTTATTGAGGATTAAAATTAATTTATTTTTTTAAAAAAAATTTAAAACATATTATGATATAACAACTGTAACATTAATAATATATAAAGAAATATTTTTCTTTTTTTTTTTTGATACCAACAAAAAAAAATTTTTTTTATTTATTATTAATTTATTAATAAAAAAATAATAAATAATAATTATAATAATTAGTAATATAGTATATTACTTTTAAAAAAAAAATAATTAATAAATATAAATAAATAATAATTAGTAATATTGAATATTACTTTTTTCTTTTTTCTTTTTTTTTTTTTTTTTTATTAAAAAAGATGTTTTCAATATTTTTATTAGTAGTTTTTTTAGGTAATTTTATTATTTTTAAATATTTAATATCAGTTTTTTAATTATAGTTATTATTATAAATTATTATTTTATTTATTATATTAAATCTTTGACTATTAAATATTAATTATAATTTATATAATAGTTTGGCAAGTAACAGCCACAACAACATTTATTGAAAAGGGTAAAAGAGCTGAAATTTTTGAATTAACTGATAATGAAGTTCCAGTTTTTAGATTAACTTTACCAGAAGATCAATTTAAAGTTGTAATAGAAAATCTTCAATCCGAAAAAATGAGTTTTTCTCAAGTAATGAATTTTGATTTTAACGATTTAAATTCAACTGACCCTGACGCAAAAGGTAATGATCTTTTTGCTACAGAAACTAATGATATAAAAATTAAGGAAGGTACTTTAGTTGTTGAACTTAATGGGTAAAAATAGAAAAAAAAAGTTTTAATATTAATATTATTATAGTTATATCAATATGATAAAAAAAAAGTATTAGATTCTAATAATATATATATATATATTACATTTTTATATTTTATATTTTATTTTATTTTATCTCTTTTTTTATATATATATATATTTATCTAAATATTTTTAGTCAAAAAAAGACATTTAAAAAAATTACTTTTTCTGCCGGTGGTAGTTCTGCTCGTACCTATGGTAGACAAGGATTTAACTTAAAGATTCGTGGTAAGGATAAATTATTTGGACGTTCTCAATTTAGAATTCGTTCTGATGCTCGTGATGCTACTACTATGAGATCAAAACTTGCTTGTGATATTCATAATCGTTTAGGACTTGTTTCTATTTCTGCAAATTATATGCAATTATATATTAATGATGAATATTTAGGTTTTTATATTTTAATGGATTCTCCAAAATTACCATGGATTGAAGAAATATATGGTGAAAAGGATACTCCTAATTTATATAAATGTAAAGCAGGTGGTCATTTCTTATCAGAAGAAACTTGTGCTGTAAGATGTGAAAACGAAAATGATGATATTACAGATAAAACCGAATGGATTAAATTTTTAAGAGCATTAGATAATGCTAAAACACCAGAAGATATTGAAAAAGTACTTGAAGTTGATCAATTCTTATATGAAGTTGCTTATGAATATTTATCCGGTGCATGGGATCACTTAATTCGTTCAGGACATAATTACAGTTTATATAAACAAAAAAGTAATGGTAAATGGATTATTTATTATTATGATTTTGATGCTGATTTTGGACAAGATATTGTTTCTATTGAATTTGGTCAATTCAATCCAAATCCAGATAAAAATTTTCCAAATTATACTTACCAACAATGGTTTAATGTACCTATGAACGTTCTTAATATTTTAATTTTCAATGATCCAACTCGTTTTGAAAATATCATTAGAAAAATTGTTACTGATACTTTTAATCCAGCAACTCTTTTCCCACATATTGATGAAATCAAAAAATTTATTCAACCATATATTAAACAAATTAAAACTCCAAAAGAAGATGGAACACTTCCAGGTGTTCTTAATAAATTAAATCCAGTAGATTATTCATATGCAGAATGGGATGCAAATAGTGAATTTACTACAATTAATAATGAACCTATTAATGGATCAGCTTATGGTCTTAAATATTGGATTCTTGCTAGATATAGAGCTGTTTGTAAACATCTTAGTATTGAATGTGATCCAATTTATATGAATGAAGACTATGAATATCCAATTGATAAGAATGTTGAAGGTGAAATTAATTTAAACTTATTCGATGGTATTGATTTTGAAAAAGTTTTTGGTGGTATGAATAATAATTTCCAAGTTCCATCAAATAGCACTACTGTTGTTGATCCAGAACCAGCTCAAACTACTATTATTTCAGAACCAGCTCAAACAACAACTATTTCAGAACCAACTCAAAAATATAAATGTTGGGCTGAACTTGCTGGTTACCCATGTTGTTCTGAAAGAATAAAGATTGTTTATGAACATGATGAATTTGGTGATTGGGGTTATGATTACTCTATTAAACAATGGTGTGGTCTTACTCCATATAGTGAAAAAATCCATGATGAAATCTGTTGGTCAGAAGTATTTGGTTATCCATGTTGTGAAAGTTGTTACGTTTTTGAAACTGATGATTATGGAAAATGGGGTTATGAAAATAATCATTGGTGTGGTATTCAATCTTACTGCTCAGCTTAAATTTAATAAAATTATAAATAATTTATTGTTAATTTAATCATTAATTTATTTTTGATAATTTATTTTTTAAAAAAAAAAAAAAAAAAAAAAAAAAAAAAAAGAAAAAAAAGAAAAAAATATATATTTTAAATTAAATATAAATATAAATTATATATTTAATTTATAAAAAAAAATTGAATTTTGTTCTTAATATAAGAAGTTAAAACAGACAAAAAAAAAATCAAAAATTGTAGATACTTTTTTTTATATATAAATAATATAATATAATAAAATTTGTCTTTTAAGATAAATTTTATTTAAATATATAATTTATAATTTATAAATTATTAAATTTAAAAAGTATAGTGAAAATAATTTAAATAAAAAATAATAGATAAATAGGTAGTTAAATAAATTTATAATATAAATTAAAATTAAAATAAAAAAAATTAGAAAAATAAATACAAAAAAAATAATAATAATAAATAAATATAAAATAAAATGAGTAAAAGGAATGAAAATACTAAAATAAAATAAATAAATAAATAAATAAATAAATAAAAAGAAATAAAATTAAATAAAATAAAATAAATAAAATTACATAAATAATTATACATAAAGTATTAATAAAAATATATATAAGTAAATATATATATATTATAATTTTATTATTATTATTTAAGTAAGTAAAAATAATTAATAATATTATAACAATATTATTATTTATTTTTTTTTTTTTGAAACCTTCAAACCACTAGATTTCATCATGTCACGGATTCGAATGATCTTTCATTTGTTGAATGAAAGAGATTAGAAGATTAACTTTTTTTTTTTTGTTTGTTTAATTATTATGAATTTAATTAATATCTATAATAAATTTTATTATTTTTATTTTGTATCTTTTATTACTTTTTATTTAATTTTATATTTCATGTAATGTATATTCTTTACTTTAATTGTAATCTATATTTCACATCACATGTATATTTAATTTAAATTAATTATTTTAAGTAAAGATTAAATCTAGTTTTAAAAAAATTTTTTTTTTCTTATATAATATTTAAATATCTCAATCTTAGAGTATGAAAAGTATATCAATCATAAATTTTATTTATTCTTTTTTGAGATGAAATTTTAAGAAAATGTAATATAGATATATATTTTATAAGTAATTTAAATGATATAGATAATAATAAGATAATATATATAAATGTATATATATATATGTATATACGTATATATACATTTAGTACTGGTGATAATAAAAAATATTATATATTTTGACAGGAATTATACAACATATTCATATATGTCATATGAATATTTTTTTTTATTATTATTTTTTTTTATTGCTATAATATAATAAAATATGTTTTTCAAAATATTAATAAAAATAATAATAAGATTTTCAAAATAAATGAAATATTTTATTTTATATGCAGTAACATTTATAAATATTTTAATGATACGTAAAAAAAATATTAAGGATATATATTGAAAGATTATATATATATATTAATTGATATATTTATATTATTATGAGATGATACAACACATTATAAAGTAATTAAATCTTATAATGAATAAAAAATAATACAAAGAAAAAAATATAAGCATATAATGAATAAAAAATCATACAAAAAAAAATATATAGGCTATTTCTATTATATAATATGTTGTTGTCTGAGATATGAATAATTTTTAATTGATTATAGTTTTGCAAAAAAAATCCAAAAATTTTATTTTATTCCAAAAATTTTATTTTATTACAACTCAAATTATTTGAAAATTACAAATTGTAATCATATTTATATTAATTATAAGATTTTGTGAAAATTATTTATATTAAAAAATTATGGTACCATTTACAATGAATATATTATAATATATATAAATAATTTATTTTATATTAATTGGTTATTTCTTTTAATATAAAATATTTTAATAAAAAAAAATTTTTTTTTTTTTCTTTAAAAAACAATATAAAAAAACTAAAAAAAAAACAAACAAACAAGCAAAATAAAAAAATATAAATAATAAGTAAATAATAAAAAAAAAAAAAAAAAAAAAAAAAAAATCTAGAGATAAATATAATTAAAAAAAATAATAAAAAATAAAATAAAATAAAATAAAGTTAAGAAAAAAAAAAACTAATTAAAAAACTAATTAAAAAAATAATTAAAAAAAAATAAATATTTCAATAAATTAATAATTAATAAAGAAATAAAAAAGAAAATACAATATATAAATTTTATATATTTATATATATATAATTTTTTGTAATCTTCAAATCTTTTTTTTAATATATATACCATTTTATTATATAATTCAATATATATAATATTCATATACCAATATTAAATATTGAAAAGAAAGAAAGTCATAAAGAAAAAAGAAAGAAAAAAAAATTATAATATAAATGTATCAAAATATTTTTATCCTTTATGTTATATTAATATTATGTTGTTATGTCATTGACGCAGTTGTCGTCATGAATAAAGAAGATATTTTGAATATAAATATATATCAATATAAAAACAAAGAAGATTGTCCTGAATATAGTAATGGATACAATGAAATTAATAAACATTGTACTTTTAGATTTTATTGTAAAAATGATATATGTTCCACTTCAAATAGTACAGGTTATGCCCAATTTCCTAATAGTAAAGGAGAAATAGAAAATATACAAGTAAATGTATGTCAAGATGAAAATCATTGCTCTAAAAGCAATGCATCTTGTTTTTCTGATAAAGATTGTTTATCAAATAAATGTATTAATAATAAATGTATAAGAAATGAAAATTCTCCAATTATTGAATGTTCAGATTATTATCATCATTATAATTATTTACTTTATTATAAAATTAAAATGCATTGTAAAAAAGGGTTATATGAAAAATGTGAAAAGCATAGTGACTGTGCTTCTAATGTTTGTGCTTCAATTAACTCAGAAAAAAATTGTATATTATTTCCAAGAAATATGTCAAAATTGAAAAAACAACGTTTAATAACTATTGTCATTTCTGATATAATATTAGTTATATTTTTAATAACTATTATTGTTGTTTTAAGAAGAAGTAATAAACTAAAAAATCCTAGTAGAATATAAAAAAAAAATATCAATAACGAGAATTAAATAATTTCAAATTATTCCTTATATATTATATATTTCAAATATTTATAAAGAAATAATATAAATGTATAAAAGATTTTTTTATAATTATTATGATTATTAATTAATTTTTTTTATTTCTGTAATAAATATTTGAAATCTTTTAATTTATTATTTTATATTTCATTCATATCATATATATATCATACATTATTATAACATAACATAACATCATTCAAAAATATTAAATTAACATAATAAATATAAAAATTAAAATAAAATAAAAAAAATATAATATTAATAATAAAATTTTAAAAATCAAAATTTAAAAATAAAAAAATATATATTTTTTAGTAAATATATTTTAATATTAAAAATAGTGTCATATTGTTTTTTATTTTCTATGTTGTTTTTTTTTTTTAATATTTATTTAATAATTCTTTATAAAAGTTAAAAAGTAATATATATTTTATTATAATTATTTCAGTTTCTTTGTATATTTATTTATTTATTTATTTATTTATTTATTTATTTATTTATTTATTTATTTATTTATTTATATTTTTAAGATTAAGTTTTTTAAATGTTATTAAACAAATTTTTAATATTTATTTGTTATTTTGTTGTCTTGTTATGTTTGTTTTAATTAAGGGTAAAAGTTTTTTATTTTTAAAGGAATAGAAGGTTAACATGAATCCTAATAAATAAAAAACATTAATAATTATATCAAGTTAATGATTAAGATATGTAATAATTATGATTATGATTAATAAATAATAAATAAAATAAAATACTTCACTTAATAAACTGTAAAATTTTCAAATTTTAAGATAGGTTTTGTGGTAA
The DNA here is from genome assembly GCA_002104895.1 of Anaeromyces robustus. Lineage (NCBI taxonomy): Eukaryota > Fungi > Neocallimastigomycota > Neocallimastigomycetes > Neocallimastigales > Neocallimastigaceae > Anaeromyces > Anaeromyces robustus. The sequence continues at coordinate 109,108 of MCFG01000012.1, read as the reverse complement.
AAGGTCAGGTCAAGATTAACTTATTATATTTTAAGTGCTAATACACTTAAATTTGAAAATTTAATTTTTAAATATCTTGACATCTTGACCTGACCTTTTACCACAAAATTTATCTTAAATTCAATTATAAAATTAACGAATTTTTGAATATTATTATTAAAATAGTAATAATCTTACAAAGATTATAAAAAATAGAGATATCAATTCATATTGATATGAATTTTGAATATTATAAATATTCAAAATAAACAAAAAAAACTATATACATTTATATACATTTATTTTAATAATAAACTAAATATAATATAATAATATAAAATATTTGATAAAATAAATCATAATATAAAATATAATATGAATAAAGATAATCTAACCAAATATAGTAATAACATTAAATAATTAATTCTTTATTTATTTATAAAACAAATACATAAATACATAAATACATACATACATACATAAATAAATAAATAAATAAATAAATAAATAAATAAATAAATAAATAAATAAATAAATAAATAAATAAATAAATAAATAAATAAATAAATAAATAAATAAATAAATAAATAAATAAATAAATAAATAAATAAATAAATAAAAAAGTAAATATAAATAAATAAATGAGTAAATAAAAAGAGTAAAAATTCTTACCAAAAAACTTATTTAGTTACTTATTAAAATTTTTATTTATTTTTTCAATTTTTTAATAAATTTTCCTTTTCATTTTATCTTATTTAAATAAAAATACATAAAATTCTTCAATATTTTTATTAACTAACTATTAAGTCAAAAAGGGAAACAAGTCTTAACAGACCATATTTACCAAATTAATAGTTATATCACGTGTTAAATCACTTGCTAATGTATATAATGATTAGAAATTCATATGTCACCACATTTTAACATTTAGTTCTTATTTTAACATTTAGTAATATAATATATAGAATTTTAAAAATTTGTTTTATTAATATTCTAGTTGTTATTTAAATAAAAATATATAAAATTCTGTTTTTATTATGAAATATTAAAATAAGTTAAATAAGATAAAATGAAAAGGAAAATTAATTAAAAACTTTGAATTAAATAAAAATAAATAAAAATTCTTGACAGAAAATTCGTTTATTTATTTTTTTATTTATAAAATAAATAAATAAATAAATAAATAAATAAATAAATATATATATATATGTATAAATATAAATAAATATATATAAATATATGTAAAGGACTGAAATTTGGAACAAATTACATTTTTAAATGCATTTTTTTTAAAAAAATGTCTTCATTACACTATGATTATAAATAATTTTAAAAAATAATAAATAAAATTATTATAATATTTATTATATAGGATTATATATATATTAAATACAATGAATAAATTTCATTAATAATAATTTTCATAGTAATTAAATTTTATTATAGTAGTAGTAAAAATAAAATAATAGGAAGGTATTAATTAATATATTTCTGCATATATATATAATTTATTTGTTAAAAAATAAAATAGAATTTTAAGAATATTCTTATTACAAGAAAATTTTAAATCTTTTTAAATTCTATAGAAGTTCTCCCACAAAAAAAGTATTAATATGAACTGAGTTATATATCATTTTATATAATATTAAATGTCCATATTGAATATATATATTAAAAATTATTTTGAACAATAATATAATATATTGTAATTAAATAAATAAAATTTAATATAAATGTAATTAGGAAAGAATATAAATAGAAAAGAATTTTTCTTATTAATCAAAAAAAAAAAAAAAAAAAACAAAAAAACAAAAAAACAAAAAACAGAAAAAATTATATTCAAAATGCGGCTTATTTACTTTTATTATTTTATAATTTTTACATCTTTATTTTCTGGTGTAATATCTTCTGATGTATCCTCTGTTTATGAAACTGATGTTGATGAGAGGTGTGTAGAAAGTGTTTACGCAGATATGATTTTATATTCAAAAAGCGAATGGCTTTGTCCAATGTTATGTCAATTAAAACGTTTATTTATCAGTAAATATTGTACTACAACAGGTAACAGTGAACGTGATAAATGTTATAGAGCAAATCAACGTTGTATGTGGGATTCAAAAAACGCATGTCATGATTGTGTAGTTAATGTATTTGCTGATATGTATAATGTATCTGAATATAAAGATTTTGGCCTAGATTATAAAGAGGAAGAGGCGATGTTTATAGAAGAATCATTTGGATTTTATGATATTTGTTATTGCCCTTCGGAAAAGGAAAAAGATCCAATTGAGGATGTTAGTTTTTTTATAGATAAGTTAGAAGGTGTTGCAGAAAAGTAATATTGATTATTATCTATCAATGAAACAAACAATTGTCATAATCAGTTGAATGGTATTCATTTTATAAGAAAATGATGGTGAATAAAATAAAATAAAAAATAAAATATTATATATATATATATAAAATATTAAAAAAAGAAAAATAGAAAAGAAAAAAGTCAATAAATAAAAAAAAATAGAAAAAAAAGTCATAATAAAAAAAATAGAAAAAAAAAATAATAAAAATTATAATAAAAAATTAATAATTTGATATATTTTTATAAGTTTTATTAAATGTAAATTTTATTTTTATTTTCTGTATTATTAATTTTTGTTCCTTTTTACATAAAATATATTTTAAATATATCATATAGAAAAAAAAATAAAACATAATTCATAATCATTTAGATATTAGATATTATATCATTGTAAATTGTTTAAGATTTATAAATAATTAATATTAATGTTAAAAAAAAAATAATATTTTAAATATATGTTAATTTATAAAAAGTTTTTATTACACAAATTTTTAATCCTGAAATCATTATTAATATATTGGTATTTTTTTTTTCTTTTTTATTTTTTATTTTATATATATTGATTATTTATTTATAAAATTATAAAAAGTATTTAATAAATGTTTTTTTATTTTTCATGTTTAAAAATTTTATATTAAATATTTTACATTTAAATAATTATGGGATATATTTTTAATTTTAATTATTTTTTTTTTAATTTATTTATTTATTTATTTATTTAATCATTTATTTATCTATCTATTTATTTAATCATTTATTTATCTATCTATTTATTCAATCAGTATTTATCTATCTATTTATTTTTAATATTATTCATTATTTCATTATTATTATGATACAAATTTAGATTTTTGTACAACCTTAACACTGTTTTAATATAATAAATAATCATTATATATTTTATATTTTAAAAATAAATAAATAAATAAATATAAAAAAAATAAAATAAAACTTTTAAAAAAAAAAGTAAAAATTTTTAAAAGAGAGAAAAGGATAACAATAACTAAGAAAAATTAGTTAAAAATATAAAATAATAAAGGTATTTATGAATAATATATAATTTTATATAATATAAGATATAAATAAATAATAAATAAATAACCAATGAATGAATAATATAAATTAAATATAAGTAATATAAATTAAAAATAAGTAAATGTTATAATGTATAAATAAATAATATAAAATAAATAAAGAAAATTAGACATTGCTTTATTAAGTTAATGATGTCTAAACAATTAATTAATTCTATTTTTTTTTTAATCTTATTATATATATATGATTTATATATGTAACGATATTAACTAATATTTTTTGACATGATATTTTTATTTTTTATTTTTTATGTTTTCAATTAATTTTATCTTTTAAAAAAACAAATAAAAAAAATAAAAAATTAAGAAAAAATAAAAATAAAAATAAAAAAAAAATAAAAAAAATAATATAACTTTATTATTTTTACTAGAAAGAATTTAAAATAAAATAATAAAATAAAATCTATTGAAAAAAAAAAAAAGGAAAATCAATAAAGAAAATATATGAAAAAATTTAAAAAAAAAGTAAAAATGGATTTTAAAAAATTAGCTAAAGGTTTTGAAGAATTTGCTGAAGATCCTAATGGTGTTATAAAAGATATTAAAAAAAAGGCCAAAGAAATAAATCCAGAAAAAATTATAGAATCTATTGATAATATTAATAAAACATCCGATGGTGAATCTATTATTAATATTCCAGATAATATAAAACAAAACATTGCTGAAGCTACATCTTCAGCTTATAATACTATTACAGGTGGTATGGATAATGTTAAAAATTATTCTCCAGATAATCTTATTAATAATATGTTTAAAAAAGTTTGGAAAGAAGACGAAAAAATTCTCGGTATAACTGTTACTCGTGGACAAGTAAATTTTTTATTCATTTTTTTTTATTTTTTATTTTTATTTTTAGTTTTATTTTATTATTTTTATTTTTATTTTATTATTTTTGTTCATATATATGTTTTTGTTTATGTTTTATATTTTTAATACAGTTGCTATTTTAATATAAAAGTATATAAATTTATACAATTATAATATATAACATATTAATTATAAAATAAATAATAAAATATATATATATATATATATATTATTATTATTATTATTATTATTATTATTATTATTAGAAATTGTATTATGCTTTATTCTTTCTTTTTGCCTCAGTTTTATTCCTTGGAATGGTAAATAAAAATTGTTATTTTTTTTTCTCCTTATTTTACCTTAATATTCTATTTTTTTTTAATATTCATGTATTAATTAAATTATTAAAATATGTTAATGTATGTTACGTAAAATAGGATTTTTCATTGCTTTTTATTACACATGAATTTGAAGAAGTCAAATATTCTATTTTCTTTGGTATTTGGACTTTAGCTTATATTCTTGGGTAATTAAAATTTAAATATTATTTATATATTGTAAATTATATTTTTAAACTGTAAGAACAATATTTTAAATAATTGATACTAATATTAATATTAATATATATATATATATGGGTTTAAAAATATTTTTTTTTTATCATAAAAAAAAGTATTTATATTTTCGATAGAGCTATTCCAGAACCAATCTTTGAAAAAAAGAGTAAAACTACTAGAGTCGTTGCTAGATCTATCTATTTTGTTACTTTAATCAGTTGTATTGTTATTGCTATTTTATTACCAAGTAAATTATATTCAATTGTTGGTTTTGTTGTACATTGTATATCATTTGCTTGGTTAACAACTACTCATATTCCATCCTATAAGGGATTTAGTTTCTCTTATTTCACTGAAAAATCACCACTCCTTTTCTCTGCTTTCTATAACAGTGTTGAAAATTAAATGTAAAAAGAAAAAAAAAAACAAACAAAAGATTTTTTCTCCCCTTTTTTTATTTATTTTATTTAACAAAAATAAAAAAATAATAGTAAAGGATAAGATTTAATCATATATCAAAAATGATGAATGATTAGTAAAAAAACAAAAAAAAAAAAAAAAACATTAAAAAAAAAATATAAAAAAAAAAAAAATAAACCAAAATCATAATAATAATATAAAAATATAATAATAAATAATAAAATAAAATAAAGTAAAATATTATATTATATATATTAAATAAAATAGAAATAATGTATTTCTTTCTTTTTTCTTTTCTTTTCTTTTTTTCCTTTAATTTTTTTTTTTCTTAAAGAATAAAAATAATGAAAGAAAAAATTGAAATATATAATTATTTCTCTATATTGTAAATAATAAAGAATAAAAATAAAAATAATATATGATACTTTATTTTATTTTATTTTATTTATTAAAAAATAAAAAATAAAAATAAAATAAAATAATAAAATAAAAATAGAATAAAATAATAAAAATAAAAGAATAAAAATAAAAGATTAGAAAAAAAAAAAAAAAAAAATAAAAAATTAACAAGGAAAAATGAAAACATTTAACTTGAAATAAGGACAAAAATCTAAATTAAAATATATATAGCTTTTTTTTTTTTTTTTTAATCTTCAAAAACTTTAACATGTAAAACTCATTTGTAAATTTTCTAAAATCTGATTTTTCCTTCATTATATATATTCTTCTTTTAATCTTGAATCTATCTCATATAAAAGGTTCATATAAATTTTTTCAGTATTGGTTTTAAATATCATTATTAATACCTATTTTTAATAGTTAAAAAACCACTCCATTCAACTATTTAATTCCTAATAAATTTTTATCTATTTATTATCATTTTTTCACGATATTTAACTTTACTATTTGCATCAAATGATTAATAAAGCAAATTCTTCAACACCCATGACTATAAATAAAAATATATATAATATATATTATTTATACATAAAAAACAAGCAACAAATCTTAAAAATTTTTATTTGTTTCACTTATTTTTTTTTTTTGTTATTTGTATTTTTTATTTTTTTTATTTACTTTATTTTATTTTATTTTTTTTTTATTATTTTTTTTATATTTGTTAATATTAATTATTATATTTTATATTATTAAATTTGTATATTAGTAAAAAAAAAGAAATAAAATTACATAATAAAATATATTTATAATATTAATTCTATAATTCTATTACTTGATTAAAAAAATTATTATATTTTTTAATTTAAAATAAAAAAAAAAATATAATAATTTTTATTATTATATAAAAATTAATCTAAAAGAAATTTATTTATATATATAAAAAAAAAAGAAAAAAATAAAATTGAAGAAATATAATTAAAAAAAAAAAAAAAAAAGATAAGAAAAGGAAAAATAAAAAAAAACAAAGTTTTATTTTCTTTTTATTTTTCTTTCTTTTTCTTTCTTTCTTTTTTCTTTTTCCTTTTCTTCATATTCTAAATTATCCCTTTTCTTTCACTTTATCTTTTTTCTATGATTATTTTACCATTATTATCAATTATTATATCTTTTTTTTTTTTTTTTTGTATGCTTATTTGATTATTATTATTATTATTATTATTTAAAAATAAATCTTGTATTAAAGTTTTGAAGCGATCTATTTTGTAAAAAAATAATTATTTTTTTATCATTTCTAAAGAGCTTTTTAGTTCTTCTTCTTTTCCATACGCTTGACATCCTTGTCAGTAAGAGCTTCTTCCTTTTGACTAAAATTATAAAAATAATAAAAATTTATAAATATTATTATTTAATTCATTCATTTAATAATATATATATATAAATATTAAATAAAAAAACATTTTTTTAAACATACCCAAATAAACCATTAACGTTGAATGGTCTAGCTAATTCACCAGTAGCTGGTTTACCTAAAAGGTGAATTCTAACTAATGGTTGTTCGTAAAGATTCTTAATAGCTAAAGCACTTTGAATAGCTAATGGTCTAATCATGTTGAATTTGTAGTAAAGTAAAGTACTGAAACCAACAGTCATAGCAACATTAAAGACCATTTGCTTACACTTTCCTAAATCGTATTCTCTAATAGTTTGAGTAATAACTTCGTTGTTTTCACCACTATTATTTTATATAATAAAAAAAAATTAATTATTAATAATTTTATAATATTATAATAATATAATATTAATAAATTATTATCCAAATAATAATATTTATAAAGATATATATAACATATATATCTTTATAAAGTATTATTTATTTTAAATTAAATATATATTTATTTACCCTTCAGCAGCGTTTTGAGCATTGGCGACCATACCAGTGTTTCTAATGTGAATTAAGTTTTTGTCTATATTTATTTAATACATATCATATATTTTAATAATTATTTAGTATTTTTTATATATAATTTAAATATAAATATTTTTATATATTATATCATTTTTATCGTTTGATTTATATATTTATTTAATATTTTTTTTCTATACATACCATTAACCTTGTTAATCTTTAAGTAAATAAGACCAGCAAAGACAAGAGTAATAATTTGAGAGAAAGCGTAGGCACAGATTAAGTAACTATTTTATTAAAAATAAATATTTAATATATAAAATTATTATTAATAACCAAAAATTCATATAAATTCATATAAAATATATACTATAATCTTAAAGGTTTTAATAAATAAAAATAATTATTAATTACGTCTTTCTTGGTTGAACGTCGAAATCAATTCTACTGATCTATTTATATTATTATTTAAAATAATAAATATATTAACATTAATTCAGTATATTTATTTACATCATATATTAATATAATGTAAAAAATATTAATATTTATTTCTTATTTTTTTTTTTTTAAAAAAAAAAAAACTTACAAAGTGCATTAAGAAGAACATCATGAACATAGAGAAAATCTAATAAAACAAAATAAAAAATAATTAATATTTCTGCTTATTACTTTTTTTTTTTTTTTTTTTTTTTTTATTTTATTTTAATTGATTCATAATTCTTTTATTTATTAATTTTATATTTTATTGATTTAAATAATATTTACAGCTCTGTTTTGTGGTGTGTTCATGGCTCTGAATTTTTCAGCAGTAGTCATATTACTTCCACCTCTTCTTCTAGCTTCCATTTTGTTTTATTTTTTGTTTATATTAATTAAATTAAGTTAAGTTATATTTTTATTTTATTTATGTAATTTAAAATTTATTTTTTTTTATTTATTATTTTTTAATTTTTTTTAATAAAAATTATCAAAAAAAATTATTTTTTCTAGTTTAAATACTATTTTTTTGATTATTATTATAAGATATATTAAATCAATCAAATTATTATTTAATAATTAATTATTAATAATTTTTTAATGTTTAATGGATAATTTTATTATAATATAATAAATAATTAATTATAAATAATAAATAAATAAATAAATAAATAAGTAAATAAAAATAATAATAATAAATATATAAATAAATAATTATAAAGTAAATAAATAAATAAATAAATAAATAAATTAATAAATAGAATTAACAATGGTAAAAGTATATTCAAAAACTTTAATCACTTTTTTTTTATGATATGAATATATTATGAATATATTAAAATATATATTCAATATAATTTAAACTATATTATTAATATATTATTAATATATTATATATTAAATCTAGAATTGATTTAATTATTTTATAATTGAAAAGACATCATCATTAAATATAAAAAGAGTTTTAATATTTTTAATAACTTAATCATTCAATTAATTTTGTAGAATTTTATTTCAATTCTTTTTTTTTTATTATAGAATACGAAATTATTATTATTTAAAGACTATAAAAAATTATTATTTAACTGCGAAAATATATATAATAATTAATATAAAATAATTAATTATTATATATATTCGTTATAAATTTTATATTATGATTATAATATTAACAGTCATTTTCTATTTATGTCATGCTAAATTTTTCTTTTATTTTCTTTATAATTATTTATGTTATATTTCATAATTTGTCTTTTTTTTTTATTATATTAGTCCCCAGAAATTTTAGTAAAAATATTTAATATTTAATAAATAATAAATAACTTTATTTTTTATTTAATTTAAAAATTATTTTCCTTTTTTATTATTTATTTATTTATTTATTTATTTAATATTTATTTATTTAATATTTATTTATTTATTTATTTATTTATTTATTATATGTTTTTCTTTTTGATTCTTTTCACATGTACCTTAAAATGATTGGTCAATTCAACGTATTTTTATTATAATAGACATATATTTATGTTATGTTAGGTTTAATTTAATAATTTTAATTATTGAGAGCAAATTATCGTATCATTAAAAATAAGAAGATGATTGGATAAATATTTATTAAATAAATAGAATATTTAAGAAAGAGAGAAAGAAAAAAAAAATTAAAAAAAAAAAGAATCAACCATTTTATTTTAAAATATATTAAAATTCATTTTATATTGAAATATATTAAAATTACATTAAAATTTACTAAAATATTAAAATAATTAATTATTAAATAATTATTAAATAACTAAAAGATAATAAATAAATGATAATAAATTAAGATTGTGGTTGTTAAGTCAAAATTTTTCTATTTATTTATTCCAAGTTTGAAAATTAATTAATTAATTTAAATAAATAAATAAAAATATAAATAAATAAATAAATAAATAAATAAATAAATAAATAAATAAATAAATAAATAAATAAATAAATAATTATTAAGAAGAACAATTAATATGTTACTTTTGTAATATATAATATAATATAATATAATAAAATAGAATAGAATATAATAAAATAGAATAGAATAATAGAATAGAATAAAAATATTATTAAATTATAATAATTTAAATTGAAAAGTATTAAATACTTCTTCTTCAATATATTTACAAAAAAAAAAGAAAACTTTAATTTTAATATAAAATAGAATATTTTACTTTAGTGTGTTAGTTTTCATAATTATTATTATACAGTTTTTTTTTTATAATTAATATTTAAGAGTTTTAATATATTGTTTATAATTTTGTTAATAAATAAATAAATAAATAAATAAATAAATAAATAAATAAATAAATAAATAAATAAATAAATAAATAAATAATAAATATATATATATATATATAAACATAAATATTATTATAATAATATTATAATAAAAAGCTTTTGGTTTAAAAATACTATATTATTAGAAGTTTAATATGAGAAAAAGTTATATTTAATTTATTTAAATTCATTCATTATTTTATTATTTTTTATTTTTTTATTTTATTTTTATTTTTTATTTCATATTTTTATTTTTATTTCTTTTTCTTTTTCTTTTTTTTTATTTTTTTACTTTTTTTTTTTTTTTTAATTTTATTTAATTTTTATTTTTTTTAATAACATTAATAAAGAAATATTTAATATTATTATTTAACTTATTTTTTCTATTATAAATTATAAACTAAAAAAGAAAGGTTTATTTATCATTTTTATTCTTTACACATAGTTGGTATTCCACACCATTGATGGTTTTCAACACCCCATTTACCATCTTCATCAACATAACGAACTTTGGAACATGTTGAACAACATGAATAACCTTTGTTAGTAATGGTTGATGGACAAGAATTTTTATTTTCAATACATCCACACCATTTACCATCTTCAACACCCCATTCACCATTTTCATCAACATATGGTTGTTTACAAATAGAACTACAACATTTATAACCTTGTGCAATAATTTTTGATGAACATTGGTCGTCTGGTTTTGGTTCTTGTTTTGGTTCTTGTTGTGGTTCTGGTTGTGGTTCTGGTTGTTGATTTTCCCAAAGACTTGGATCATTAATAGTCCATAATTCAATATGAAGACCATTTGTCCAATTGGTATTACCATGAAGTGGAGCTTTTTCCATCCATGCCCATTTTGGATTATCTGTGATAATAATGGGTTCAGTACTAACTCTATCAAAGAAATCAACACCAATATTTTCAACATAAACTCTACTTGGATTACCTTCATTATCTACACCATCTAAAATATAACGAGCTGATAAAGTTTGTGGTTGTCCTGGAAATTGGAATCTTGTATCAACAAAATTATCTAAACCTTTACCTTGGAATTGAGATGTATTTGAGGTACATGTAAATCCAATACTTACTGCTTGAATTTCATTAGCCCCTAAAACATCATAATAACCTTCACCACCAACTTCAATATTAAAAACAAAAACTTCTTTACTATAATCTTTTGTTTCATCTGGTATATAAGCAACTGGATAGGGTACATCATTTTTATTATTTTCATTCCACATATAACGAATAATTTTATTACCATTAATTTCTTCAATAATACCTCTAATATCAGCAGTTTGAAGGAATGATAAATTATTGCTATTGGTAATAATAGTTGGTTTAGTAATTGGTTGTTTATTTTCATCATAACCAAGAAGATTATCTTCAATAAAAATGTTAGTATTTGAATTATTAAAATCTTTACCAACAAGACTATATCTTGCTTTAAACTCTATTCTTCCATCTTTATAAGTTTTAATTACATTAGTACAATCTCTACATGTAATGTCACCATTAAAGTAATGACCAGAAGCTGTACCTTGGAAAAATATCATATCAACTGTACAAGTATTACCATTAACAGTATATTTTTTACCTTCAGTTTCAACAATATTTACTGAAAAAAGTTCTGTGATATATTCATTGGTATTAATTATTTCAGCAGAAACTTGAATAATACCAATAAATGCTATCAAAGCATTAATAAAACCTATTAATTTCATTTTTTTTTTTTGGTTTCTTTTTTTTCTTTTTATTTTATTATATTATTAATATTTTTTGAGGGTTTTATTTTATTTAATTTTATAATTTTATATTGTATATATATATATATATATAATTATTAATTTATTTCTTATTATTAATCAATAATAATAGAAATTAAATAACAAGAGAAAATAAAAATAATAATAATAATAAAAAAAAAAACACCACAATATTCCTTTTTTTTATTATTTTAAATAAATAAATTTAATTTTTTAAAAAAAAAAAAAAGATAAAAAAGAAAGAAAAAGATATTATATTTATATATTTTTCCCTTTCCATAAATGGTACACAATTGTAATATAAATTAACAAATAACAATACATAAAATTTATTATTATTTCCTTTTACAGTGTAAACAATGTTAAATTAAAAGCTGGATATATCATTCCTTTTTTTTTTTTTTTTTTTTTTTTTTTTTAAATTTTTTCATTTTTTATTATATTATTTTAATTAATTAATTTACATTTTATTATTTGAAAAAAAGATTTATTATTAAATAATAAGCCTTTTTGATAAAGGATTAATATTATGGATAACTATTCATTATTATTCATTATTATAATATTAGAAAGGTAACAAAATATATTTATATTTATATTTATATATATAAACAATTTAAGTATTTTATATTAAATTATGTAATGTAACAATTTTGTGATTAACATTTAAAAAAAAAATTTTTTTTTATGGGATGATATAATACTAAAAAAAATAAGAACTTAATTTATTTTATATATATTTAATATATTATGAATATATTTTCCTATATTAAATTTTTATAATTAATAAAGTTTTTTTTAAAGAATTTTTCAAATTTTGTTGGTTGAAAATTGGAATTAAACTAAATGGTCATCATACCATTTAAATAATAAATAATAAGTTTAATTATTATTACTAATTATTATTATCATTATTATTATTATTATTATTATTATTATTATTATTATTATTATTATTATTATTATTATTATTATTATTATTATTTATTATTATAATTTTATTATTATTTCTACATAAAAAAAGTAACCAATTTCTTTTTAGATTTTAATAACTAACTAACTAACTAACTAAAAATAAATAAATAAATAAATAAATAAATAAATAAATAAATAAATAAATAAATAAATAAATAAATAAATAAAATAAATAAAATAAATAAATAAAATAAATAAATAAATTAAATTAATAAAAAACAGTGACTATCTTTATCCCAATTTATTAATTAAAACTAAATAACCTATTATAGAAACGATGATCATATACAGTTTTATATATTAAAAAATAAAAATTATCTTTTACATTTATTATTATCATTAATATTTATAGATGTATTCCCTTTTTAGGAAACCTCCAATATTATTATTTTTAATATAAAATTAAAAATAATATTAATATTAATAACAAAAAATGACTGATCCCTAATCTTCTTCTTTATTTATATCTGCTTCATGTTCAATAAATATTTTTAACAAAAAATTAAATTTATAATACTAAGAGGATTATATGATAATTATATGATAATGATAAATAAGTTTGTTTTAAAGAATTGATTGTAATTTTTTTAAAAAGTCTTTCAAATAATAATAAAAGAGTATTGGAAATTTTAAATAAATTAAATGATATTAAAATAGTTCATTATCTCTTTAATATATTTGATTAATTCTTCTTTTTATACTTATTACTATTCTATTTTTAAGTATTAATAATTTTAACAACAATCTAGTTTTAAGTATTTTTTTCTTTTTTTTTAATTTTATATAGTTTATAGTTTATATTATTCTTAGGTTTACTTAAATAAAATCATCTTAGTATTAATAAATAAAATTTTGGATTTTGGAGAAAGTAAACTTTTTTTTTTAAATAAAAAAAAGATATATGAATTTTTTTTTATGATTTATTAAATATACATAAAATATTTATTCCAAATTCTTAATTATACCAGAAAAAAAAATAATAAATCAAATTTTAGATTCAAGAAAACAAAAGTATAATATAGAAAATTATATATATATATATATTTTTTTTAAAATTTAATAATTGTTTTAAACTCATTTCAACATTTTCATTGTTAAAAAATGGATTTTTTTTTTTTAAATTTTAAATAATTATAGAAATTTAATTACAAAATGTTAAAAATTTTTAAAATTAAAATTTCTAATTTAATTTCTTATAAAATAAAATCTAGAGAAATTAAAATTACAAATGTTAAAAATCTTTTAAAATTAAAATTTCTAATTTAATTTCTTAACATCTTAAAAATTTTAATATAAAAATTCCTCTACTCTGCTTTCACAAATTACATAAGATTTCATCAGTTCTTTTTTTTTTTTTTTTTCTCTCTCCATTATTACAATTTCAAATATTTGAAATTTCCTATTTTTATATAAATATATATATATATATTTTATACAAAATTTACATTTAATTTTTTTCTGTTTTTATTTTTTTTTTAAGAAAAATATTTAAAAAAAAAAATAAAATTACTTTTTAAATATAAATTTATTTTAATTTACATTAAGGAGTAAATTTTAAATTATTTATTTAAATATGTAATAAATAATGTAAAAAATATAATTTAATAATGTTTTAATAAATATATTATTATGTTAACTTTATTTTTTTTTTCTTATTTTATTATATTTTATTATTATTGTATTTTTTTTTAAATATAAATAAAATAATATTATTTTTAACTATAAACACACTATTTAAAAAAAAAAAAACTTTATTTTTTTTTTTTTGTATATACTATTTATATAGTATATATCTTATTTTGTTATTTTTTGATTTTGTTTTTGAGTTTTCTTGTTTTCTTGTTTTCTTGTTTTCTTGTTTTTGTTTTTTTTTTTTTTCTTGCTTGTTTTTAATTTTTAATTTTATTTTTTCTTTTTGCTTTCTTGTTTTTTAATTTTTTAATAAAATAAATATTATTAATAATAATAAAAAAACAATTGATAAAAAAAAAATGCAAATTAAAAAAAAACAAAAACGAAAACAAAATACAAAAACTATTGAAAAACAAAAAAAATATTTATATCATTCTTAACCATTCTTAACCATTTCTTAACAATTTGTTGGTATTCCACACCAATCATTGTTTTCAACACCCCATTTACCATCATTATCAACATAATAAACAGTTGAACAGGATGAACAACATGGATAACCTTGGTTAGTAATAGAAGATGGACAACTATTTTTACCCATTCCACAACCACACCATTGACCATTTTCAAAACTCCAATCTCCATCATTATCAGTATAAGAAACTTGACAACCAACAGAACAACATTTATAACCAAGAGCTATAATTCTTGATGAACATTGTCCAGTAACTGGGGGTTGAGTTGGATATGGATTTCTAGTAGTAGTTCTAGTAGTAGTTCTAGTAGTAGTAATTGGTTCTGGTTGTTTTTCCCATAAGCTTGGATCATTAACTGTCCATAATCTAATTTGGAAACCTTGAGTCATAGTTGAAGTACCATGAAGTGGAGCTCTTTCAATCCATGCCCATTTTGGATTATCGGTAATAATAATTGGTTCAGTGTTAATTCCATTAACATCAATACCATTGTTTTCAATATAAACTCTACATTTACGACCTTCATCATCAGTACCTTCTAAAATGTAACGAGCAGATAAAGTTTGTGGTTGTCCTCTAAAGTCAAATCTTGTATCAACAAAGTTATCTAAACCTTTACCTTTAAATTGTTTATAATTAGCTGAACAAGTAAAACCAATACTTGTAGCTACAGCTGAATCTTTACCTCTAACACTTGAAAAACCAGTTCCACCTACAGAAATATCAAAAACAAATAATTCCTTATTATAATTCTTAGTTTGATCTGGTCTTTGAGCTACTGGATATGGTAATGAAGATTTGTTACTTTCATTCCACATATAATGAACAACTTTATTACCATTTGTTTCATCAATTATACCTCTAATATCAGCAGTTTGAAGGAATGATAAATTATTAATATCAGTAATAATAATTGGTTTAGTTACTTTACGTTGTTTTTCATCATAACCTATAAGATTATCTTCAATAAAGATATTACCACGACTATTGTTTGAATCTCTACCAGAGAGAGTATATCTTGCTTTGAATTCAACACGTCCATCTTTATATGTTTTAATTACATTAGTACAATCTCTAGCAGTAATATCACCATTAAAGTATTGACCTGTAGCACTACCTTGGAAAAATATCATATCAACAGTACATGTACTACCATTAACGGTATATTTTTTATTATTAGTTTCATTAATTTTTACTGAAAAAAGTTCTTTAGTATATTCTCTTGTGCTGACTGTATCAGCAGAAACTTTAATAATAAATGCTATCAAAGCACTAATAAATGTAATAATTAACTTCATTTTTTTAGTTGTTTTTTGATTTAAATAATTATTTTTATTATAATAAAATATTTGGTTTATATTTACAATGAAGTTTTTTTTTCTTTAAAATAATATAAAGTGGTTATTTACAATTATATAAAAAAAAAAAAAATCCTTTTCCTGAAACCGTTTTTCTTTTTTTCTATATAAAGTTAAGAATAAATAAATTGTTAAATAAAAAAAAAATTGAAAGAAAAATAAATTTATTTATATACTTTTTTTATTCTTTAATAAATTTACACAATATTATACTTTAATTAATTAAAAAAAAAATAGAATATGTCTTTAATAAATATAATGAAAATAGATAATAGTAATATTAAAAAAAAAAAAAAATAAAAACAAAAAGAAAAAGAAAAACAATTTATATTATAAATTTAATTTGTAAATATCTTAATTTTAAAATAAAGTTAAAATTACAAAATTTATTAAAAAGAATAAAAAAAAATAAAAAAAATTAAAAAAAAAATTAAAAAAGATAATTTTTTATATGACAAATTTTTTTTTTTTTGTAAAACAATTAACAATATGTAAAAAAAAAATTTGTTTTTTTTATGTAATTTGTTAATAAATTTGAATGTGTCATAATTCAAAAAATATATTATATTTAATTAACTTTTTATTATATTAAATATATTATGAGTATATTTTCATATATTAATTTTATAATTAATAAAGTTTATATATAAAAAATTAATCAAAGTTTGTTGGTTGAAAAATAGCATTAAAAAAATGATCTTCATTAATTATATTAATTATTAATTTATTAAAAGAGCAAATTAATATTGAAGAAAAAAAAAATAAATTAACCGTTAAAGAAAAAAAAAAAAAACTCTTTATATTAATATTATTAATATTATCATTATAATATTAAAAGATTAATGTTATATTATTATTAATATTTATTAGTAACTATCATTTTATTTATTATTAACTATTATTATATTTATTATTATTTTATTTATTATTATTATTATATTATTATATTATTATCTATTAATTATTTATTATTATTATTATTATTATTATTATTATTATTATTATAATTAATATTTTATATTCTTATATTTAATATTTTTATTTTCTTTTTTTATTGATTTAGTTTTTTTTATACTTTTGGACTTTTGGTTTTGGTTTATTTTTTTTTTATTTTGTTTTACATCCAAATAATCCCAATATTTATTTACGGCGGTTTAACTATTTTAATAAAATTAATAAAAAAGATAACACAAAATATAAATGATATAATATATTAAAATACCTTTTATGGTAATTATTATGATATTCATATGGGATAATATTTAAAAAAAAATAAATAAATAAATGATATTTTAATAATTATTAAACTTTAATTACTCATAATTTTATGCTTTAATTTTTATTTTTTACTTTAATTAGTATTATTATTATTAAATAGTTTTAAAAGCATAAAATCATTAAATAATTAATAAATAAACAATATAACTAATAAAAATAATAATAAAAAAATTATACGAATAAAAATGTTATTTTATTTTTTTTTTTATTTATTATTTATTATTTTATTTTTTAACAAAGTGGATATATTAATGATATTATTTTATTATGTAATTTTTAATTATTTAAACTAAAAATTGAATATTAATGTTTCTTTTTTTATATATTAATTGTTTTAATTTTTTGCAATAAAATTTTTGTATCATAAGTAATATTAAAAAAATGTACACTTTTTTTTTTAAATATGCAATTAATTATTTCCCTATTTTCCTTATTTTCCAATAAAACATAAAATAAAAACTGTATACAATTTTCTAAAATAATTTTATGTATCATATCAATTTGGAGTATTAATTAATTTATATTATAATATTAAATAAAATAAAATAAAAAAATGTTTATTTTATTTTTATCTAATATTATTATAATAAATATATAATAAAATATCTAATTAAAAATATATTAAAATAACTTTGAAATGCATTTATATGAACATTTATTCTTTTTTATTAGAAAGCATATGAATTTTTATATTCTTTGTTATATGATCCCTACATTATTAATCAAATTGATATTTATTATTAATTTTTATAATATATTATATATTATATTATATTCTAATTTCTAAACTTCCAAAAAAAAGATTATTCATTTTTTTTAATTCTTTATTAATTAAATTATAATTAATTGTTTCATTTTCCATTTCATAAAAATAGAAAAAAAAATAAAAAAAAGCACATAATCAAAAATAAATATTTAATAAAATTTATGACTAATTTTGTATTTTGTATTTTGTATTTATATAAATGTATACAATATCAATATCAATATATTATTATTATTATTGTTATTATTATTTTTATTATTATTATTATTATTATTATTTATTGTTTATTTATTTATTATTATTTTCTCTTGTTTTTGTTTTATTTATATATAATTATTTTACAATCTCGTTACTTCTTAAGTCTTTTTTATATATAGAATCAAATAAAAAAAAAAAAAAAAAGAAAAATAAAAATAAAAATGAAAATTGAATTGTAATTATTAACATTATATATTAATGGTGATAATTTGGTAACAAAACAAAATATAAATTTAAAAAAAAATTGATTTTCTATTTATTAAACTTTAAATTACTCATAATTTTATGATTTGTTATCATTATTATTGTATTTATTGTATTACCATTATTATATATTAAACAATATGAATAATTATAATAAAAATGAAAAGTGTTACTTTTTTTTTTTTTATTATTATTATTATAATCTTGTATACCTTTTATATATATTATATATATTATATACATGAAAGGTATAATGTATTATATAAATAATAATTATTAATAGTTTAAAAAAAAACATAAATGATAAAAAATAAAAAAAACCATAAAAATTGAATTTAATTTAATATATTTGTATTTTTTATTAGTTATATGTAACTTTTTCCCCAATATTTCATTTATATAAATTAAATAAAAATTTTTACTGCAAATGTTTTTTTGGGAAATTATATATTAGGTATATAGTATGTATTATAAAATATAACAAATAATATATACTTTAATATATTTATTATGTAAGTTATTTTTATTATATTAACATGAATAATAAAAGGTGATTAATTGCAAATTTAGTTGGCTTTTTTTTTTTCATAAATCAAAAAGTAGATATAACTCTATTTACGTAATAATAAAATTTGTATTAAATAGGTAATTTTATGTATATCTTTACGGTTATAACTATTAAATTATATTATATATAATTATGTAAACATTAATATATAATATATAAATAAATTGGTCTTATACATAAATATATATTGTTTTATACTTTTTGAATTTATGTATATTGAATTTATAAAACCTATTAAAAGATTATTTCGAACAAAAATAAACAATGGTTTAACCTTTCTATAAACATGATACTAAAAAAGTCGTATTATACCTTATTTAAGTAATATATTTATAAACAAATCTTAATAATAGTTAATAAGGTAATTATCATTATATGTAATATATTTATAAATAAATATTAATAATATTATACACCCTTTAAAACTTTTTTTTTTTTTATAAGTTAAATATTATTTACAAATATTTAAAATAAAGTTTAAAAAAGTCAAAACAAAAAAGAAAAAAAAAGCTTTAATATATTCCTTATCTTCAAATATATATTATTATAATATTTATATATGTCTTATTTTCATATATAAATATGTACATTAAAAATAAAAACATTTTTAATGTATTTTTACTTTTCACTTATATTTAAATGATTGTTAACCTACCAATAAAATAAGTACAAAAAATTAAAAAATGGTTTTTAGTATACCTTATTTTTTTATTAAAATATATTATAAATAAATATTTAGGCACAGTTAAAGTATCTAAATGATATTTTGCAAAATTAGAAATTTAATATATATATATATATACATATTTATTCATTAAATATTTAAAAATATTATCATTCTTACATAAAATGTTATATATTATATATATTGTTACAAATTATATGCATTTGTATATATAAAATATATATATATTATAACACCATATACATTATATGTATATGTTTATTAATTTATAACAAATAAAATATACAAAAAGGTTAAAATGGTCTCTTTATTATTATTATTATTATTATTTTTTTTTTGAAATGTATTTATACATACAAATATTTTGCTTTAGTAATAAATAACATATTAATAATTATGATTTTTCATCATTAGCAGATAATAATGATGACTGGTCTGTATATTGAAATGAATAAATGGGACAATACATTTGTAATTGTCCCATTTATTAACTTTTTGTTTGATTTTTTAAAAATTATTGACTATTAACTTAATTGATAATTATTCAAAATAAATGTTAAGTTTTTTTTTTAATTTTTTAATTTTTTAATTAAAAGGTAATATAATTTTAAATTTATAATATTCATAATAAATAAATAAAAATAAAACATTATTATATATTTTATTTTGTAATTAAAAAATAAATTCTTTATAATTTTTGTAATGTTTATTACTTGTTTTTATTATTAAAAATAAAAATATATATGAAATATATATTTCGTTGGAATCAAAGTTTAAAATTAAAAAATTTTTTTTCTTTTTTTGAAATATATTTATCTATTTATATATATATATATTAAAATAATTAAAGATGAAAATTTAAATCCAAATTTTTTCCATATTAACTATTACTATTTTCTAGTTTTCAATAGAGTAATTTCTATAAATTGTCAAACAATTGCAGAATTAGAAAGTTCTCTTAATTGTGATAATGATTTTAATAATTTTTTTTCAAATCTTAAAAAAGGTTAGTTATAAAAAATATTTTGTCCAATTATATATGTAAGAAAATAATATATAACAATCTTAATAAATGAAAGCATTGATATAAGTATTTTTTTCTAATTATTATTATCTTTTTTTTCTTCTTTTTTCTTTTTCTTTTTACTTTTTGTTTTGCTTTGTTTTTGTTTTTACTTTTATTATTATTATCAACTCTTTAATATTTAATATATGATACATACATTTATATATATTTATTATTATTTTTGTTATTATCCACAAATTTTCAAATTTCTTTTTTAATTATCATTTCATTTGGGTGAGGTAAAGAAGAATATTTAATACTTATTATAGATTAACCATATATTAAATGTATAATAATTATATTATTTAAAATATTATACTCTTTATATTATAATATATTAAATAAACCGTTTTTAGAGAAAATAGTATATAAAATGAATACATTGAAATAAAATTTGTGCAAAAAAAATCATAAGTTTATATAAACTTTTGATTTTTTTTTTTTAATATTTATTTAGTATAAATATATCCATATTTCATGCATGAAAATTTATTTAAATAATTTTTATTTGTTTTTTATATACTTTTTTTTAAAAAAAAAGTAAAATAAAATAAAAATAAAATAAAATAAAATAAAATAAAATAAAATAAAATAAAATAAAATAAAATAAAATAAAATAAAATAAAATAAAATAAAATAAAATAAAATAAAATAAAATAAAATAAAATAAAATAAAATAAAATAAAATAAAATAAAATAAAATAAAATAAAATAAAATAAAATAAAATAAAATAAAATAAAATAAAATAAAATAAAATAAAATAAAATAAAATAAAATAAAATAAAATAAAATAAAATAAAATAAAATAAAATAAAATAAAATAAAATAAAATAAAATAAAATAAAATAAAATAAAATAAAATAAAATAAAATAAAATAAAATAAAATAAAATAAAATAAAATAAAATAAAATAAAATAAAATAAAATAAAATAAAATAAAATAAAATAAAATAAAATAAAATAAAATAAAATAAAATATTTATTAACATACAAAATATATGGTGAGTATATATAAAAAGTTAAGAAAAAAATAGGTATTTAAAAAAATTTTTTTTTAATTATATAAAAATTTAAAAAACATAAAATATAAAAAATATAAAATATAAAAAAAATTTTAAAAATACAAAAAATCCTTTATTTTCAAAAACTTTAATTTATAAATAATTATTTAACAAATAATATTCTAGAATAAATTAAAAAGATAATAGTAATAATAAAAAAAATTGAAAAAAAAAAAAAAAAATTATTATAAAACAAAAAATCTAATTATTGGAGAAATTCTATTAATTAAATATTATATAATTAAAAAATTACATAATTAAAAAATTAAAAAATTGGAAAATTAAAAAAACATTTTAAATAAATTAATACATCATCTAATTGAAATTGGAAATGAAATTGAAAATGAAATTGAAGATTAATAAATTTTAATTATTTGACTTCATAATAATATAAAGAATATATTAAAATAAATTTAAAATTTATAATTATAATAATAATAATAGTAAGTAAATAAGTAAGTAAGTAAGTAAGTAAGTAAGTAAGTAATAATAATAATAATAATAATAATTTATAATAATAATAATGATTTATAATAATAATAATAGTTAATAATAGTTAATAATAATAATAATAATAATAATAATAATAATAATAAATTATATAAAATTTTTTCTAAGTTTATATATTGCAACTAAAATATAAAAATAAAAATTTATGACCATTTTTAATTTTTATATATCT
This sequence comes from Anaeromyces robustus, assembly GCA_002104895.1. NCBI lineage: Eukaryota > Fungi > Neocallimastigomycota > Neocallimastigomycetes > Neocallimastigales > Neocallimastigaceae > Anaeromyces > Anaeromyces robustus. Next base: position 86,018 of record MCFG01000012.1, on the reverse strand, counting down.
TTTATTTTATAGTTTTTAGTTTTTTTTTAAATTATTATTACTATTACTCTTTTATTGCCTTTTATTTACAAAGGATAAAACTAAAAATTAATAATATGAAATACAAATAATAAAAAAATAATAAAAATTATAAGAAATATATAAAAAAAAAGTTTAGGAAAAACTAAAAAAACCTCTTTTTTTGTAAGGTATTTTATTATATTACATCCTTATTTAATGAACATAAAAAGCATATATTCTTTTTATTTAATTTATTTGTGTCAAAAGATTATCAAAAAAATTAATTATTTTTATGTACTACCATAAAATATTATAAATAGAGTTTTTTAATAGAAAAATTTATTATTTAAAATTATATATTTTATATAAAAATAAAAATATTTTTTGTATATTATAATATACTGTTAATATATGATTAAGTAATTAAATGATTAATATAATTATTTAATGAAAAGGTTAAACAAGAAAAAAAAAGAATTTTTATATAAACAATATATTAAAATACATTGTAATATATTTTAAATTAAAAATTACACTAAATGTATTTTTTTTTTTTTTTTACATTGAACCACCTATTTTGATTAATATATTGAAATATTAATATATATTATATATATTGTTATATATATATTTTTATAATACATCTTAATATAATCACATTTAATACAAATATATTTTAATATATTAAAAGTAATATATTTTTTGAAAATATATAAAAAATAATATAAATCACATATTTTTCTCAAAAAAATAATCTTTTTTTTAAAAAAAAAAAAGATTTATAAAAATAAAATAAATTAAGAAAATCTAAAAATAAAAAAATAACAGCTAAATTAAAATATTAAATTAAGATTTTTTACATTAATATAATATAGGTTTTTTTTTTTTTTTTAAAAATCAAAATATCAAAAAAATCAAAAATGAAGTTTATTATTCAAATTTTATCTTTATTATTAATTTCTTCTGTTCTTTCTATTTCTCCATTAAAAAGAACGGTTTCAGTTTCTCCATTCAAAAGAGCAATCTCAGTATCTTATGATAATCCTAAAATAAATGATGATGAAATGAATGATATTCTTACTGAAGAATGTAAAAATGAGCTTTTAAGAGAAGATACATTATATTCAAAATGTATGATATCAATTGATTCATCTTTGAAAGAATCTTGTAAAATTGGTTTAAGTGATGAATGTAAGAAGTTTTATAAAGATCCTTTGAGTACTATGCCAGGTTGTAAAAATGATCCAAATATAGATTCATTACATCTTCCAGACTTGATGAATCTTAGTTATATCTATACCAAATTAATATGCCATTTCGATGAAGATGGTTACAACTGTCCACTTGCTGAAACAATAGTACATGATATACCAATGTCTGAAGATAGAATTGAACTTTCTTGTAAATCAACAGCTTGTACTGAAGGTGCTATTGAATTTTTCGAAGATTATCAATCGGTAAGTAATACTATTCTTGAGTCTATTAATGGTGAAGGTCTTACATTTGAAGAAAAAACTGCTTTTAAAGAGATTGCTCAATATTTAAAATCTAAAGAATGTACTTCTCAATCTTTAACAAGTGATAAAAAAAGTGATGCTAAAACTATTAAAGTTGGAACTACTTTCCTCGTTACTTTAGTTATGTTATTATTAGCATTTATCTAATAAAAAAAGTAAATTATAATCAATTTATGTTTTAAAAATAAAAACCTAAAAATTTATATATTATATTAATGTAAAAAAATAATATTTTTGTCTTTTTTTTTGTTTTTTCCAAATATATAATTTTTTTTATACTTTATATATATATATAAAACAAACTTACAAAAACAGATTTTAAGTTAATAATTATAATACAAAACAAGTAAATAAATAAAATATAAAGTATATAAAAAAACAAAATAAAACAAAAATATATATCAACCAACAAACAATCAAAAAAAAAAAAAAAAAAACATAAATAAATAAATAATTTAAGTAAAGCATAAAAAAATAAATATATTAATTAATAAAATAAAATGAAATAAAAATAAAATAAAAATAAAATAAAAATAAAATAAAATAAATATAAAAATAAAGATAAAAATAAAAATAAAATAAAATAAAATAAATAAAATAAAATAAAAATAAAAAATAAAATAAATTAAAATAAATTAAGTAAAAGAGAAAAAACCATTTTTTTTTTTATGTTTTATTATTATTAATTAATAAAAAACCATTTTTTTTTTTATGTTTTATTATTATTAATTAATTCTTAATTTTTTTTATTCAATTTATATATTGTAATTTTTACATCATTTAATATTAATTAATAAATAATTAATTAATTATTTATTTATATATATAAATTTGTGAAAATTTTATATATATATATAAAAATAATATTTTATATATGATGTTATGATGTTTAAACAAGTTTATAAAAAAATAATCTATTATTAATAAAAACTTTTATGATATAAATTTTATTATATTAACTTTATTAAATAATAATAAATTTATAAAATTTGCCAAACATAAAAATACACACTAAAAATGGTATTTTTGATATAAAAAAATAAAAATAATAAATAAATAATAAATATATATATATATATATTAAACATTTTTTATGGATGAAATATACTTTAATTTTTGTATTTTTCTTATTTTTATTTTTTATTTTTTGTTTTAATTGTTTATTTTTTATTTTTTTATTTTTTTTTTTTTTATTTTTTATTTTATTTTATTTTATTTTATTTATTTATTTATTTTTTTTTTTTTAATTTTTAATTTTTAACTTTTTATTATTATTATTTTTTTATTTTTATTTTTATTATTATTTTTATTTAATTTTTTTTTCTTTCCCTTTTATTATTGTTATTATTATCATTATATATTACAATAATAATAAAATAAAAGAAAAAAAAAAATAATAATAATAATAAAAATAATAAAAAAAAAATAATAAAAAAATTTCTTATTTTTTTTTATTTTAAATTACAAATTTTTTTTTTATATTGCATTATAATTATATTGTTTATTTATAATGCCATCTTCATTAGATACTTTATTTATAGTTTCATCAATATCAACATCAATATCATCACTTTCAGCTCTCATATTTTTCTTTTCTTTTAATTTCCTTTTAGCTTCAGCTTCTTTTTCCTTTTTTATTATATCAACACCAGAAGCAATTTCTTTAATTTCTTCATTGGTTAAAGTTTCTTTTAAGAATAATGTATTAGCTATATTATGGTATTCATTCTTATGTGATTTAATTAATTGAACAACTCTTTGATGAGAATTCTATTTATTTATTTTTTTTTTTTATAAATATAATTATTTAAATATTAAAAAAAAAAAAAAAAGAAAAAAAGAAAAGAAAAAATTAATAAATATAAATATACATAAATTAAATATATAATTATTCAATAGTATTAAAATTTTATAATAATCATAATAATCATAATAATATTATATATTATTATTATTATATATTATATATTATATATATTATTATTATTATTATTATTATTATATTTACCTCTAATATATTTTTAATTTCAGCTTCAATAGCTAATTGTGTAGTTGAATTTAAGGATGCCCATTCAACATTCTTATAACTTACTAAACCAATTTTTTCTGCCATACCATAAGTCATAACCATTTCACGAGCTATACTTGTGGCCTTTTCTAGATCATTACTAGCTCCTGTTGTGACTTCATCTGGTCCATAGGTTAATTCTTCTGCTACTCTTCCACCCATACATACATCAATCATTGCTAATAATTCTTTTTTAGTATAAGCGTTTTTATCCATAACTGGTAATTGTACAGTAACACCAAGAGCATTTCCTCTTTGAATAACTAAACAATATAAATACATATTTAAAGAAAAAATGAAAATATATAAAAATAATATATATATTAATAAATTAATTTATTTAATATTATTTAGAATATTAAATATTATAATTATTTCATATCTTAAATTTGTTATAATATATGTATAATATATATATATATATATATTTATTTATTTACTTGTCACTTTATGTAATGGTAAAGCACCGGGTGTATGTAAGGCTACTATAGCATGTCCAGTTTCATGATAAGCGGTTGCCTTTTTATTTTCTTCATCAACATAAGCTGTTTTTCGTTCAATACCCATAATAATTTTATCTTTTGCCCATTCTAAATCTTCCATATGTACAACTAATTTATCTTCTTTACTGGCTTTAATGGCTGCTTGATTAATTAAATTTGCTAAATCAGCACCTGAAAAACCTGTTGTTCCTCTAGCTAAAGTATTAATATTAACATCTCTTCCAATATGAATATTCTTTATATGAGTTTCTATAATTTTTTCACGACCATTAATATCTGGTAAAGGAACTGGTATATGACGATCAAATCTACCTGGTCTAATTAATGCTTTATCAAGTGCTTCTAATTGATTTGTTGCTGCTATAAATATTACACCTTCTGTAGAGTTAAATCTATTTACGATAATTATTAAAAATAATATTATAATAAAAAAAAAAATATATTATTGTTATTTTATATCCTTTATATATATATATACATATACATTTTTTTTTTAAAAAATTTTTCTTATGAAATAGAATTAATATTCAATAATTATTATTGTCTTTTTTTTTTTTTTTTTTTTTTTTTTTTTTTACTTACCCATCTAATTCTACTAAAAGTTGATTTAATGTTTGCTTCATATAACCTTGATCTTTACTATTACGTTTACTACCAACAGCATCTAATTCATCAATAAATATAATACATGGTGCTTTTTTACGAGCTAATGCAACTAATTGACGAACTCTTTTAGCACCTACACCAACATAAAGTTCATCAAATTCACTACCACTCATTTGGAAAAATGGTACTCCTGATTCACCAGCAACAGCTTTAGCAAGATAAGTTTTTCCCGTACCAGGTGGACCATAAAGTAAAATACCTTTTAAATATTTATTATTAATGATTATTATCATTATAATTATTATTATTATTATTATTATTATTATTATTATTATTATTATTATTATTATTATTATTATTATTATTATTATTATTATTATTATTATTATTATTATTATTATTATTATTATTATTATTATTATTATTATTATTATTATTATTATTATTATTATTATGATTATTATTATTATTGTTGTTGTTGTTGTTGTTATTGATGTTATTTTATTTTATTTTATATATATATATATATATATATACATTTTTTTTTATAATATAAATGTGAAATAATTAATAATAAATAATTACCTTTTGGAAGTTTACCACCTATTCTAGTGAATTTTTCTGGATTTTTTAAAAATTCAACAACTTCTTTAAGTTCTTCTTTAGCTTCATCAACACCCTGTACATCAGAAAACTTTACATTTGATTTTGCTGTTGAATATTCTACATCATGAAATGGAACACCTATATCAAAATTAAAATATATATATATATATATATACATTATATTGATATTTTATATTAATTAAATTATAATATTTAAATTATAATATTAAAAATTAAGAATTAATGGTATTAACATTTCATTTAAATATATATATACATATATATATTTGTAGTAATACATACCTCCATTAGTATTTTGTTTTTCTAAAAATGATAATATACACATAACACCAAAAAGAACTGCAGTAATACCAACCATAAGCTTTTTCATAAAGAAACGCCAACTAGTAGTTTCATGTATAATAACTTCAATTGGCTTATTATTATTTGAACGAAATGAAAAAATATTATTACTTTGTTGATTATTATTAATGGCTTGATTTTTATTATATGAATAATGAGCTGGATTCATTCTATAGACTTTTCTAATATATTCAGCTCCTTTAGATTCTTTTGATTTATTTTTTGTATTTATATCTTGTTTATTCACATTTTTATTTTCTTCAATATTATCATTTGAATTAAATTTCATTGAATTTAATTCTTCTTCAATTGATTTATTTTTTATATTATTTATATTATCATTATCAGATTCTGGGGAATTAAATGAAGTAGAATAGTATAATTTTTGGATTTTAGGTAATAATCTTTTTAATATTATTTTCGAACTATCATCTAATTTTATTCCAGATGCTTCTGCTATTGAATTTGATAATTTATATAATTGTTCAGTACTTAATAATACTGGATTTATGAATTTTTCACTCTTTATATAACAATATAAATATAGTATTTTATTATAATTAACAAAAATTTAAAACAATATTTTAAAACAATATATGATAATTATATTATATTATATAAATAATTTATATAACTTACAGTTAATGAATGATATTCATGTATATCATGTATATTATTACTATTATTACAAAATAAGATAGAATTTATATTTGAATTAAAATGATTAAAATGATTAGTCTGTGATTTTAATATTGAATTAGATGTATTAATAATTCTTTTATTAATGACATTTGTTTGTAAATTTGTAGTTGATAATAAAGATTTAGTTGACAATAAATAAGTTGATTTAAAAGGAATAACAGTTGAAGAAACTGAATGGTATAATGATGGGAAAGATGAATTTGAATAAATATTTTTAATATATCTCTCCATATTAATTATGAATACTATTTATGTAATTAATGTAATTATAATTATAATAATTTGTTTTATTATTACTGAATATGATTAAATTTTTAATTATTATTAATGAAAAAAATATATGATAAAAAATGAACTAATATTTTAAGATAGATATAATGAATATAAAAATTAAATACATTTTAAAAACATGTTAATTATAATAGCAAATATTATTTATTATAAATGATTATAAAATATAATAACATAACTTACATTTCGAATTTTATTTTTAAAAAATAAATAATAAATTAATATATCTCAATGTCCAATTTTGAGATATATATTGGAATACTATTTTTTTTTTCTTTTCAAAGACAAGGAAAAAAAAAAAAATTAAAAATAAAATTGCATTATATAATTTGATAGTTTTTATGTGATAATTAATATTTTTCTAAAAAGATATATATATAAATAAATTATAAATTTAATATATATAGATGGTATTGTTTTTAATATAAAAAAGCATTTAGAAAAAAAAAAAGGAAAGAAAAGAAGAAAATAAAAATTACAATTCTAATAAAATTTTACCTAATATTAATAAAAAATATTAATTATTATTTTAAAGAAATTATTATAATCGTTTCATTTTTATTAGATATTAAATATTATACTATTTTTTATTTTATTTTTTATTCTTTTATTATTATGAAAATAATAATAAAAATTTTTTTTGAAAAAAAAAATAAAACAATTGGATTTACTTTTATTGTTATTCTTTACAATAATTTATTTGAACATAATTTTATTTTATTTATTATTATACTATTAAATAAAATTAATTATTATATATTATCAAATTATGATATAATAAATATATTAAAAAAAATTTATTTTTTTTAATATAAAAATTAAAGTAAAAAAAATTTTTTTTTAACTATATTATTTATTATTTATTAAATTATAACCAAAAAATTTTTTTTATTTTTTTTTTTTTAAATTTTGTATTTCTTATATGATTTAAATTAATTATTCATTTATCTTTTTTTTTTATAATATATTTTTTTTTAAAAATAAATCCCATTATTTACTATTCTTCATTATTTATCATTTATTTATTAATTATTAATTATTAATTATTAATTATTTTAGATTTCTTTATTATAACTATGATTTATTATAAATAGAATTCTTCTCTCTCTCGATACATATAATATAATATTATAAATCATAATATTAAATTATAATATAAACATTTAATAATATTTTTATATTAAATTATACTTTATAATATTAAATTTAATTATAAATATTAAAATTGATAAAATAAATGTAAAGTAAATATAAATTACTATTGATTTCTATACCTTTTTATATACAAGATTTAAATGTTTGTTGAAATTTATTATCTTATTATATTATTGAATTATAAAATGTTTATTAATAAAATGCTTATTATTTAATATAATTATATAATAGTTTTTACGATTTGCTTTATATAAATTGAAATTAGTATTTTTTTTAAATTAAAATAAGAGAATTCAAATTCAATTTAAAAAAAAAAAAAAAAGCTCTATTTATATTTAAATAATAAAAAAAATATTTTATAGTTTTATAATTAATATATAAAAATTATTTTTATATATTAATTAGTATATATTTACATATATTACTATATATTATACAATACACATTTCATAAATAATCTATAATCAAATTTATTTGATTCCATTTATTTATCTATTAATATATTACATTATATTGTATCATATATTATTTATATTGTATAATAAAAATAAGATGTGGGGATAAAATAAAAAAGAATAAATTTCAAAAATAAAAAAAATTCAAAAAATAAAAAAAATTCAAAAATAAAAAAAAAAAATAAAAAATAAAAAAATATGTTTATATTTAAAATATATTTCAATTTAATTCATTTATATTTATTTTATTGGTTGTAAATATATTATTTATATATATAATAATAAAATGAACTACTTTTTTTTTATTAGTAAAAAAAAAGATATAAAAATGGAGAAAATATTAAAAATTTTATTTAATAATACTATTAATTTGTAATAATAGAAAAAAAAAGTAATTTTTAATATACAAATATTATAATTAAATATTCAATTGAACATAAACCAATAAATATGGAAATTATTAATTACATGATACTCCACAAAATATCTTAAATAAATGTGTTTTTACTCCGCTTAATTACTTTTAATAATTTATTACTCTAATATATAATCATAAAATAAAATTGCTCTTAATTATTATTATTTTTTTTAATTCATTATTTATAATTTAATATATAATTTAATAATTAATAGTTATCATCATTATATTTCACATTGCTGCTTTTTATATAATAATTACTCCACATAGAAAAAAAAATTTCATACACAAATTTAATATTGTATGTATAAATATAATTACATTTCTTTTATTATTTCTTTATATTCTATATAAATATTGAAAGATATTTAATATAAAATATAGAATATTTTATATGTTTAACAAATATAAAATATAAAAAAATCTTTGTTAAATGTATTTATATTTAACTACAATTTAATTCCCTAAAAAAATTATAAAATTTAATAGCAAATATTTTTATTATAATATTTTAATTTTATGTATTTTTTAATATATTTTATTATTTTATTATTTTATTTTTTAATTTTTTTTATTTTTTAATTTTTTTTTATATTTTTTAGTTTTATTTTATATTGATATTTTGTATTTTTATATTATAAGATTTTGTATATTTATATTTTGGCTTTTTTTTTTTCTATTTTTTTTTCTATTTTCTTTTTATTTTATATTTTATACTTTTTTGTATTTTTTTATTTATGAAATTTTGTATATTTATATATTTTATTTTTTTTATTTTTTTTTTTAAAAAAAAAGAATTGATATTTAAACAGATTTCAATGCTTTTTTTTTTTTAAAAAAAAAAAAAATTAAAAGTTACTCTATTTAATAGTAAAAGGAAAATTTTTTTTTTATAAAATTTTCAATTTATCTATATATATACATATTTATAAATTATGATGAACCAGCACTAGCAGTAACTGTTTGAGTTTCTGTACCAGCTGTAATGGTATATGTATTACCTTCTACGATTTCTGGAGTTGTTATAAGAATCTTAGAGAAAGCAACATCTGGTTTATGTGAAATAATAATATTTCCCTCACTATCTTTAAGAATTATTTCAGTACCAGCTTCTTGTGAATTAATTGTAACTTGAATGTTACTTTGTTTGACTGTACCTGATTCCATACCTGGACCACCACCTGGACCTCCTTGACCACCTGGACCGCCATGACCACCTGGACCTCTCATTTCATCTCCGAATGAACTTTCAGTTTGATTAAAACCAGGAATTGATTCACCACTTTGGAAATCAGGTGGCATTTCTGGCATGTTTTCAGAATTGTTTTGACCATCTGGACGTCCTGGAAAACTACTATCAGTACTGTTAAAGTTTGGCATTTGGAAATCACCACCTGGTCCTCCTTGACCACCTGGACCGCCACCAAACGAACCACTTCCTGCAACAGCAACAACTGTAGCACCAACATCGATAATATTGGAACTGTCAGCATCTAAAGCTGCCATGTTACCATAAATATCACCTGATCCATTACTAACATAAACTTCAGAATTTCCACCAATATATAATGAACCATTGGAATCAATACCATCAACATCACCACCATCAACAGTTACTTTAACTTTACCACCAATAATGTTAATGTAAACTTGTTCTTCATTAGCAGTATTTTCTCTTTTTCTGTAACGATTATTGCATTGCTTACGTTGATATCTACGTTGTTGATTATCTTGAGATGGAATATTCTTAATACTTTTATTGGTTGGAATACTTTTAGTTGTAGTAGAAGTAATATATATGGTTTTTGTAATACGACCTTTGGTAGATATTTGTTTACTATTACTAATAGTCTTTGAAGAACCTATATTAATATTTCCATTTCTTTGATCTTGGTTTGATGGATTTAATGTTTTGGATTGTCCAAAATTGTTGTTTCTGTTGTCTGGTCCAAAGTTGTTGTTGTTATTTCTGTTGTTTTGTCCAAAGTTGTTGTTGTTGTTTCTGTTGTTTTGTCCAAAGTTGTTGTTGTTGTTTCTGTTGTTTTGTCCAAAGTTGTTGTTGTTGTTTCTGTTGTTTTGTCCAAAGTTGTTGTTGTTGTTTCTGTTGTTTTGTCCAAAGTTGTTGTTGTTGTTTCTGTTGTCTTGTCCAAAGTTGTTGTTGTTTCTGTTGTCTGGTCCAAAATTATTAGTAGGAGTATTTTTAGATGGAAGAGTTTTAGTTGAAATAATTTTTGTTAAAACAGTTTTGGTTGTTGCAATAACAGTGGCATCTTCCATTGATTCTGCATCTTCAATTGATTCTACATCTTCAATTGATTCTACATCTTCAATTGATTCTCCATCTTCTGTTGATTCTTCATCTTCATCTAAAGTATTTGTTTCTGTAGTTTGTATAGTTGTAACTGGAAGATCTGTAGTAACAGTTGGTCTTGATTCTGGACGACCATTACTTGTACCATTACCAAAACCACCAAAACCACCAAAATCTCCTGAACCTCCTGGACCTCCTGGGCCACCTGGGCCAAATTCATCCTTAGTAGCACCAATCTTAGAAGCATTAATACCATCATCTTTTGCATTAACAGTAATATCACCACCAATAATATCAATCATTTGACCTTCAAGACCTTCTTCACTTTCAATAATATTAATAGTACCACCATTAATGGTAAGGTGAGTTTCAGCATGAATACCATCATTACCAGCTTTAAGAGTGAGTTTACCACCATCTATAACAACAAAACCTTTTTCTGGATCAGTATCTTTAGTAGCTTTAATAGCTGTATCACCTGCTTCAACATTAATAATAGCTTCTTTAACACTTACGGAATTCTTAGCTTTAATACCTTTTTCCTTTGAATAAACATTAATTGTACCTGTAACTAATTTTAAGTCTTTTTTACATCTAATACCTACATTATATTCACTAGTAACAGTAATGGTACCTTCACCATTGAATGAAAGATCACTTTTAGCAAAAATACATGCATCTGGGTCTTTATTTTCATCTTCATCATTGTCATCATCCTTATTTTCGCCATTTTCAGCATCATTTTCTTCTTCTTCGATAACATATGGAGTAGAATCAATCAAATTATTTTCTCCGACAGTTGTAATTACTAATTTATCACATTTAACTTCATTAAGAGCTGGTCCATTATTACTAGTAATACTCATATTATTTAAAATAAGATGAATAAAATCGTCTTTAGTTGCAGAAATATAGACTTGTCCTTCTAAGTTACCCTTAAGAATGTAAGTACCTGCAGTTGATATAGTTACATTTCCTTCATTAAGAAGAATACCTTCACCTGTTCCTGTACATGAAGTACCAGAACATTCAATTGAAACACTAGAAGATTCATCAAAACTTGCATCTAAATCTTTTTTTTTGTATTCACCAGTAATTGGACCTGGTGTTAAAATAATTTCAGCAGTTTCAGTTGGTGTTTCTTCATCATCGGCTTTAGCCAAGCCCAAAATCAATAATGTAATGAATATATTAATCAAGAAATGATAATATTTCATTTTTGAATATTATTATTATTATTAAAAATGTATATATATATTTATTAAATTGTTTTATTGAATGTTTGTTAAAATTCTCAATTAATAATTATATGATATTATTTATAAATTTCATTAATTAATAATTTAATATATTATATAAGGAAAATTTACAAATTTATGAAATAAAAATAATGAAAAAAAAAAAAGAAAAGAAAATAGTTCTCTATATATACTAAATTTCTTTATATAATTTAATATATTTTATTATTAAATATTTTTTAATTAATTTTGACATATTAAATAATATAATTAAAATCTTCAATTTATATATTATTATATTAAAACTTAAGAAATTTTATTTAATATTTATTATTGACAAAGGTATTATTGTATGATGATATTAAAAAATAAAGAAATTCCAATTTTAATTATTATAATAATGAAATATAAGATTTTTAATATAGTAATTGTAATTAATTTTTTTTTTATTTATTTATTTTTATTTTTCTTATATCTGGAATAATTCAATAATTAATAATGCATTTTTCTTATTTTCTTGGAATTTAATAACTTTCTTAAAACAAAATTTTTTTTCTTGGATTTTAATTTATTTTAATGTATATTTATGATATTATTATTTCGTTACAATATATTGTTTATTATATTAATAAACATACTCTATTTTTAAATCAATATTTATATTAATTTATTAAGAAAAAAAAAAATTAATTAATAAGGTAACACAAAAGTAATAATCATGAAATATAAGCCAATGATATTTTGTAAAAATTTAATTATACAAAACATAAAAATATAATTATTTATGAAAATAGAAACATTTCTTATTATTATAATAAAATATTAATTTTTATTTTTAAACTTTATTTTCTATAAAAATATAAAATTTTTTCGATAAAAATTAATTTTACTAAAAATTCTCCATATAAATAAAATTATATTATTAAGATTAATTAAAATAAATACTGCTTTGCATTTTATATTCATTAAAAAAAAAAAAAAAAAAAAAAAAAAAATCATCTATAATATCTATATACAATATATTAAATACTTCTTATACAAATTATATTTATATTAGTTCTATTACATTTATATTATATAAAATATATTTATAATATTAACAAGACTTTATTAATAATCTACTTTAAATTTTTATTTTTTTTTATTCCTTTCAATAAAGGAGAAGATTTCTAAACTTCGAAAACTTCTTTAAAATTTATATTTACAATTATATTTCATAACTCAAAGAATTCAGTTGATTAAAAGATCATGTATAATTAGATTAAAATATCTTTTAATCAAATTATACATGATCTTTATTTGTATATCTTTAAGATAATAATATAAATAAGAAATAAGAATTAAATGTAAAAATATAATTTTTCATTTTTTTAATTAATTAAATAAATAATTGAATATAATGATTTTATAGTTGTAAATATTAAAAAGAAATATTAAAATGATAAAACAATTCTGTGTATAAAAAAAATCAATAAACTATTAACAATTATTAAGTAAAAAACTGTATTTTAAAGAATTAATTATAAGATTTTAAAAATTTAATATATATAATATATATTAAATTTTTAAAAGTTTTCAATGGTTGCCGTTACTGGCAATAATGAATTATATTTATTATTTTTTTTTTGCATCATTAATTATTATTGTTTATTATTATAATTATTATTGTTTATTATTAATTATTATTATTGTTATTATATATTATTATTATTATTTATTATTTATTTTTTCTTAGCATTAATATTAATTATTTATTAAAACTTTAATAATTAATATTATAAAATAATATAATTTTTTATTAATTTTTATTAACATAATTTATTTCCTTTTATTTCTATGTATTATTAATATTACTTTTATTATTATTATTATTAATATTATTAATATTATTATTATTATTATTATTATTACTATAATTATTACTATAATTATTATTATTATTATTATTATTATTATTATTATTATTATTATTATTATTATTATTATTATTATTATTATTATTATTATTATTATTATTTATTATTTATTATTTATTAATTATTAATTATTAATTATTAATTATTATATTATAAATTTTTATAAACTATTATTTTCATAATTACTGTTTATAATTTATTAATTGACAACGGTTTTAATAATTAATAACAATATATTATTTAATCATTTATACTTTTTTTTTTTTAGAAAAAAAATTTAGACATATTTTTATATTTCTTTATTGTTATAAATGTTTATTTTAGTATGAAATAAAACTATCTTTAATATATATTATATATATTATTATTTACTTATATTACTGCTATTCTATGAATTTATAAGCAAAAAGAGTCTTTTTATCAAGTAATAAAATTTTATTAATTGATCATATAAAATACTTATTATAGGATTATCAACCAAATATCATTCTTTACTGATATTATCAATTCTGTAAAAAATGAAAATTATATTATTATTATTTATGATTTAGAATTTAAAGTTATAAATATAATATTAATATAATAACAGATAGCATCTATTATTTATAATCAAAAAGTTTTGTAAATATAATTTTTAATATTTTATAAAAAAATAAAGAAATAATATGTTAAAGAAAAAAAATTCTTTACAATTTTATTACTTGTATTATGTAATATAATAAATATATAGTAATTGATATGATAATTACTAAACTTAAAATATTATATGAAATACTACTAGTAATAATTGAAGCTGTTATGATATATTTATTAGGCTTTAATCAATAACTTCTTTTAGTTTGTTTAAATCAATTGATTCATCTACTTCAGTACTAAATTGAGATATTACTTTTCCCAGATTTTCTTAATAATCATCTGTAAGTTTAGTTCAATTATCGAACTAAACTTACAGATGATTATTTTTAATATTAATATTAATGTAAATATAAGAATTTACATTAATATTAATAGCTAAGGTAGAGCCAATAGATAATAAAGTCAAGAATTTTATTTTTAATAGTTTAAAATTTATTTAATATACAATAATTATTTCATTTTGAATTTCTATATAATTGGTATATAATAAAGTAGTAATATTTTAATTTAAATTATTACTTAATAAGAATTATATCTTTTTAATTTATGCTTATTAAGCACATATCATAAGTAATAAATATTTTAAGTAGTGTATTTAAAAGAATAAAAAATGATCGTTTAATGAATACAATAATTAAGTGTAATATCACTATATTAATATTATTTACATTTAACACCGATAATCAAAAAAATATAAATATATATATATTTATTTATTTATTTTAATTTATAAAGGTGAAAATAATGTATATTAAACAATGATTTAATAGGGAAAATATAATTAATTTTGGAAAAGAATTATGGATAAATATTTATCATCCAATTCAATAAATTGATCATATTCATTAAATTAACTTTAAAATATTATTTTTACTTTAAGTTTTTGGTTATTAACATGATTTTTAAAAATTAAATAAAACAGAATGATTGGAAATAATTTAAAACTTTTTAAAATATTATATAATTATTTAATAATTTATATTGTTAGTTTAAATATTTCTTATATAAGTTTTTTATATAAATATAACAAATGTAAAAATTTATTCTAATTATTATTTAAAAATATAATAATATTATTTAATTTTTATTTTATTTATTTAATTTAAAAGTTTTATATTAAATGGTTTTAATATATTTACATTTATGTTTGTTATACTTCAGTTTTTAAATTAATACTTTCTTTTTTTTTTATATTATTAATTTAAAACTAATTATTTTATTATTATTTTTTTATTTCTATTTATTATATAAAATAATGTTAATATAATATAAAATTGTTTTCTCTTTTCAATTTTATTATTATATTTAATATATGAAAATAGTAATATTATAATATATGAGAATTCTAAAAATTACTTTAATAATTTATGGTATATTATTTATTTATTTATAAATAAATAAATATAAATAAATATATATATATTAAGATAATGACTTTTAAATTTAATAATCATTATCTAATTTGAAATTATTATGTTTATTTCCTTTCTTTTGACTTTTCTTATTAACATAAGTGATTTTCTTTAAAGAAGATTTAGAAGTAGAATTCATATTTTCTTTTATAGAAATATGATTTAAAGGATTTTCAGGTGAAGTTTTCCAAGCTCTTTGGATATGTTTTTCAAGTTCAGATTTAGAATATATTTTATTACTATTTTCATATTCTTCTAATTTTCTTTGTTTAAAGAATCGATAAGCTTTTGGAATATTTATTAATAATCTTTGATCAAAACCATCATTATTTATATTTTGATCTAAAATAGAATTCTCATTTTCAATCACTGAAGAATTTTTTTCATTTTTAATATTTTGATGTTGCTTTTTAGCTCTTCTAACAGCGACTTTGTAAGATTCTATTTATATATAGAGTTAAAAAAGATTTTTTAAAAAAATAATAATAATAATTAGTATATAAGTTAATTAAATAGATACATTATTATTTATATTTATATGAATATTTTTTTAAAAATACATACTTTCATTAAAAACGTTATTTCCGTAATAAACCATTTTTTTATTTTTTTTTTTTTTTTTAAAATTAAATTATAAAAATAGTAGAATAGTAGTAGTTTAGATTATTGATTAATTAATTAGTTATATTTATATAAGATTTACTTTATTATTTAATATAATATTTATTTATTAGTAATTAATAATGAATTAGAAAAAAAATAAAAAACGGATTGTTTTTACTTCTATTTATACTTTTTTTTCTTTAAATTAATATAAAGTTTATAAATTTTTAAGATTAAATTATTTATAAACATTTTTGTTACACAAATCTAATATTATTAAATTATTATATGGATTTTACTACACCACAAAAAAAAATTTTTTATTTTTAATTTTTAATTACAAAGTTTATTTAACATCCATGATTAGTAATATCAATAAAATTTTATTAATAATTATTAGGATTTACTAAACTAACCCTAAAATAATTAAAATTATTAAAAAAAAAATTTTTTTTTTTGTGGTTTAGTAAATCCTAATTTTCTAATAAAAATTTATTAATATATTTTTTTAACCATTATTTATACGATTGATCCAAATATAAAAATATAATTAATTATATTTTAGTTTCTTATAATTTTTTCTGTTATATTTTTATCATGTTTAATAATTAATAATATTAAAATTCTTTTATTATTATTATAAAATATTATATAGATTTATTTCATTTCATTATCGACTAGTTCTCCATGCTATGAATCGTTTTATCTCACATGATCACTCTGTCTACCATTACATTTCATAAATCTATAGAATATTCTATTGTTTTATATTATTATATTAACTTTACATTTGTGATAGTAAAAGTTGTAAAAGTAATTGTGTATTTTTTATAAAAAAGTAATTAATTATGGTTGGATTAATTGAATTAGAAGTAATTCTTATATCAGTATTGTTCTGATATTAATATAAATATTTCTTTTATTATAGTCTATTATTAATATATATATTTCAATATTTTTGAGTTATTAAAAAAGATAGAGTTAATTTAAATGTTATATATTTATATTTTATATCAATATCAATTTTAGAATCACTATTCAAAAAACAGTGTTTAATGTTGTAATTTACTTTAACAATCTATAATAATATTATTCATATTTTCTAAATATTCACATATATTCTAATTATCATAGTATTTTTATTCACTGACGTAAGTATATTAAAAATCATACCATAATCATAATACATAACTAATCTACGTAAGTTTTTTTCACTAATACATCTATAATATATAATTATAAAAAATTTTTTTAATTAGAAATTTAAAATATAACTTTTATTTAAAACTTTTCTTTAATAAAAAATTATTATTAAAATGTTTTTTTATAAAATATTAATTAAATATTTTAAATTAAAAAATTATAATAATATTGTATTATAATAAACAATTTTGAATGTAATTTTATAATTTTATTTGTTATTGATTTTGTTTTTGTTTTATAAAAAAATGCTCAATTTTTATTTTATTTATTTAATTTAAAAGGATATATTAAATGAATTTAATATATTTACATTTATGTTTAATATAATTCAGTTTTTAAATTAATATTTTCTATTTTTTACATATTATTAATTTAAAACTAATTATTTTATTATTATTTTATTATTTCTATTTATTATATAAAATAATGTTAATATAATATAAAATTGTTTTCTCTTTTCAATTTTATTATTATATTTAATATATGAAAATAGTAATATTATAATATATGAGAATTCTAAAAATTACTTTATAATAATTTATGGTATATTCTTTATTTATATATATATTTATTTATAAATAAATAAATATAAATAAATTTATATATATATTTTAAGATAATGACTTTTAAATTTAATAATCATTATCTAATTTGAAATTATTATGTTTATTTCCTTTCTTTTGACTTTTCTTATTAACATAAGAGATTTTCTTTAAAGAAGATTTAGAAGTAGAATTCATATTTTCTTTTATAGAAATATGATTTAATGGATTTTCAGGTGAAGTTTTCCAAGCTCTTTGGATATGTTTTTCAAGTTCAGATTTAGAATATATTTTATTACTATTTTCATATTCTTCTAATTTTCTTTGTTTAAAGAATCGATAAGCTTTTGGAATATTTATTAATAATCTTTGATCAAAACCATCATTATTTATATTTTGATCTAAAGTAGAATTCTCATTTTCAATCACTGAAGAATTTTTTCCATTTTTATCATTTTGATGTTGCTTTTTAGCTCTTCTAACAGCGATTTTATAAGATTCTAAAATATAATTTAATATAATATTATAATAAAAAATAATATTAGTATATTTATTATTAAAATTAATTAATTAATAGATATATAATTATTTAATTTTTTTAATACTTTTTATTCAACATACTTTCATTAAAAACGTTATTTCCGTAATAAGACATTTTTTTAATTTTTTATTTTTTTTACTTTCTTTTAAAATATGATTATAAATTGATTAGTGTTTACTTATAATATTTGTTTTTTTTATTTAATAAAGAATTTAATTTTTAATACTATGAATGATTTAAAAAAAAAAACAGATCTTTTCTACTTATATTTATACTTTTTTTTATGTTAGAAATGTCAAATAATTATTTTAATTAAATTATAATAGTTTTTAAATTTTTTTTCAGTGTCTAAGTCCAGTTACACAAATATTTATTACAAATATTAATTATTATTAATTAATTTTTTTTTATATATATTATTAAATATGAATTACTTCACCACATTTTTTTATTTTTAATATATTAAATAAAATTATTCAATATAAAGTTTATTATATATAAAAATTATAATAATTTACAGAAAAAATAAAACAAAAACAAAAATGTTTTCAAAATAAATTTATACTTAACATTATTGTTTTTAAAATTATAAATATAATGAGTTATTAAAGTGTTTATTAAATATGTAATATAATAATGATAATGATATTTGATATTTTATTTTATAAGAATTTTAAATATATTTTCATTTTGATTGAAAATATATAAATAATTTTATATTATAAAACAGAATTTCAAATTAAATTTACAAATGATATTCTATTAATATAATATTAATACAACAGTTATATATTTTATGTTTTGAGAAAAATATTTTTACTAATATGGTTGAACTTTTGATAATACGATATTTGAATGAATCAAAAAATATTTAGTTATTTAAATATATTATTAGAATTATATGACAAGTAATATTATTTAATAATAAAAAAATATATAGCTAAAATAATATTAATAATATAATATAATGAAAACTTATATATATTTATTATAGTTAATAAATTGTTGAAAATGTTAAATGTTTTCATTTATTATTTATTATTTAATGAACAATTTTAAAAAATGACAGTAATTATAATATAATAATGATTTAATAATAATATATAGGAAATTAATCATAATGATGAATTCTGTGATTGCGGATAATTTTTTTTTATTTTGATATTATTAATATCAAAAATTTAAAAACTTTAAATTATAATAAATTAATTTTTTTTAATAATAAATTTTATGGTTTAGTAAATCTATTATTATTATTATTATTATTATTATTAATAAATTAATATAAACATTTAAACATTGTTTATAATTTTTTTTTAATTAATTTTTTTTAAAAGAAAAAAAAAGTATAAATATCATTGAAATTTTTTATTTTTTTTCATCATTATCATTGAAATAAAATATTTAGAAATTAAGACAAAATGTTAAGATACGGAAATAATTATATCGATAGAAGTATATATCATTTTATGTACTATTTTAATTATATTACTTTTAATTATATAAACAAATAAACAATATATACTAATATTTTTATTTAAATTTTAATAATAATTTTTTAATTAGAACCTATGAAAGGTGCTATTGAAAGATCGAAAAAGCAACATAATAATAAAAATAAAATTGATAATGAAGTTGCTTATTCTGTTACAATAGAAAAAAAGAATTCTATTATAAATAATGATGATGAAATAAGTCCTGAGGACCTTGAATATTTCAGAAAAATCAAAAATGAATTAAAAAGTCAACCTAAAAATTGGAAAGATTCATGGCAAAGACCAATAAATTCAAGTTTATCTGAAGAAGATTATGACATTATAAATGAATCTTTTATAAATACTGATGATAAAATAAAAACTAATAAAAAAAGAACTGATAAAATAAGTCTAAGACAAGATAGTAAAAAAAGTCAATATATGGAGTATATGATTATGAATTATTAAACATATAAATACTTATATGTTTAATTATACCTTTTGTACTATTTATTAAATTATGATATAAAATATCAAAAATATATAAATGTAAATAATAATTTTAATAATTTTTATTAAAATTTTATTAAACTACTTTATTAAGTTATGATTTATTTAATTCAATATGCATAATAGGCAATAATTATCTATATATTCTTTACTATCTTCATATTTATTTTAATATTTAAAATATAAATATTAAATAGAAATATTTTATTTGTAATTATAAAAATATATTTTCCATCATAAATATTTTTCAATTTTATAAAAAAGATTCATTAAATAATAAAAATTAAATATTATAAATAAAAGTATAATAAATTATAAAATTTATTTGTATAATCAATTATTTTAATTTTATTTATTTTTTTATTTTGTGTTTTATATTATTTATTTAATATTTGTTTAATATTTATTTAATATTTAGATTATTTAATTGTAGTGAAATATAGATGTTAAATGTAGAATTTATATAATGATAAAAGGAAATGAAATATAAATAATATTTATATATTATAAAAATATTTAAAGAAAAATTAACTCACATAATTAAAAAAAAACATTATATGATTAACGTTTTTTTGTAGTAAATAAGAAATATTATAAAAATTTTTTTAAGAAAATATTGGAGTATCAATTTTTTTGACGTATCTATTTTAATTATAAATAATTGTAATAAAAATCTTAATAATAAAGTATTTTCTTTCAATTTATGGAATGTTGAAACTCTTAAATAAAATGGTAAATAATATGGAATGTTGAAACTCTTAAATAAAATGGTAAATAATTTAGTAAATCAAAACGAAAAAAGAAAAAAAGAAAAAAATAATTATGAAACATTAATATAAATAAAATATTAGTTAAATATTTAGTTTAATATTTATATTATTTTAATTAAATATTGTTAAAACTTTAAATATATATTTATTATACTATGAAAGAATTAATATTTTTTTATAAAAAAAAGTATTTCATTAATAAATCTTTTATTTATTATATATATTAATTATTCATTTATTACTATTACTATTATTTATTTTATTAAAAATTATTATTTATATTTTATTTATAATAATTTTTTAATTATATAAATATTTATTTTTTTTATTCTTATATATATATATATTAATAATACAGTTTATTATTAAATTATTTATTTCATTCAATATTTTTTATCATAATAATAAAAAATATTTGAAATTTATGATTTTTTTTATTTCATAGATAAAAATTATATATATCTATGATAATTTTTTTTCATTTTCTTTTTCAATCAAATAATTCATCATTTTTTCATTATTATTTTTTCTTGCTAGTGATATAGGGGTATCACCATTATTATTTGTGGTAGATATATTTGCCTTTTTTTCAATTAAATATTTTACAATATTAAAATTATTTTTAGCACAAGCTATAGTTAAAGGGGAATCCCCTTCTTTATTTTTTGAATCCCTGATATCAACGATGGTGTTTTCAAATAACTTCTGTATGATTAATAAATTTTCATTTTTACATGAAATCATTAAAGGAGTGTCTCCGTTTTCATTCTTTGAAAATACATCTGCATGTTTTTCTAATAAATAAATAACAATATCTTCATACTCTAATTCACAAGCAATTGCTAAAGGAGAATAACCCATAATATTTTTTATATTTACATTTGCTCCACTTTCAACTGTCCATATTACGTTACTGTAATCACCATTACTACATGCCTCTGTTAACATAGTTTCTCCATTTTCATTTATTACATTAAATGGATTATTATTTTCATTTATATAATTTATTATAGCTTCATTATTCGTTTCTTTCATAATGGTATAAATAGTATCTCCATTTCTATTTTCTGTTTCTGTGTATGCTCCATAACACATTAAATGAATAAAGAGTGGCGAATTATTATTGTAACAGGTTTCCATCAATGCAGAATTCCCTATATTATTTGTAATATTTAAATCGGCCCCACACTTAATTAAAGGCATTA
Source organism: Anaeromyces robustus (assembly GCA_002104895.1). Taxonomy (NCBI): domain Eukaryota; kingdom Fungi; phylum Neocallimastigomycota; class Neocallimastigomycetes; order Neocallimastigales; family Neocallimastigaceae; genus Anaeromyces; species Anaeromyces robustus. The sequence goes on along the minus strand of MCFG01000012.1, from coordinate 62,972 downwards.
TTAAATTATCATAATTATATTTACATAAAATAATCATAGCAGTATTTCCATTTTTATCCTTCTCATTTATATCTGCTCCATGATCCAATAAATATGTGACTATATTTCCATAATTTTTTGTACATGCAATGGTTAAAGGTAAATCTCCATATTTATTTTTTTCATTAACATTAACACCTTTATTAATTAAATCATAAACGATATCTTCATATCCATTTTTACATGAAAAAGTTAAAGGGGTCTCTCCATCTTTATTTTTTGAATTAAGGTTATTTCCTGAATTAATTATTTTTTTGAGATCTTCTTCATCTTCAAAATCACATAGTAAACTATTACTTTCTGGTTCTTCATTATTATTATTATTATTTTTATCTTTTAATAATTGGTTTATTGAAGTATTTTCTAATATATTTACATATTTTTATATTAAATATATATATATATTTCTGTTAATATTCTTATTTATAATACAATAATAATAATAAATAAGTAATATAATGGTCATAATAATAGAAGTAATTGTAATGGAAATAATAAAAATAATAATTAAATATTAATGGAACTTTATTATTTACTTTTATATATTTGAATATAAACTCCTATAGTGACAGTTTTATTATTATTATTATTATTATAATAATTTTTTAAATCATCCAATTCTAAGAATTTATTGTATATATTGAAATTATTATCTTCACTAAAGAGAATTGTTGCAGAGGCTATTTTCCAGAAATATGTAATTTTTAAATATTAAATACATTATATAAAAAAAAAAAATAATAAATATTAATTTTATTTTTTTTTTCCATTTCAATATATATAAAATAATAAAAATAATAAATATTATTTTTAATTTTTTTTTTTATTTCAATATATATAAATTCATAATAATATAAATGCTAATGTACTTACGTTTTGCATAAAACTTTGAAAAATCTTTACGTATAGAAATAACATATCGAGCTTCAAAATAGTCATTATTATATGAATTTGGATTATAATTATTAGTTAATTTAAAAGATATATTTGAAGAATATTGATCAAAAAAGCTATTATTTTTGTTTATTTTAAAATTTAAACACCTAAATTTTATTATAACATTACCAATAAAGAATATTTTTTTATTATATTTTTAATTAATAAATACAAAAGTTTTTACATAACTATTATTTATAATATTTAATAGATAATAATAGTATTTCAATATATTTATGTTACCATTCATAATTTCCTACATAGAAAGAAGGTATTCCTATCAAAAAATTATTTATATTACAATTATCAATACAACAAATAGGAACTTCACAATAACTTTCCACTAAGATATCATTATCTTTAGATTTATTGTCGTTCAATATTTTTCTTAATTTTTTGATATATTTTTCTATATAATATATAATTATTAACCAACAAATCATATTTTTAAATTTTATACATACATAAAAATTTGTTAATATATTAATATATATAATACATATATTAAAATATAAAATATTGCTTTATTAGTATATTAAAAAAAATATTTACCATAATCATTTTCATTTTTATAAATAAATAAATATATTCCAATAATAACTTTATCATCATTTAAAAAATCTTCAAAAGAAAACTCATCATCAAGGAAATTATTTTTAAATGATAAATTTTCAGAACAAAAATTAATATAAAAAGATGCTATATTTATTTAATATATTTATTATTTATAATAAATAATTATTAAAAACAAATTGACAAATAAAAAATTAAAATAGTTAATAAAAATATATAAAAATATTAGCATAAATATTATATATTTATATATATATTTTAATTCTATTTCTTTGTTTTTTATAATTTAATTAATATTTACCATAGGTTTTAAATTCTTCCGGATTATCATATTTACATAGAGAAAATACTACTTTAGCACAAAAATATTTATTACTATTTTCAGATATATCCATATTTGTCAAATTAACACCAAAGCATTTCTTATTTTTGGATTGTAATAATCCAAATTTCCTTTATATATATTAAATTATTAAACATTAACTATTTTCATTTATTCTTTCTCTTTTTTTGTCACTAACGTTATTTTTAGTAAATAAAATTAAAAAATTATAATATATATATTTTTTAATATGTTACCACTGATGTCCACAAAGAGAAAATTCTTCATTTTCATTGTTATTAATAAAATTATTAAGTTTAGTAATTTTTAGTTCATGATATTCTTTGTCAATTATTTCAAAACTAATATTATCTTTATCATTTTTTTTAGATTCATTTTCTAATTTATTTAAATAAATTTCTATTTTTTTTTGTAATTTAAAAATATATTAGAAATATATATACATATATATATATATAAATATAATTATGTTAATTTTTAGTACCTTCTTTATTCATTTTTATTATATTATTTTTAATTTTATTGAAACTTAAAAAAAGTAATTTCTATTTATTTTATTAATTTTTAATTTTAACATTTTAATGAAATGAGTAAGTTTTTTTATTTATATTATTATTATTTATATAAATATATATTTATATATAATAATAATAAAAGTTACAGATAATAAATTAAATAATAATAAAATTCATTATCATTATCGTGTATCATTAACATCAAATAATTAAAAATAGAGATAAAAAAAAAGATAAAGAACTTTCATAAATTAATGTATTTATATCATTGATTTTCACAAACACATGATTTACACAAATAATTGATAACTTTTTTTTCTTGGAATAAATTAAATTTTTTTTAGTATTTATACACTAAAAAAACAAATTTTATAAATATTTTTTTTTAAAAAAATTGTGTAACCAAGTTTATGTTTCTCATAAATATATAATCTTTTTTTCTTTCAATTTATTTCAATATAATAATCATAAAATGTAATGAAAATTCAAATAATAATTTACCTACTAATTTATTTATACAACAATATTGTAATATTATAACTTAATTATTTTCATTTTTTCATATATTAAAATATAATAATAAAGTTATATCAATTTTATATTATAGTATCATTATTTTATAAAAAATATTAATGATAAAAACAATAATAATAACATGATTATGTTAATTACAATAATAAAAATTAATTCAAAACCTGAATTACTTAATTTTAATTAACTTAATATAATGCTTTTTAATAGTAATTAGGATAAATAATGTATTCATACAAATATACAAAAAAGAAATATAAAAAAGCTTTTGATTTTAACATTTTTAAACAATTATATAAATAAACAAAATATTTTTAATTTTACTAATAATTATATTTTTTTAATAATGTTTAATTTTTATTATTTAATGAATCTTTTTTATAAAATTGAAAAATATTTATGATGGAAAATATATTTTTATAATTACAAATAAAATATTTCTATTTAATATTTATATTTTAAATATTAAAATAAATATGAAGATAGTAAAGAATATATAGATAATTATTGCATATTATGCATATTGAATTAAATAAATCATAACTTAATAAAGTAGTTTAATAAAATTTTAATAAAAATTATTAAAATTATTATTTACATTTATATATTTTTGATATTTTATATCATAATTTAATAAATAGTACAAAAGGTATAATTAAACATATAAGTATTTATATGTTTAATAATTCATAATCATATACTCCATATATTGACTTTTTTTACTATCTTGTCTTAGACTTATTTTATCAGTTCTTTTTTTATTAGTTTTTATTTTATCATCAGTATTTATAAAAGATTCATTTATAATGTCATAATCTTCTTCAGATAAACTTGAATTTATTGGTCTTTGCCATGAATCTTTCCAATTTTTAGGTTGACTTTTTAATTCATTTTTGATTTTTCTGAAATATTCAAGGTCCTCAGGACTTATTTCATCATCATTATTTATAATAGAATTCTTTTTTTCTATTGTAACAGAATAAGCAACTTCATTATCAATTTTATTTTTATTATTATGTTGCTTTTTCGATCTTTCAATAGCACCTTTCATAGGTTCTAATTAAAAAATTATTATTAAAATTTAAATAAAAATATTAGTATATATTGTTTATTTGTTAATATAATTAAAAGTAATATAATTAAAATAGTTCATAAAATGATATACACTTCTATCGATATAATTATTTCCGTATCTTAACATTTTGTTTTAATTTCTAAATATTTTATTTCAATGATAATGATGAAAAAAAATAAAAAATTTCAATGTTATTTATACTTTTTTTTTTCTTTTAAAAAAAAATTAATTACAAATAATGTTTAAATGTTTATATTAATTTATTAAAAAAAATAATAATAATAACAATAGATTTACTAGACCGCAAAATTTATTATTAAAAAAAATTAATTTATTATAATTTAAAGTTTTTCAAATTTTTGATATTAATAATAATATCAATATAAAAAATTTATCCGCAATCACAGAATTCATCATTATGATTAATTTCCTATATATTATTATTAGATCATTATTATATTATAATTACTGTTATTTTCAAAATTGTTCATTAAATGATAAATAATAAATGAAAACATTTAACATTTTCAACAATTTATTAACTATAATAAATATATATAAGTTTTCATTATATAATATTATTAATATTATATTAGCTATATTTTTTTGTATTATTATTTTTTGTCAATCAATCCTAATAATATATTTAAATAATCAAAGATTATTTGATTCATTCAAATATCGTATTATCAAAAAATCAATCGTACTGGTAATAATAATAATATTTTTCTTGGAACAAAAATAAACAAAAAAAAAAAAAATAAACATTTGTAATAAAAATTTAATTTGATATTCCTATATAATATAAAATTATTTATATTATTTAATTAATAAAATAAAATTTAATTTTATATCAAATATCATTATCATTTTTATATTACATATTTAATAAACACTTTAATAACTCATTATATTTATAATTTTAAAAATAATAATGTTAAGTATGACTATAAAATTTATTTTTAAAATTTTTTTTTTTTTTTTTTTGTTTTTTCTGTAAATTATTATAATTTTTATATATAATAAACTTTATATTGAATAATTTTTTTTAATATATTAAAAATAAAAAAATGTGGTGAAGTAATTCATATTTAATAAAATATATAAAAAAAAATTAATTAATAAAAATTAATATTTGTAATAAATATTTGTGTAACTAAACTTAGACACTGAAAAAAAATTTAAAAACTATTATAATTTAATTAAAATAATTATTTGACATTTCTAACATAAAAAAAAGTATAAATATAAGTAGAAAAGATCTGTTTTTTTTTAAATCATTATTAATCATTTATAGTATTAAAAATTAAATACTTTATTAAATAAAAAAATAAATATTATAAGTAAACACTAATCAATTTATAATCTTATTTTAAAAGAAAGTAAAAAAAATAAAAAATAAAAAAAATGTCTTATTACGGAAATAACGTTTATAATGAAAGTATGTTGAATAAAAAGTATTCCAAAAAAAAAATTAAATAATTATATATCTATTAATTAATTAATTTTAATAATAAATATACTAATATTATTTTTTTATTATAATATTATATTAAATTATATATAGAATCTTATAAAATCGCTGTTAGAAGAGCTAAAAAGCAACATCAAAATGATAAAAATAAAATAAATTCTTCAGTGATTGAAAATGAGAATTCTACTTTAAATAAAAATATAAATCATGATGGTTTTTATCAAAGATTATTAATAAATATTCCAAAAGCTTATCGATTCTTTAAACAAAGAAAATTAGAAGAATATGAAAATAGTAATAAAATATACTCTAAATCTGAACTTGAAAAACATATTCAAAGAGCTTGGAAAACTTCACCTGAAAATCCATTAAATCATATTTCTATAAAAGAAAATATGAATTCCACTTCTAAATCTTCTTTAAAGAAAATCTCTTATGTTAATAAGAAAAGTCAAAAGAAAGGAAATAAACATAATAATTTCAAATTAGATAATGATTATTAAATTTAAAAGTCATTATCTTAAAATAAATATATATATTTATTTATATTTATTTATATTTATTTATTTATAAATAAATATATATATAAATAAAGAATATATCATAAATTATTATAAAGCAATTCTTAGAATTCTCATATATTATAATATTATTATTTTCATATATTAAATATAATAATAAAATTGAATAGAAAAAACAATTTTATATTATATTAACATTATTTTATATAATAAATAGAAATAATAAAATAATAATAAAATAATTAGTTTTAAATTAATAATATATAAAAAAAAGAAAATATTAATTTAAAAACTGAATTATATTAAACATAAATGTAAATATATTAAATTCATTTAATATATCCTTTTAAATTAAATAAATCAAATAAAAATTAAATAATTTTTTTATAAAAAAAAAAAATCAAAACTTATAGCATAAAAAATTTAATAAAAATAAATAAATAAAAAAAAAACAAACAAAAAAACAAATAAATAAATAAATTAATAAATAAATAAAATTACATTCAAAATTGTTTAGCATAACTCAAAATGATTATAATTTTTTTTAATTTAAAATCTATAATTAATATTTAATAATGTTTTTTTTTATTGAGGAAAGGTTTAAAGTAAAAGTTATATTTTAAAATTTCAAATTAAAAAATTTTTTTATAATTACATATTATAGATATATTAATGAAAAAATTCTTACGTAGATTAGTTATGTATTATGATTATGGTATGATTTTAAATATACATACGACAGTGAATAAAATATTTTGATAATTAAAATATATATGTGAAAATTTGAAAAATATGAAAAATATTATTATAGATTGTTAAAGTGAATTACAACATTAAACATTATTTTTTAAATAGTGATTTTAAAGTTGATATTGATATAAAATATAAATATATGACATTTAAATTAACTCTATTATTTTTAATGACTCATAAATATATTAATATTGAAATATATATATTAAGAATAAACTATTACAAAAGAAACATTTAGAGTAATACAAGAACAATATTGATATAAAAGTTACTTCTATTTCAATGAATCCAACTATAATTAATTACTTTTTTTTAAAAAAAAAAAAAACAATTACATCTACAACTTCTCTATTATCACGAATAAAACCATCAAAAAAATGTAAAAAGTTAATATAATAATAGTAATAAAAGAATTTTGATAATAAGAGAATTTTAGTAATAAAAGAATTTTAATAATAAGAGAATTTTAATAACAAAAGAATTTTAATAATAAAAGAATTTTAATAATAAAAGAAATTTAATAATAAAAGAATTTTAATAATAAAAGAATTTTAATATTATTAATTCTCGTGGTAAAAATATAGCAGCTTAAAAAAAATATAAAAAATTAAAATATAATTAATTTTATTTTATATTTACGTCGTATAAATAGTTGTTAAAAAAAAAATATATTAGTAAATTTTTATTAATAATTAAAAATATTTATTAGTAAACTAAAAAAAAAATTTTTTTTTTTTGTGGTTTAGTAAATTCTTATTTTCTAATTTTTATAGGATTAGTAAATCTTTATTTAATATCAATGATTAATATTATTAATAAAAATTTATTTAATATGAATCATTTGATATTAAATAAACTTTATATTTAATAATTATTAATAATAAAAAAAATTTTTTTTTTGTGGTGTAGTAAAATCCATATAATAATTTTAATAATATTAGATTTGTGTAACAAAAAATGTTTATAAATAATTTAATCTTAAAAAATTTATATAAACTTTAATTGTTTATAACGTAGAAAAAAAAAAAAAAGTATAAATAGAAGTAAAAACGATCTGTTTTTTTTTTTATTACTCATTCATTATTAATTATTAATAAATAAATACCATATTAAATAATAAATAAACTAAATTTTATATAAACACAACTAATTAATTAATCAATAATCTAAACTACTACTATTTTTATAATTTTATTTTAAAAAAAGAAAAAAAATAAAAAAAATGGTCTATTACGGAAATAACGTTTTTAATGAAAGTATGTATTTTAAAAAATTTTTTTTTCATATAAATATAAATAATAATATATCTATTTAATTAACTTATAATATACTAATTATTATTATTATTTTTAACCCTATATATAAATAGAATCTTACAAAGTCGCTGTTAGAAGAGCTAAAAAGCAACATCAAAATGATAAAAATGAAAAAATTTCTTCAGTGATTGAAAATGAGAATTCTACTTTAGATCAAAATATAAATAATGATGGTTTTGATCAAAGATTATTAATAAATGTTCCAAAAGATTATAGATTCTTTAAACAAAGAAAATTAGAAGAATATGAAAATAGTAATAAAATATATTCTAAATCTGAACTTGAAAAACATATTCAAAGAGCTTGGAAAACTTCACCTGAAAATCCATTAAATCAAATATCTATTAAAGAAAATATGAATTCTACTTCTAAATCTTCTTTAAAGAAAATAACTTCTATTAATAAGAAGAATCAAAAGAAAGGAAGTAAATACAATTTTAAATATGATATGGATTATTAAATTTAAAATTAAATTTAAAAATCATACATATTATTGTATTTAAAAATAATAAAAAAAATATAAATAATATTTATATATATTTATATTCATATTATTATTATAATAATAATATGAAAAAGAAAATAATATAAATACTGTAAATATATATATATATATATTTGGAATTTACATTTCTATATTACATTTATATATATAGACTGTATATATAAATCAATTTTTGAATCACATATTTATCTTTAATTTATATACCATCACAATAAACTATAAACTATCTTAATATATAATTATTAAATATTAATAATAAAAAGTTGATTATTTTATTATTTAAATAAAAAAATAAAGTTTTTTACAAATATATGTAAATATATTTAAAAAAAAAATTCAATTTAAAAATTGGATTGAAAAAGTAAATAAATAAGTTAAAAAATAAAAACATGAAAACTAAAAATAAACATATTGTTTTTTTATATATTAAAAAAAAGCTTTTATTTTTTAATTTTGTGTACTAAATTCTATATTTTATGATTAAATAATTCTAAATATAATAATATATATATGTTAGTTTAATCAAAAAGTTAAAATGAAACCAAAAAATAAACTTCATAATAGCTTATTTTAATATGTTTGTATATGTTAAAATAAATACAAAAAAAAATAGAATTTAAATATTAAAAAAAAGTTAATTCTGAGTATTAAAAAAAAGTTTGATATCGAAATTGTATTATTTATTTCAAAAAAAAGATAAAGTATAAATATATGATACTTTTTCTTTCAAAAATAAAAAAAATAACAATAATAATAATATATTATTATAAATATTTAATTAAATAAATCGTAACAAAATCTCTTTTTTTTTTTGAAAAAAAAAATATTAATTTTATATCCTCCATTTTTTCAAAAATGAATAGAAATTCATTAACTTTTAGAAATACACCATCCATTTTTAGAGATTCATTTTTCAATGATTTTGATAATGAATTTTTTAATCATTCTTTAATTCCATTTTCTTATCCGTATTATAATCCACATTATCATCATTATCCTTTTTCACATTCACCACGTTCCTTAGAAAGACAATTTAATCGAATTTTTCCAAATAATAAAAATTTATTTAAACCTATTGATTTTCAATTAAAAACGAATTTAAGTGAAGATGAAAATAATTATTATATTCAAGCTGATTTAACAGGAATGGAAAAAGATCAAATTAAAATAGAATTATCCGATGATGATCGTATTTTAACCATTTCAGGTGAAAAAAGAACTATGAGAGATAATATCTCAGATACAGATAATAATTATGATAATAATAATAATAATAAGAAGAAGAATAAGAATGATAAAGAAGAAGAAAAAAAGGAAAGAAATTATAATAAAAATTACTCTATGATGAATTATAGCTATGAAAACTTTGAAAGATCTTTCGGTTTACCTGATAATGCAGATACTGATAATGTTCAAGCTAAAATGGATAATGGAATATTAAAAATTACACTTAATAAAATTAATTCTTCAAAACAAAATCAAAATCGTACTATTCAAATTCAATAAAAAGAAAGTAAATGTAAATAATTAAAAATTTTAATTAAATAAAAAAAAATTAAAATAAAATAAAATAAAATATTAATAAATTTGTGTTGTATTATATTTTTAATTGCTATAATATTTTTCTTTATTTTAATATAAAATTAATATAAATATGTAATGTAAATTTTTTCTTTTTTCTTTTTTTTTTTTTTTTTTGTGTTTAGTGTTGAGTGATCAAATAATTTTAATAAAATAATTAAATATGAATACATTTCTAATGTTTAAAAAAATAACTTTTTGTTTTTTGTCTTTTGTATGTGTGTGTTGTATAATTGATTTTTAAAATTACTGTTTAATAATAAAAATCAAAAAAGTAAAAAGTTTATTCATTTTTATTTCTGTTTTATTTTATAAATCTTAATAATATTGATTTAATACTATTTAATAGAGAATTCATAATTTAAATTTTCATTAATATTACCAACATTTGAATTAATTTTCTCATTTTGACTATTAATAATATAACTTTTATCATTATTATTATTACCTTTTTCTTTGTCATTATTATCATGATCAACATATGGAATATACAAAAAAATTAACTTTAATCTATGCTTATTATTTTATATTTAAAGTAGTTTTAAGTATTGAAACTTCATTAGAACATAAAAAAAATCTGCAACTTCTACTAATGAAAATAGCAAATACAATAGCTACAATAATAAAGAATTAATAATTAATAGACACTGTTCAACTCGCAATAAAGATATTAAATATTGTATTTCTATTCAATGTGAATATGATTCTCAATGTTTATCTAATAAAATGTATGAATAATCATTGTATATTTAATAATAATAATCCTATAGAACATTATGATAGTATTTATTCATACAATAAATTTTTAGATAGAAGAACTTCATATATACATTGTGGTAAACCCTATCGTGATTCTTGTGAAAATAATGAAGAATATTCTTCTAAAAAATGTTCAGGAAATAAAATATGTTTAATGCAACCAGATGGTCCATCTGATAGTGAAGGGTTAGAAATGAAAGTTAATTTAGGAAGTATAATGTATGGTATTATATTAATTACTATTATTTGTTGTGTGATTAAATATCGTTATGAAAAGTTTAAAAAAAAACAAGTATTTATTAAAAAAAAAAAAAAAAACATATATATATATATTATTTAGTTGATATAAAACTATTATACTTTTTTAATTATGTAATACTATCTTTTTGTATATAAATCATTAATAAAATTTAAATAATAATTATCTTATCATATATAAAATAAAAAGAACCTGAAAATAAAAAATATAAACATTTTATATATTAAATATTTTATCTTTTATCTTTTTCTTTCTTAAACGTTATATAATATTATATAAAGAATAATGAAAAGTATATAATTATTAATATAATATAGATTAATACAAATTTTTTTAAAGATTTTTTTTATAATATTAATATAAAAACAAAAAAAAATTTTTTTTTTTTAAAATTTTTAATCTAATGTTTTATTGATTTAATAATTTTTATTTGATTAAATAATTATTATTTTGTTTTTTTTTTTTTTTAATATCTGGGATTTGATGAAAAAAAATTTTTTTTTTACTAAATTTTATATTAATAAATTTTTAAATTGAATTCCCATTTCAAAATCAAAAAATTTAATTATAATATAATTCTTTATTTTCTTTTCTTTTTTTTTTTTTTATTCCAAATATATATATATAATAAATATAATATAAAATGGGTAAAAAATCAAAAAATAATATTGCAAAAGCAACTTCTATTTCTGAATCTAATATTAGAATAAATTTTTTATATCAAGCTTCAAATTTATTAGCCTATACCATATCAAAAGAAATTCAATCTAATATAGATTTAAAAAAAAAGGAAGAAAAAAAAAGTAATAATAGTAATAATAATAATAATAATAATAAAAATAAAACTATTAAACAATGTAAAGATACAAAAGGTATAACTAAAAAAAGAAAAAGAATACCACTACGTATAAAACGTAATAAATATGTCTCCGATTTATATAAAAATTCAATAAAAAATGATGAAACAAACAATAATGATAATAATACTAATAGTATGACTGAAAATGCAAATGCAATGGATATAGATAAACCAAATAATTCTTTAATAAATTTAAATTTAAGTTTAAAAGATAAAAAATTGAATTCAATTACAAATAAAGATTATCCTTTATTACCATTAGCAAGATATTATAATACTACATTAAATGTTGTCGCTCAAAAAACAGTATCAAGAATGTAAATTTTTTATTAATATATAAATTTTATAAATTATATAAATTATAAATTAAAATTATTAAAAATAAAATAAAAAATAATTAAAATAATATATTCTTTTTTTTTTTTTTTATCTTTCTTTATTTAATAAAGGGATCCAAATGTTAAAAGGTCTATATGTAAATATTGCAAGACGCCTTTAATACCAGGATTAACTTCAGATATAAAAATTGATGGTATATAATTGAATAATAATATATTTATAATTTATTATAATTTATATTTAAGAATAATTGTTTTAGAAATATATATATCGTTATATACAATAATTTCTAATTTCTAATTTCTATTTTTTTTTTTTTTAAATATCTACATTTTATATTATATATATATATATATATATATTATTATTATTATTAAATATATAATATTAAAAAAGATGAAGAAACCAAATATGAAATTTCATGTAAAAGTTGTCAAACCAAAAGGGAATTTAAATCAGATAATCCAAATTATTGCTTATTTACTGAAAAAGCAGCAATAACAACAAAAGTTTATGAAGATTATTTACAAGAAATGTCTAAAGATAAAAAGAAAAAAGGAAAATAAAAGAAAAATAAAAAAAAAAAAGTATATATATATAAATTAATTCAATACTGTCAAAATTTTTTTATTAGGGCCTTTTTTTTTTTTTTATTTATTAAAGTAATCAAAGTCAATCACTTTTACAAATACCATTATATATAATGTATTTATTTATTTTTTTATTTTTTTTTTTACTATTCTATTTAAATATAATTTTTAAATTTTAATTTATTCAGCCTTATATCAAACCTATCTATACCTCTTAATAGATAATAGAAAATACACTTATAATATATATTTAATAAGAATTATACTATATTACAATAATTCAAAATTATTAATTTATATTTTAAATTCCTTGAAAATAATAATTTTTTTTTTTACTAATTTATACTTTAAATACTTTTAAAATATTATAATTTATTCATAAAAATAAAAGATATTATTATTATATATTATAATATCTTTTTTTTTTAAAAAAAATATATAAAAATAAAAAAATAAATATATATTTAGAAAATGAAACACTAAAAAAATATTTTAAATTATATAATTTTATTTTTTATTCTTTTTTTTTATTATATTATATTATATTTTATTTTATTTTATTTAATTTAATTTTTATTTTCAATTTTTTATTTTTTTTTTATTTTTTTTATTTTTATTGATTTATCTATTTATTTACTTTATTTTCCTGTTTTTTATTTTTTTTTTTTTTTTGATATAGAGATTTATTATTCTTGATTGATTGAAATTTATCTTTTTCTTTTTCCTTTTCCTTTTTTTTTATACTTAATGTATTTCCTTTACATATTATTACTATTAATAATAAATATGTCCAATAGATAATATAGTTAATATATATATTAAAAAAAAAGATAATATATATTTTTATAATAGTTTTTTTTTTTAAACTTCTTTGATGGTATATATAAAACTAAATTTATAATAAATATAAAAAAATAATAAAAGCATATTTTATTATTTTATTATTTTATATTTTATTTTAAATATTATTTTATTTTATTTTATTTCTTTATTTAAAATGTTATTAAAAAAAAAATAAAAAAATAATGTTTATAAACAATAGCTTTTTTTTTTTTTATCGATTGTGTTGGTTGTTTAACGTTTTTTTTTAATCTTTTAATCTTATTATTATATATATAATAAATGAAATATTTTTTTTTCTTTAGGTTTTAATTTTAAATAATTATGTAAATAGTAAAAATTATTTCATTATTACTATTATTATAAAAAATAGGTTTTTTTTTTTTTTTTTTTTTTTTTTTTCATATATTCTTTATGTACGAATATATAAAGTTCAATATAAATACTTCGAATATTTTTTATTTTATGTTATTAAGTTATTAAGTTAATATCATTATCAATTATTAATAATTAGTATTTTTTTTAAAGATCATATTTAACTTCGTCTATTGGATTTTTAACTAATTGTTCGTTAGATTTTAATAACATATCAACAAATTCTTCACAATCAATACCAACACATTCAGCCATACAAAGAAGTAAACCATTATCTGTACCACCTGAACAAATACATTCAACTTCATTCTTTTTACATTCTTTTGGATCCCATTGTTCATAACGTGGTGGAATAGTTAATAAATATTGACATTTTTGACTACATTTAAAAACTTTTAATTCTTCTTTATCTCTAGCAGTTTTTTCATCATCCCAAGCTAAAGTTGAACCGATAAGAGCAATACAAGCAATAGTTAAAGCTTTGAAAAATTTCATTTTGTTCTTTTTTTTATATTGAGATTATTAAGAAAAAAAAAACGAGAATTACAAAAAAATATATATAATAATTTAATAATATATATAATAAATATTAAAAGAAAATTATTTTTAAATATATGTTATATATTTAAATATTATGTGAAATTTTTATTTATTGCTTTTTTCTTTTTTTTTTTTTTTAATATCTTTTATTTTCTTTTTTTATTATTAATAAATTGTATTATCAAAATACAAAATATTTAAAATTCTTAAAATTCTTTTATCAAAAAAAAATTTTTTTAGAAGAAAAAAAAAAAAATATGTATATAATATTTTCTCAAAATATTTATATATTAAAAATTTTATTAATATTTTTATATATACTTTTTTATTTTTCTTTTTTCTTTTTTTTCGGTATTTTAATGTTAATAAATTTTTAGGTCCCCCTTGTTAAAATACCACCAAACTTTATTATTATTATTAATAATTTATAATATCGAAAAAAAATAATTTAATATAAAAATTATGATTATTATTAATTATTATTATTAATGATTTATTATTGTTATTGTTATTAATTATTTATTATTATTATTATTAATTATTATTATTCTCTCTTTTCTTAACTTTTCCTTCATTTATTTAATAATGATTTTTCTTTATAATATAAAAATAACAAACAAACCAATGTAAATCTATTTAATTAAGTGACATGATATTATTGGTTGAAATTTTAATTTAACATTTTTTGTATACATAAATCTAAACATTTAATTAATAAATATTAAAATCTGTTTCAAACAAACAAAAAAAAAATTTATATATAAAAATTTATTATTTATCCTTAAAATATTTAAAAAAATATAAAAAATGATAGTTGTTAATTAACTATCATAGTTGTTAATTAACTATCATTTTATAAAATCTTTCAATAATTATTATTTTTTTTGATTCATTATTAACTTTTTTTCAATTGCGAATTTTCATTATCTTTTCTCTATTTATACTATTTTAATATTGTATTTCTTTATTTTATTATTTTATTTTTATGTGTATTTTTTATTGTCTAAATAATGTTTAATATTTGTTAAGTCTAAATGAAAGTTTTCAATACTAAAAAACTAAAATTAATTTATATAAAATAAATATAAAATAAAAAAAGAATATTAAATTTATAATTACCAAGTATTTTGAATAAATAAATGTGAATATTTCATAAATTAATTATATAACACGTGATACGATATATTTTTATAAAATATAATACCTTTTTTTAATGAATTATGAAAAAATTCAAAAATTTCAAAATTTTTATATATTTTAATTCATATTATTTATTTTATGAATATTTTGTAAAAAATAATAAGATTTTCAAAATTTATAAATTCATTTCAATTTTTTTTGATTTAAATTTTTCATCAAATTATATATTATTACTAAATTGACTGATAAACTTATTATATAAATTATATAAATTATAAATAAATATGTAAAATATTTATAGATATATGTATAACACGTGATATAACCATTTTTATAAAGTAAATTATTTGAAATCATCATTTTTTTCAATTATAATTTTTTTTTAAAATTTAGAAAATTTATTCATTTTTTTCCACAAAATTTATAATTTTAATACTTTTTAAAAGGATATAAAATTTTATAAAATTGACATTAATTTCATCATGATTTTACATTTTTTTCCATCATTATTATTAGTAGTATAAAATGATAAAGAGTTTAAATATATAATATCATATAAATAAATGTAAATTATTCATAAATTATTTAGTTTAACACGTGTTTATATATAAAAGATTTTGCTTACATGATGTAATTAATTTTCAAACATTTTCAAAATTTTGTTTTTTTATTTTTTTATTTATTTTTCTTTTATTGAGAACAATAGTTTATAATTTTTAATATTTTTTTAAAAAAAAAAAAAAAAAAAATTTAAAAATTACTTCATTCATCTCAATTATTTATTGGATTTTTAATTTAACATTTTTTTACATCAAATTTATTATTTAGTGAAATTGATATATAAATTTTTATAATATATCATAATTAAATCTATGTACATTATTCATATTATACACGTGCTATCTTCTAAGGGTATTTTTTTTTTTAAAATAAATCATAATATCATTCAATTTCTTTTTTCTTTTTTTTTTTTTCAAAATTTTAAAATTTTTATTTATTTTATTATATAATGATTATTTTTTGAATTTTTTTTTAAAAAAAAAATGAAATTACAAAAATTTCATTTTCATTTTCATTTTCATTTTTACCAATTTTCCATCATTTTTATTATTTAACCAACTTAACCAACTACTTTTATTATAATATATTATTAAATCTATGCAAATTATTCATAATTTTATTTTTACACACGTGTAAAAACACATGTTATATAGTTAATAATAACATTTAGTTAATACTATTATTATTATTAACATTTAAAAACTTCTTTTTTTTTTATTTTTTTTATTTATATATATAGATAATATTAATATATTATTATTATTATTATTATTATTATTATTAACATTCTCTCATCTAAAAGGAAAAGCTAAAATTATTAAAATAAAAATAAAAATAAAAATAAAGCTAATATCAAAATTTTATATTTATGTTTATGTATATTTTAGTTTTTATTTTATTTAAATAAAATAAAAATAATAATAATAATAAATGAAAAAAAAAAAAATAATTAAAAAAAAAAAAAAACAGAAAAGAAAAAATAAATTAAAGTAATAAAATAAAAATTTAGTTTTTTTATTGTTTAAAAAAAAAGCTTTAAATAAGTATTTAATGCCTTTTTTTTTTTTTTTTTTAATTTTTTTTATTTCTAATTTTTATTTATTTAATTAAAATATATACTATACTTATATATATATGTATATTGTTTTTTTTTTAAGTAATTTTTTTTCTTATTGTGTATGTGTATTGTATGCATTGTTATCATCTATTGTTTTATATATAACAATAATAAAAATATATTTATGTAGTATATATATATATATATAATAAATATAATAAAACTATGAGACATTTTTATATACAACTATGACAAAGGAATTAAAACAATGTTATATATATATATATGTATATATATATGTGTGTGTTTATAACACTATTTAATTTGGTTATTTTATTGTTGTTTATTATTATTTTTTTTTAATAGTTATATTATAATAAATATCAATAATATCAATAATTTCAATAATAATAATATTAAAATATATAATATGGATTATATTTAATATATAATTTTTTCTATTTTATTACTTTATATATAAAACATCTTTTTATTTATTTATTTATTTTTTTTTAAAGTATAAAAAAAATATTAATGTTTAAAGTTGCATATCATCCTAATAAATCATCAATAAACATCAAACCATCCCAAATTTTATAATAGTTTTTCCATTATTTTAAATAAAAATTTTGGTATTTTTTTATATTTTTTTTTTTTAAAAAAAAAAAAATTGACTAAAAAGAATTTTTTTATTATTATTTAAAGTTTTTGAAATTTTTTTTATCAAAATATTACGGATAAAAAAAAAAAGACAAAAAAAGACAAAAAAAAAAATAATTATATAAAAATCTTTTTTGAAAAATCATTATTATTTATTTTAATAATAAATAAAGTTTTTTTTATTTGTTTATTTATTTATTTGGTTTTTTTTTTTATTTTTTTTTTAGAATTCTTTTTTTTTTTTTTTTAAATAATAAATAGTTTATATTATACATATTAGGAAATCTAAACTGTAACATCAGATAAATATTAAAAGGAAAAACTATATAATTTTTTTTTTGCTTTAAATTGGGAATAATATTTTTTAAATTTAAAAATTTTATATAATTTTATCATAATCGATAGGCTTATAAATTTTTTTTTATACTGCTATATAATAATTTTTTTATACCGCTCTATACGTTAATTATTAAATTAATCTTTTAATAATATAAAAATAATAAAGGTAATTAATGAGAATGAGATATTAATATTATTATTTGTTATTGTTATTGTATTGTTAAAAGTAATAAATTTTTAATAAAAAAAAGTGCATCTAATTTTCTTTTTTTTATTTATTTACTTATTTATTTATTTATTTTAATGCTTTATAATTTTATTTTTTCTCATTATTTTATTTTATTATATTTCATTTCATTTTTTTTTATTTTTATTTTTTATTTTTTTACTTTATTTGTATATTAGAAATTAAATAAAATAAAAAAAAGGTATTTATTAATTATTAATTATTAAAAAAGCCCTCCTAATTAATAAATTAAATGAAAATGAATTATTAATAAAAGAGGGCTTTTTTAATTTAAAAATTAAAATAAAAAAATTTTTTTATTATCATTTGATAATTTGATATTAATTAAAAGTATTAAAAAAATAATCATTAAATAAAAATTTAAAAATTATTATTTATTATTAATTACATAAATAAAACAAATTTTTTTTTTTTTTTTAAAAAAAATTTTTTTAATTTTAATGTTAAATGTTGCATAAAAAATAATTAAAAAAAATTTTTTTTTTATATTAATAATATTAATATTAATATTAATGATAGATAGATAAATAAATAGGGAAAAATAATAATAATAATAATAATAATAATAATAATGATAATTAAATAAATAAATAAATAAATAAAAATAAAAGTAAAAATAAAAACGTGGTAAAAAAAAGAAGGGAGAAATAAAGTTAATTAATGAAAAAAATAATTAAAAATGAAATAATTAAATATAATGCAAAAAAATATATATATTTAAATATATATTTTCAACTGCCATTTTATTATTAATTATTATTAATTATTATTATTATTATTATTATTATTATTATTATTATATAATATTATTATACTAACTATTTATTATTATTCTAAATAAATTTTAAACATAAATATATTAACTATTATTAAAATAAAAAAAAATTTTTTTTTTTTAAATCAGCATAAATGTTACCATTTTACTTTTTTTTTTTGTGACAAATAAGATAACATAACATTTATGTTTATTAAATTATTAAAAGTACCATCATTTGTTTTATATCTATATATGTAAAAAAAATGATAAAAAAAAAAAGTAATGATAGTAATAAAATAAAATAAAATAAAATAAATAAAAAAAAATAAAAAATAAAAAACTATTTATTAATATAATTAAAAAAAAAATGCAGAGTTAAAAAAATTATTTTAAATGAGAGTGATAATATATATTTTTATTAAAAATATCATATTTTGTTTTAAAATAATAATAAAAAAATAATAATAAATTTGTTACAATAATAGTAGTTTCTCTTTTTATTTTTTTCTTTCCCTCTCTTTTATTTTATTTTAATTTAATGTGGAATGAAAAATGTTAAAAAATGATTATCTATTGAAACAAAAAGAAAAAAAAAATTACTTATTAATTATTAATTATTACTTATTATGTATTAATGATTAATTATTATAATAAAAAATAATGCAAAAAAAAAAAAATTAGAATTAAAATTACAAAATTAAAAAATAAAACGCATTTTGTTTTAATTTTAATTTTAATTTTAATTTTATAATTAATTAATCTAATTAGTAAAAAAAAAAATAGGACATGATATCATTCTTTTTTTTATTTTTAAAAAAAAAGGAAAAAAAGGAAAAAAAAGAACGAAATCCCTCCACATATGAGATAAAAATAAAATTATATACATATATATATGAATATAATTATATAATTTAATAATTGTATAATAAATAAATAAATAAATAAATAAATAAATAAATAGTAAATGTAACAAAAAAAATTTTTTTATTCTAATTATTAAAAATAATGCAAAAAAAAAAAATATTCCCTTTGTATTAATTAATCTAAATTAATTAAAAAAATAATGTTAAAAAATTATTTATTTTATTTATTTATTTATTTATTTATTTATATATTTATTTATTTATATATTTATTTATCTATTTATATTATTATTATTTTTTTCTGTATATTTTTATAAATATTTTAAAAAAAAGATTTTTTTTTTATTTTAAATTCAAATTATTTTTAATATTCTATTAATTTATTATGCATCTATTTTTTTTTAAACTTCTTCTTTAACTTTTTGTAACTTTTTTTTTTATTTTTATTATTATTTTTACATTTTTGTTACTATTTATTTTTTTTCTTTTAATAAAGGTTTATTTAATATATTTAAATAAAATTATTAAATAGATTTATTAAATAAATTTGCATTGCATAGATAATCAATTTCATGAATAAAAATAGAAATATAGAAATAAAAAAATTATTATTATTATTATTATTATTATTATTATCTTTATTATTATCTTTATTAATCTATATATATTTTCATATTAAGTTATTTGTCATAGATACTTTTAATAAAAAAAAAAAAAAGAAATAATTAAAGAAAATATAATATATAGATTAGAATTATATATAAAAAAATAAAATAAAAAAATAAAATAGGAATTAATAAATAAATAAATAAATATTTATAAAAAATCATCTATATAAATAATAATTATTAATCATTTATAATTTATTATTCATTAATAAATAAATTTTTTTAATTTTTTTAATTTTTTTTCTTGGTTAATTTAATCTGTTAATTTTAATTATGTTAACTTTATTTTTTTTTTAATTTATTTTCTTGGTTAATCCGTAATCCATTGATTTCTTCTTTTTTTTTTTTTTTGATTTTAATTATTTAATTATTTAATTCCTTTTTTTTTTTTTTTTTATTTTTTTTATATTTCCATTTTTGTTTTAAATTTGTTTTAACTTTTCAAATATTATAATTAAAAAAAAAACTATTGTTTTCCCCCCTTTTAACTAAATAAAGAAAAAAAACAACAACAATAGATACATAAAGAAAGAAAAAAAAAAGATGATGAAATTTTTAAAACAAAAATAAAACAAAAATGGATTTGATTTTTTTTTTTTTAATAGTTTTTTTTTTTTAATTAAATTAAAAAATTATAATTGTTTATGTATATATAAATAAGGCTAAAATTAAAAACAAAAATCAAGGAAGGAGTTACAATAATAATAATAAAGAATAATAATAATAAAATTAATAATTAAATAATTAAATAATTAATAAATATTTAAAAAAAAAAAAGCATTATTTATTATGTGTATATATTGAATTAAATTATTTTTGATTAAATATTTTTTTTTATTTAATTTATTAATTTGTATTAATTAATTAATTAAATAAATCATCAGCATTAACAATAAAGAAGATCTTTTTTTTTTTTAATTTTAATTTTTAATTTAATTTATACAAGTTGATAGTAAAAAAAAAAAAAAATAGAAAATGAATATTAAAATTTTTAAATAAATTAAAAAAAAAATTGATTTTCTTTTATTCATGCTAATCATTTAAAAATTTTAATAGATAATAATAATAATAATAATAATAGATAATAATAATAATATATAATATATAATAAATAATAATAATAATATTATTATTAAGTAAAAAAAAAATTTATCATCAAAAAAAGTTTTTAATATATAGAATAATAGTAAAATAGTAAAATAAAAAAATAAATAATATTAAAATTATAAAAATGATTAATTAAAAATGTGTATCAAATGTATAAAAATGTATCAACTGTATAAAAAATATTATTAAATCTAATTGATAATTAATCATTAAAAAATTACATCATTAAATATACATTAAATGATGTAATTTTAATTACTATTATTTATTATTTATTATTTATTATTATGTATTATTATTTATTATTTATTATTTATTATGTATTATTTTAATATGATTTTTTTTTGTAATAAAATAATCCGAAAAACAATAATTAATGAATAAAAAAAAATGAATAAAAATGACTAATTAATGTTAATACAATTTTTTTTTTTTTGATAATGAATATTTAGTCTAAGATAATGTTTATGTTTATGTGATTAACATTTATCTTTTTTTTAAAAAATTAATTTAATTATTATTATGTATTGCTTATTATGTATTGTTTATTATGTATTGTTTTATTATGTATTGTTTTATTATGTATTGTTTATTATTATAAATATAAATAGTTATTTTAAAGTTTTTTCTATTACCGTTAAAATGCATTTTTTTGTTATATATTCTTATTAGTATTATATTAAAAGGGAATAGTTTTTTTTAATACTTTCAATTTTACTTAATTGATGTTAATATTAAGGATATTATTATTATTAATTATTATTATTAATTATTATTATCAATTATTATTATTAATAATTAATTATTAATTATTAATTATTATAATAATAGGAAGATTGAATTATATAAAAATGTGATACTGATAATTTTTCTTTTTTTTTTTTTCATATTAATCGTATCACATTATAATTACATTTTTCCACTTTTTTTTTTTTTTCTTTATAATAATTAATTATTAATAATAGAGGTATATATTAAAAAAAAAAATAGGATTAAAACAAAATATGAATAAATAAATATAAATAAATAATATTTTAATAAAAAAAACTTACAAAAAATAATTATTATATATAATATAATATCATATAATATAATATAAATTAATATAATAATAGTTTAAAGGATTTATTTTTTTAATATATGATATATAATATTAATATAAAATATCTTAGCATTTAGCATATAAATTAAATTTTAAAAAAAAAATTAAAAATTAAAAAAAAATAATTATTATTATATTTATTTATTATTATTATTATTATTATTGAAAAAAAAGGTGGTGTGATTATTATAATTAAATTAAAAATATTTATTATTTAATCATTTTTAAAAGAAAAAGCAAAAAGAAAAGAAAAATATTATTTATTTTGTATAATTTTTGAATAATGCTAAGAAATATAATAATAATAGTAAAAAATTTGAGTTATTATTTAATACTCTTTTTATATTTTTAATAATGAATCATAGATAATAACTATTAAAAAAAATTAAATTAAGTAAATACATACAAAAAAAAATAATAACAATAGTAATAATAATAAAAAAGGAAACTTTAACTAAAATATAAAATATAAATAAATTATTATTATTATTTTTATATATATTAAATATTATAATAAATAAAATAGTTTAAAATATTTTTTTTAAGATGTGGATTTAAACTTTATTATTATTTATTTATTTTTATTAAAATAAAAAAAAAGTCATTATTATCATTATTAATTATTTATATTTATTTTTTTTTTTTTTGCATTTAATGTTTATTATAAATAAAATTTTTAGTGACATCTACATATTTAATAATTTTATAATTTTTTATTTTATTTATTATAATAATAATAATAAATAAACTTTTTTAATTGTGTAAAATAATAAATAAATAAATATCCAAGATAATTTTTTTTAAAAAAAAAAAAAAAAAAAGTTACAAGTAATCCATAAAAATTATTATAAAATAAAGTTTTGATTTATATTTATTTGTTCCAAAATCAAAAAAGAAAAATTTTTTTTCTCTTTCTTATTTATTAATTATTAAAAAAAAAAAAAACAAAGTAGATTATACATAAAATAAAAAAAAAAGAATAAACATTCCATCCATTTAAATTTATTTTATAATAATTAAAGTTTTCTTCTTTTTTTTTTCTCATTATTATATTCATATTCTCATTAATGTATTATAAGTTAAAAATGTTTTATATACGCTTTATGAAATATTTTAAATAATATATATATAATAAAAATACATAGTTACATTAATTATATTATAATGATATATATATTATTAATAATGTTATTCTATTATTTATATATATTTATATATATTTATATTATAATAATAATAATAAAATAAAATCTATTGTTTTTTTTTTTTTGCATAAAATGTAATATTTGTAACATTTATTTTTTAATTTTTATCATTTTTTTATTTTGCATAATATTGTTACACTTTTTCTTTAAAAAGTAAAAAAAAGTCATAAAATTAATTTTTATTTTATTTTTTTTTTAACATGTTGGTTGTATCCTAATAAAAATAATTTAATTTCTAATATTTAATATAACAATATAACAATATAACAATATAATTAATAATAATATAATAATATAACAATATAACAATGTAATAAATGTAACAAATGTAATAATAATAATAATATATATATATAAAGATATTTTAATTTATTAGTTTTAATAATTATTCATACCTTTAATATTTTCATTATATTAATATTAATATTAATAATAATAATAAAGAATGATAATAATATAATATAATATAAATATATAAACTTTTATTATATTAAAAAAATAATTTATATAATTCTAATATAAATAGTTAAAAAAAGAAAAAAAAGTGATATATATTATATATATTATATATACATAATGGTCAACCGTTATATTTATTATTATTTTAATATATTTAATATTGTTATTGTATATATAAAAACAAAGATATAATATATTATATATATTATATATATTGTTTTTTTTTTTTTTGTTATTATACATTGGAGATAATAATTATTATATAATTTATATTGTTAAACTATTATCATAATTTATATTAACATAAATTATTCTATATGTATATGAGTTTTTAATATATTAAAAAAAAAAGAGGATGATAATAATAATGATAAAGAGATTATTCTAAATAATATATATATATATATTAAAAAAAGAAAAAAAGGAATATATTTGCTTCATATAATAATATTAATATATATTAAAAAAAAAAAAAGAAAATACATCCTACAACAATTCCAATTAATATTAATAATATTAATGTAATGATTTACATAATTATTTTATGAGTACATAATAATAATAATAATAAATGTAATAATAATATATTGTTATTATACATTTACATTGTTATATATTTACATATTATAATATTTACATTGTTATATATTTACATATTATATATATACATACATATAATAATATAATGTAAAGGAATGAATTGATTCAAAAAAGAATAATAATCTTTTGTGTTATTACATTTATACATTAAAAAACATATAAATTAAAATAAAATAAAAAAATAAGGTGATATTCTTATTTGTGAGATCTTTTAAAATTAATAAACCTATTATTAATTTTAAAGAAATATAAAAAAAAATAAAATAAAATAAAAATATTAAATAGTTTTATATTATTATTAAAAAAAAATATATATCATGATATATTTTTTATATATTTTTTTAAAAAAAAAAAAAGAAGATAAATATAAAAGGAGACATAATGATTAATTAGGTAAATAATAAATAATATTAAATTTTTAAAAAAAAAAATTTTTTTTATATTTTTTATAAAAATGTTTATATCTATATAATATTTAAAATAATATTTTTACTTAATTTTTTATTAGTCATCAGTTAATAAAATATATAAATAAATAAATAAATAAATAAATTTTTTTTTATTTTAATCAATATCTTTAATAATAATAATTATAATAAATATAAATAAAGAAAAAAGAAAATAGAAAAATATAAAATATAAAAAAAAAAAATAAAAACATTTTTTTTAACGTTTCAAATTTTAATTATTATAAAACAATAAATTAGTTTTTTTTTTTTTTTTTTTTTAATCACAAATTTTTAAAAAAAAAAATTTTTTTTTTAAATTAAAAATATAATTATTAATATATAATTAATATTAATAATTAATAATATTAATATTACTTTTTTTTTTCTCTCTTGGGTATTTTTTGTTACAAGTTTCATCTTTTTTTTTTTTTTTGTCACGTCACAAAATAAAATAAAAAAAATTAATAATTAATAATTAATAATTAATAAAAAAAATTTTTTTAAAACTTTCTATATTAAGTTTAAAAAAATTTTTAATTTTCATTTAAAAAAAAAAAAAAGATATTAATATTATTTAATATTTAATATTTAATTAGGAATTAATTTTTTGTTACTTTATTTATTTATTTATTTATATATATTAATTATTAATTAATTTATTATTATGATACATATTTCTTTTTTTTTTTTAAAAAAAAAAAATAATATAATATAATAATAATTAAAAAAAAAAAAACATGATTATGTAATCATAACCTATAACATTAATTGTATTTATTATTTGTATTTATTTATGTATT
Source organism: Anaeromyces robustus (assembly GCA_002104895.1). Taxonomy (NCBI): domain Eukaryota; kingdom Fungi; phylum Neocallimastigomycota; class Neocallimastigomycetes; order Neocallimastigales; family Neocallimastigaceae; genus Anaeromyces; species Anaeromyces robustus. The sequence continues at coordinate 36,235 of MCFG01000012.1, read as the reverse complement.
TTAATTATTACAAACATATCATAATACAAATGTATTAAATGTATTATTTTATATTAATTAATCTATTTAAATAGTTATACATTTATAATAATTTTGTATCCTCTTTTTTTTTTTTTTTTTAATGTTAAATATATTAAATTTAAATTATAGAAAGATACGGAATGATTTAATAAATAAATAAAAAAAAACGTTTTATAATCTATGATTTAATAATTAAGTAATAATATATAATATATAATAATATATAATAATAATATATTATATAATAATAATATAAATATAAATTGGATTTATTATTATCATAAAACAAGAAAAAAAAAATTATAATAAATTATTATTAATTAATAATTAATAATTACTTTATTTGATTTTCTTTTTTTTTTTAATTTAAACAATATTATACAACAAATTTTTAGGGATATAAATAATTGGGTTTTCATATGACTATGATGAATATATTTATATATTCATCACTTGTTAAAATAAAAATGAGGTTATTCTATAATAGGAACATTATTATTATTATTATTGATTATTATTATTAATTATTATATTATTATTATTCTATAGTGTATTATTTATTAATCATTAATAATAATTAATAATAATTAAATAGGGTTATTAAAATAAATAAATATAATATTTTTGAAAAAAAAAAAGACTTAACTTTATTATTACTAAAGAAGAAAAAAAAAAAGATTTTACTTTTTTGTACTTTTGGGTAAAAAAAACAAAAAAAAAACAACAAAAAAAAAAAAAAAAAAAAGCTAAATAATAATAATTATAATAATTAATAATATTTAATAATAAATAAAAATAAAATAAAAAATTAAAAAGTTAAAATAATAATAAAGATAAATAAAGATAAAAAAAAATTTTTTTTTTGTTTATTTATGGTTAAATGATTCTTAATTATTAAATTTTAATTATTAATAAAAAAAATTAATTAAAAAAAAATTAAATATAAAAAAAAATTTATTAAAATAATTTTCTTTATATGTAAATATGTAGATAAAATTTATAAATTTTATAAAATATTAAAATATATTATTTTTTTTATAAAAAAATAATTAGTTAAAATAATATTTATTTTTACCAAAGAATTTTTAATTACTTACTTGGAATATGGATGATATTGATAATTATTTTGCATAATTTGGCATACATTCATCAATATACATTATTAAAATCTAATTTTAAATATAAATAATTTCATTATTTATTTTATTTAATTATTTTAATTATATTATAAAACTTTTTTTTATTATTATCTGTAATATGTATAATAAAAGATTTATATTTATTTAATAATTATTATTATTTTTATGTACCTCTTTTTCTTTTTTCTTTTTTTATTTAAATATATATATATTGATTTATTGATTTATATAAAAATGTTTTAAAATTATATAAAACATCTGATCTTATATTAAATTTAAATATAATATAATAATATAATAAAAAGGAAAGTTTATGATGTTAAACGAAACTAACTTATTATTATTAATTTAATTAAAAATAAGTTTGTATAAAAAAAAAGTTTATGATTAATTTGATATTAATAAAAAGCCAAGTTAAAATTTGTAATCACATTGTATCATATCATATTATTTAATTATTAATCATTAATCATTAATCATTAATCATTATTCTTAATTATAATATATTTTTATTTAAAAAAAAAAAAAAAAAAAAGAGGTGCTTTTTTTTATAACTATTATTAATATATAATTAAAAAGAAAATCAAATGATCAAAATATTTTAATAATAGTAATATTTTCTTATTTTAAAATAGTACTATTATTAATTATAAAAAAAGTGATAATAAAATTAAATTAAAATAAAATAATTAAATATATAATTGAATATTCATTATTATTATTCATTATTAATTATTTTAGAATGTAATGTAATCGTTTTTTTTTTTTTTATGTCATCCTTTAAAAATCATATTATACTTAATTATCCATCCTAATAAGTAAATTATTAATTTTATAATAAATATATTTTTTTATCCATCATTTCATTTATATTTTTTTTCTCTTTTAATAATTATTATTATTATTTTTCTTAAAGTTTTTTTTTTCTGTTCTTTTCTTTTTTTAATATTGTTGTTATAACTTTTTTTTTTTAAAATATTTTATTTTATTTTCTTTATAGTAATCAATACAATTTATTAATTAAAAAAATAAAAATAAAAAAAAACACTATAATATACAATATATTATATCATATATTAATTATTATTATTAATTATTATTATTTTAATAATCAATGGATTATTTTTTTTTTTATTTTTATTATGTATCAACTATTTTATTATTATCCATGATTATAATTAATAACGATTAGTTTTTATTATTTATTGGATGGAACCAATAATATTTTAACAATTAAAATTAATTAATAATACTAAAAAAAAATAATAAATAATAAAATAATAAAAAAAAACTATATTCAATGATTTATTTAATTTAATAATGATTCATTCATTTATTTTATTAATCATTTATTTGTTATTCCTTTAAATTGTAAATAATTTTTTTTTTTTTTTTTTTTTTTTTTTTAATAAAAACTTTATTTTAAACTTTTACTTTTTACCTTTTTAGTATTATTATTGAATTATTCCATTATGATACAAAACAAAGAAAAGAAAAAAAAAATGTAAAAAAAAGTAAAAAATTAAAAAAAATTAAAATCAAGGACAAATAAAAAATTTTTTAATTTATAGGATTTAAAAAATAAGCCATATTTTATTTATTACTTTATTAACCTTTTTATTTATTAATGGGCTTATTTTTTTTTTGTAATGTATTTTTTTTTTATTTTTTTAAATAAGAAATTATGCACAAATAAAAAATAGAAAAAACAAAAATATAATAAAAAAAATAAAATTAAAATGAAATAAAATAAAATAAACTAATAAAACAAATAAAATTTAAGCATAAAAAATGTATATATATAATGTATAATATATAATATATAATATATTGTATTATATATTATATATTATATATTAATAATAAAAATTAAAATGTAAATTTTTATACAGAAATTTTAAAACATTTTTATTTTTAGCCTTTTTTTTATATTTATTTTTATTGATATTTATTTATTTATTTATTTATTTATTTATTTATTTATTTATTTATTTATTTATTTATTTATTTATTTATTTACTTATTTATTTATTTATTTATTTTTGCTTTTCGTGTTTTGTTACAATTTTTTAATAAAAAAGGAAAGTGTATGTAAAAATAAAAAAAAAGAAGAATTGTTTTAATTGAAGGATTACATCATTCCACCTATTTTTTTTTTTTTAATGATTATTATTATGTAACAATGGCTATAAAATAAATTATATGTATGTATAATAGAATAGAATAAAATAGAATAAAATATACTGAAATAAAATAATAAAATATTAAAATGTATCATAAATGGAAAAAAAAAATAGGTCATACCTACAAACAAACTAAAATAGGTAGATTTTATTTTATATATCTATATACAAAAATTACAGACAATACATACAAATACAACTATTTAAATTTACAAATATTAATAGTGGTGATAATTATTTATTGCTTATCATTTTTTATTATTACAATAATTATTTTGTTCTTTGTTTTTGCTATATTCTATATTTTTATTTTTTATATATTTTATATGTTTTATATATTTTATTCAATTTTAATCTATTTTTAATAAGTTTTTTGGTTATACAAAAGAAACAAAATAAGATTTAACCTAAATTTTTTGTTAATGTTAAATAATAATAATAATAAGTTTTTATTATTAAAACTATATATAATTAATAGATAATCAATTTTTTTTATTGATAACTCTATTAAATGATTTACTTTTTTTTAATTATTTAATATGTATAAGAAATTGTAGAAATGTATGTTTATTATAATATAATATATTACATTATATTATATTATATTATACTGTATTATACTGTATTATATTATATTATGGTTTTGTGTTGTAATGATGTAATGTATAAAATGTAAATCCTTATATGTTAATATGTTGTTGATAGATAGGTTTTATGTGTTTATATTATTGGTATAAATTAATGGCAAAAAAAAAATTAAAATTAATTAAAATTAATTTAATTTAATAAATTAATTAATAAATTAAATGAATGAATGAATAGATAATATAAATAAATAAATAAATAAATAATTTATTAAAATTGTTTTATATTATTATATATTAAATAAATAAAATTTTCGTTCGTTTTTTTTTTTTTCAACAATAAATGGGTAAAAAAAAAATAAAAAAAAGAAATTTCTATGATAATAATAATAAATAATAAATAATAAAATAAATAATAATAAAATAAATAATTAATAATTAATTCATAATAATAATTCATAATTTTTTTTTTATTTTAATTTTTAAATTCTTTAGTATGTTCTAAAAAATATGATAATTCTAGTCTTTTTTTTTTTTGTTTTGTTTTTGATACAATTATTACATAATATATTTAATAAACTTTTTTTTTTCTTTTTTTTTCTTTTCTTAGCTGTAACTTTTTTTCTTTTTTTAAAATAATTATTTTTTTTTTTTGCATAATTAAAAAAGCCTTCATTTTTTTTGGCTTTTTTTTTATTATTAATTATATTATAAAAACTTTAAAACTTTAAAAATCTTTTTTTTTTGTTTTTATTATTTTTATACAATAAATAATAAATAATAATAATAAAATAATAATAAATGAAATAATAATAATTTTTTATTATTATTATTATTAATTGTTTCAATAATAAAAATGGTCAATGAAATCAAATAAAAAATAATAATATAAAAATAAAAAAAAAAAACACCAATAATATTTTTTAAAATGATTGGTATTTTATATGTATAAAGAAAAAAAAATTTTTTTTTTAGGTTAATTTTTTTTTATTATTATTATATTATAATATTGTATTTTATTCAAATATTTAATAAGCCAACAACAACAAATAAAAAAATAAAATAAAAAATTTTGGACATCAACAAAATAATAATAAATTTATTTATTTATTTATTTATTTATTTATTTATTTATTTATTTATTTATTTTATAATTAATCAAAAATTTTTTTTTATATATTTATAGTTAAATAATTTTTATTAATAAATAAAGTTTTTTGATCTCGTAAAATAAAAAAAATAATAAAAAAAAATAAAAAATAAAAAATTTTAAAAAGTGGGTTTTTTATATTGAAATTATTATTTTTATATAATTAATATATTATAAAGTCAATTTAATAATATATTAATAATTATGATAAAAAATTTAATTAAATAAATTAAAAAAAAATAATTATAATAATTAAAAAAAAAATAAAATAAAATAAAAAATTTTATTATGAATTAAAATTATAATTATGAGATAAAAAAAAAAAAAAACAATGAACAACAACAACAAAAAAAAAAAAAAAGAGTTACAATAATGGCATTTAAAATTAAAAAATTAAAAAATTAAAAAATTAAAATTCATAAAAAAAAAAAAAAAGAAATATTTATTTTGTGGTAAAAAAAACAAAAAATAAAAAAAATTTTTTTTTTCTTTCTTATGTCATTTTTTATATTATGTATAAATTAATTAAATTGTTAAATATTAATGATTAATTTTAATGATTAAAGAATGAATGAATAAGAATTAAAAAAAAATAAGAAATAAGAAATAAGAAATAATTATTAATAATAATATTCTAGAAAAGTTAAAAAAAAATAGAACATTAAACAATTATTATTCCTATTCCTATTATTCATTGTTTTTTTTTTTTCTATTCATTATTACCAATGAAATGGATAGAGAGAGAATAATAGAATTAAAGAAAATATTTAATAATAAATTAATTAATTAATAAATCAATATATAAGCCTTTTTTTTCTATTTTAATGAATGAATCGTTTTTTTCTCTCTCTCTTTCTTATCATTATTATTTATTGATAACTTTATTTTTCCAATTAAATAAATACAAAAATACAAAAATAATAAATATAGTTATATTAATTTCAAAATTTTAAAATTTTAAAATTTCAATGAATATCAATGAATATTATTTGTTTTATTGGTTTTATTTGTTTTATTTATTTTAGAAGAAGAAGACAAGAAAAAAAAAAAAAAAAGAGACAAGATATTTAAAAAAATTTTTTTTTACAACAATTTTCCTTATTAGTTTTTTTTTTTTTTTTTACTTTATTTTAAAATTTTATTACATATTTTTATAAAAAATATCTAATAAATTTATATATAAATTTATATATAAATATAAATATGTATATGTACACTTTTTTTTTTTTGTTTTTTTTTTTATGTTGTTGTTTGGTTTATGTCATATTACATCATCTATTTTAATTTATTAATAATTATTTTATTATGTTTATATTTTATTTATTAATAATTAATATTTAATATTTAATAATTAATAATTAATAATTAATAATTAATAATTAATAATAATTTTAAAAAAAAAAAATTTTTTTTTATTATTTAAATTTATTATTTATTTAAATTTATTTGACCACTTTTATTTTTTTATTATTTTTTTTATTATATTTTTTTATTTTTGTTGTTGTTTCACTTAGCACTACTTTTTTTTTTATTATTAAATTATAATTTTTGTGTTCATTTTAAAATTTAAAATTTAAAATTTAATATAAAATAAAAATAAAATAAAATAATTATAATTATAATTATAATAATAAATGATTTTCATTCTATATAAAACAATAAAAAACAATAGAAATATATATATAATAGAAACAATAAAATAAATAATAAAATAAAAAAGAATAATAATTGATAATATTATCACATAGAATAAATGTTAAATAAATACAAAATAAATACAAAAAAAAAATACAAAAGATATTTAAATAATTAAAAAAAAAGGTAACTAAAAAATTATTATAAAATGATTACAAAAATCTAATAAAATATATATAAATATATATATTATTATTATATAATATAAGTAATGATTACAAAATATGATTAATATGATTAATTATTATTAAGAAAAAATGATACAAGTTGCTTGTTAATGAAAAAAAAATTTTTTTTATATAATAACAAATAAATAATGATACAAGGATATTTATACTAAAAAAAAAAATAAAATAAGGTAATAAATAATAATCCGTTCTTAATTAAATCCGCTAATTTAACTATAAATAGATAAATCTATTATTATTTTTTTTTAAACTTTTATTTGTAAAAAAAAAAAAAAAAAAAAAAGTCATCCATCATTTAACAAATCAAGTCATTTAAAACAAAATAATTAATAAAAAGTAACAAAAAATAATTAAAAATAATATAAAATAAAAAAAAATTTATAGAAAAATAGAAAAATCAAAAAAAAAAATAAAATAAAAAAGAAAAAAGAAAAAGAAAAAAGAAAAAGAAAAAAAGTACTTTTAGCTTCATCAATTAAAGTTTTAAAAAGAATATTAATTAACATTTATTTTTTATGAATTATGAATTAGTAATAAAAATAGAAAATAAAAAAAAAAAAATAAGAAATAAAACATATATACACACATAAAAACAAAAATATTATAATAGAATAAAAAAATGTTTTTTTTTTTTTTTAAATCATTATTTAATTTATTTAATTAAATTAAAATTAAATTAAATGATTAATAAATTAATAAATTAAAATATATATATATTTTTTTAATAGGATTAAATATTAATATTTTAACTTTTTTTTTATTTTTTATTTTTATTTTTTTATTTTACGTTTTTTTACTTTATTAATTTTGTAATAAGTTTTTTTTTTTTTTTAACATTGAATTTGTATAAATGTATAAATGTATATATATAATTATATATATATATTATTTATTACTTAGCCTAAATACACAATATCATAGATAATTACTTAATAAAAAAGTACAAAAATTTTATTGGTGTAAAAATTAATAAAACGATGAAAACTTTTATATAAATAAAATTTTATAATGAAAAGTGTTTTTAATTTGTAACTTTTTTTTTTCTCTTTTTTCTTTTTTTCTTTTTTCTTTCTTTCTTTCTTTCTTTTTTTTAATTATACAATAAAAATAAAAATAAAAATAAACAGATAAAAAGAATATAGAAGAATCTATAAAAAAAATAATTAATTAATATTATTAATAATAATTTAAAAAATATATATATATTTTTTTTAATACCTATAATTAAACACAATTATCAAACTAAAAGAAAATTAAAAAAAAAATAAAACAGCCATATATTTTTTTAAAACAATAATATATTTTATGACTTATCTATCACTAATCATTTATTAAGAAACAAATCCATAAAAATCTAAAAAAAGAAAAAAGAAAAAAGAAAAGAAAAATATACCACAATAAATATTTATATAGATTTATTAAAATAAAATATTATAATACTAAGCCAAATAAAAAAATTATTCTATTTAAAATAAAATTATATAGTAATGAAATAAATAAAAAAATAATTATACTCATGATATTAATAAATATAATATATACATAATTAATTAAAAAAAAAAAGAAAGTAAAAAGAAAGGAACCACCAACCACTTTTTTATTATTATTTTTATCATTATTTTTTAACTTGAACATTCTTTTGTGATCTTTTTTTTTTTTTTTTTTTGAAATTTTTTTAATATAATATTTTTTTAATATAATTTTTTTTTAATATAAATTTTTATTTAATTTATTCCTTTAATTTCCAAGTTATCAATAATATTTTTTTATTTTATTAATTAATTAATTAATTAATTTTTTTTTTTTTATTTTATATTTTTTTTGTATTTTTTGTATTTTTTTTTTGTGTTTTTTTTTTTTTGTGTTTTTTTTTTTTTTGTGTTTTTTTTGTGTTTTGTATTTTGTATTTTGCAAAATAAATAGTCTATACAATAAAATATAATAGAAATATATTAATAATATATTATATTATTATAATAATGTATTGATTATACAAAATAATAAATATAATGTAATATATAATTTTTTATATACAAAAAAGTTATAAAAAAAAAGTATATAAATAATATAATTAGTAAAAAATGGCATATTCCATAAAAAAATTGAAAATAAAAAAAAGATCTTTTATTTTATATTAATTTATTTTAATTTAATTTAAATGTTTGACATGTTTATATATTATTAAATTATATTCTAATACATTTAAATTATTTTATTCTATTTATTCTAGATATAATATATTCTTTTTATATTAATTCTTAATAATATTCAAATAAAATAATTTGTTACTCACACTAATAAAAACTTTAAAACAGAGAAAAAAAAAAAAAAAAAACACTTTTATATATTTAATAATAAATAGAAATTTTGTGCAACAAACCACTAAAAAAATAAATAAATAATAAATAAATAATAATAATAATAAATAATAAATAAATAATAAATAAATAATAAATAAAATAAAACACTAATCATAAATAATAATAATAAATATTAATAATAAATAAATAAAATAATATTTAATATTTAATAATAATAATAATAATAATAAATAAATAAAATAATATTTAATATTTAATAATAATAATAAATATTAATAATAAATAAATAAAATAATATTTAATATTTAATAATAATAATAATAATAATAAATAAATAAAATAATATTTAATATTTAATAATAATAATAATAATAATAAAAATCTACAAATAATATTAATAATACTAATTGATTAGTTAAAAAAAAATTATTGTCCTCTTTTTTTTATATATATTATTGTTTTATTGTTTTATAGATTTTTTTATATTAAATAAATTGATTTAATTTTATTTATTTTTTTTTTTAAATTATGTTTTAAAATATAATAGATAAGAATAATAATAATAAATAAACATTATAAAATGATATTAATGATTAAATTATTATTATAATTATTATTATTTAATAATAATAAATAAATAAAAAATCAATGATCTTCATTTGATTGATATAATATAATATTTATTATTATTTGATCATTTTTATTATTATTATTTATTATTATTATTATTATTATTATCATTATTTATTATTATTATTTATTATTATTTATTATTGTTATTTCTTCGTTATCATTACCATTATAATTATTATATTATTTTATTTTAATTATTATAATTATTATTATTCCATAAACGGAAAATAATTCAGACCTCTAAATTAAATTAAAAACCTAAAAGGTGAATTATAATTATTAATGGAAAATAAAAAATAAAATAAAATAAAATAATTTATTTATTTTTTATGTATATATTTATTAATTAATTTTAATGATTAAGAAAAATTATTTATTATTATTTATTATTTATTATTATTTATTATTTTTCATTTTTCATAGTTTAATTTTTAATTTTTAATTTTATATTATTAATTTCCATTTATAGAAAGGCTTATTTTATTGCATCGTTAAAAGGAAAAAAAAAAAAAAAAAGAATAAAAATGTTTCTATTTTTTTTTAATTATTATTATTATAAACTTTTGATACTACTTATATTAAAACAATATTCATTATAAATTACATAATATATTAATGAGTAATAAATAAAAAAAAAAGATTAAATAAATCATTTATTTATATGTGTCAAAAGTTTTAAAAAAAAAAAAAAACACAAACTTTTGACACATCGACTAAAAACTGAAACATTAAAAATTAAAAAAATTAAATAACAATATAAAATTAATTAATGAATAAATTAAATTATAAAATTTATTTTTTATAATTTATTTTATATAATTTTTATTTTATTATAATTCTTTTACTCTCTTTTTTTTTTTTTTTTTTTTTTTTTTTTTTTTTTTTTAGAAAAATCTAATTTTTAATTTTTTTTTTAATTTTAATTTTTTAATTTTAATTTTTTAATTTTGTTGTGATAGGTGTGATGAATTATGTGTGTTTTGTTATGTTAAAATTTATTGTGTGTTTTATGTGTCAGATAATTAATAAAAATTAATAAAAATTAAAAAATTAAAAAAAAAAATTAAAAAAAAAAATTAAAAAAAAAAAAAATAAAAAAATTTTCATATGTCAAAAAAATGAAATATTAATATTAATATTGATATTAAAAAAAAAAAAAAAAAAAGATAAAACAAAAAAAATTGATAATTATTAATTAGTACAATAATTATTAATTATTAATTAATTAGTTAATAATATTGTACAAATTAATTATTAATTATTCATTTTTATTTTATTTTATTTTTTTTTTTTTAGGTATAAAAATGATTTACATGACGTATTTTAAACAAATGGGAAAAAAAAATATGGATAAGGAATTTAGGATGATTATTCATAAATTTTTAATATTAAAATATTAATATTATATTAATATAATAATATATAATATAATATTTTGTTATTATATAATATATAATATATAATATTTTATTTAATTATTTTATTATTTTTATTATATTATTTATTATTTTAGTATTTTAGTGTTTTTTTTTTAAAGATGCGGCCATTATTAAGGTCATAGTTAGTCATAATACTAAATAAACGAATTAAAAAAATAAAAAAAATTTTTTTTTATCCTATTTTTAATTTTTTTTTATATTTTTATTTCATATTATTTTTTTAAAAAAAAAAAAAAAAAAAAAAAAACTCCAATAATATTAGAATTAAACGAATTAAAACTAATTAAATAAATAAACCAATAATCATTTAAATAAATGTAAAACAATAAATAAATAAATAAATAAATAAAAATTTTTTTTTGAAAAGTGGATTTAGTTTTTTTTTTTTTTTTTGTTTTTATTTTTATTTTGTCTACAATTGAAAAAAAAACAATAATTTAAAAGTATTATTATTGTTATCAAAAATAAAAAAAAAACCAAGAAAAAATAAATAAATAATAGTAAATAATAGTAAATAAAAGTAAATAAATAATAAATAAATAAATAAATAATAATAATAATTATGATTTTAGTTTTTATTTATTTTTACATTTAATTTAATATACTTTTTTTTTTTTTGTGTGTATTAATGTTTTAAGTTAAAATAAATTAAATGGCTTTTTTTAAATAACTAATTAAAAAATAATGGCTGAAAATTCTTTTTTGTTATTTTTTTTTGTTATTTTTGTTATTTTTGTTATTTTTTTTATTCTTTAAATACAAATACAAACTATGAAATACAAATACAAATAATAGAATTGATATATATTATAAATAAATATTAATATATAATAATAATATAAAAATAATATAAAAATAATATAAAAATAATATAATAATAAATATTATAAATTATATATAGATTTTATTTTTTATTTAATGTATTATTATACTATTTTAATATGAATATTAAGAAAGAAAATACAATAAAAAAAGTAGTTAAAATGAAAAAAAGACAACAAGAAATATTTTTAAAAATAATAAATAATTTTTATCTAATAGAAAAATATTTAAAGAAAAAGCTTATGTTTTTTTTCTGTATTATAATAATAAAAAAATAAAAGTAAACTTTTATATATAAAAAGTAATTCATTAATAAATTGGTAATAATTAATGGATGATTTTATTTTATATTAATGATGATGATGTAATGATGTAATCTAATATTAAAATTAAATAATTTTTTTTTCTCAAAATTTTATTTCTAATAAAATAAAATAAATAAAATAATTAATAAATTATTATTAAAAAAAATTATTTAATTACAAAATAAGATTTATAAAAAAATCTCAATTTAAATAAATAAAGTAAAATAAATAATTAATAATTAATAATGATTCAATCATAATTAAAAAAAAAAAAAGTTGGTTTTTTATTTATTTATTATTAATTAATTAATTAATTAATAATATAAAAAAAAATTTTTTTTAAAAAAAAATTATGGATTATTTTTTATATTTTACTTAACAGGATAAGTTAATTAAATAATAAAATAATAATAAAATAATAATTATAATAATTATAATAATTATAATTAAAAAAGGCAAAATATTAAATAAAAAATAAAATTATAATAATAGTTAACTGTTTTTTTTTTTATTAACTTTTATTTAATCTTTTTTATATTTTATTTTATTTTATGTTATTTTATTTTATTATTCACTTTTATATTTTAATTCTGTTTCAATTATTATTATCATTTAAAAAAAATTCTAATTAAAAAAATAATTCAAATTATTTTTTTTTTATTTTTTCTTTAATAGTTTTGTATCATAATTCACCCCAAAAATTTTATGATTTTTATTTGTTACTATTTTATTTATTTCTTATTATTATCATAAGAAAAAAAAATTTTTTTTTTCTTTTTTAGATTAATTAGATTATTAAAATAACAATAACAATTATTATTATTATTATTATTGTTATTTTAATAATATAATAATAAATACATTATAAAAAATAAAAAGAAAAAAAAAAAGAATATATATATAATAAATAAAAAAAAAGTATAAACAATTTTATTGGTGTTAAAAATGAATGAATAAAAAATCATTTAACAAAACAAAACTAAAATAAATGAAAAAAAAATAAATAAATGAATGAATAGAACAAAAAAAATTAATGGAGAATAAAATAAATTAAAAAATAAAAATTAAAAAAAAAAAAAAATACTTTTAATAATTTAATAAAATTTAAAAAATATATTAAATTATTATATATAAAATAATATTATATAATAATAATATTATATGAATATTATGTTAATGTATATATAATATAATATAATATATTGGATAATATAATAGATAATATATTATGGATATTTCATTATTTAAATATAAAAAAAAATATTTTTATATACAAAAATTAAAATAAATTAAAATTAAAAAAAAAATAAATTCTAATTATTTTGTCTGAACAAGAAAATAATTCATAAGCCGAAAAATTTTATTAATTTTCTTTAATTTTGATGGAAAAAGAAAAAGAAAAACAATAAAAACAAGAATCATTTGACTTTACGATTTTAATCATAGTTTATTATTTATAATAATAATAAAAAATTTTTTGGTTGTTTTTGTTTTTTTGGTAATTAATTAAATAATAATAGATTTTCTAAGATTTTTAATTTTAATTTTAATTTTTTTCTTTTCTTTCTTATTTATATATATTAAACTATGAAACCTTTTTTTTTTTCATTTTTTTTTTAGATTCTTCCATTATTTATTTTATTTTATTTTATTATTTTACTGCCAAAATTTTTTCATTTAAAAAATAACAATCGAAGAATTTTATTATTATTATTAATAAATAATTACCTTCATAATTCCTCTTTTCTATTTTAAATCCATAATCATAATTAAAATAATTTCATATGTAGGTTATGTTATATATGTTATGTAATTAATGTTATGTATATTATGTTATGTATAATAATTTTTTTTAAAGTACAGTTGATAGATATATATATTTATACAATTCCATGATTTAATTATTAATTATTAATTGAATGTTTATTTCTTTTTTTTTTCATTCAAATAAACAAAGTTTAAATAATGGTAATAATAATGATAATAATAACAAATGATAAAAATAAATATAAAAAACAAAAAAAAAAAAATAAAAACAAAATAAAAAAGATGAAACATTGAAACATTTAAATAATATGTACACTTTTTTTTTTTTTATTTGGTATAGTTATTTTTAATATTTTAATAGAGTTTTTTTATATCATAATAAATAATATTATTTATTTAGCTTTTATTTTATATATTAAGCTTTATTTCATAGTAAAAGTAAAAAAAATAATTAAATAAAAAATTATTAAGAAGAATTTATTGTAACTGTTTTTTTTTTTTTTTATTTATATTCATATTTAAATATAGATAAAGTTACAATAAAAATTCTATAATATAATAATATAATTCCATATATCCCATAAAATTTTCATATAACTTTTTTATATTTATTATATTATTTTCAATCCATTTATTTATTTAAAAGTGATTCTCTCTCTCTCACAACTAAAATGAAATAAAATAAAAAAATTAATAATAAATAAATAAATAAATAAATAAAAATATTTGTTAATTTGTTAATGATAATGAAAAAAAAAATAAAAAATTAAAATTAGAAAAATAATAATAATAATAATAATTAATTTTTTTTTTTAATAATGAATATGAATATAAATTCTATAAGAATTAATTTTTTTTTTTTTTTTTTAATTTTTTTTATCAGATGGTTAAATTTTTTTATGAAAATAAAAAAATAAAACAAAAAAAAAAAAAAGGAGTTAAAAAATTTCCAATAAACAATGAAAAATGGAAAAATATTTTAATAATAAAAAAATTAAAAAAAAAAAATTTGCATGAAATTTAATAATACAATAAAAATTAAAAATTAAATTAAAATTATATATAATATATAATATATAATATAGAAATAAAAATAGAAATAAAAAGGAAAAAAAAGAAAAAACTAAAACTAAAACTAAAAAAAAAAAAGACATATTATTTATAAAATATTATATTATAATGATAATATGACTTTTAAATTTATAAATCCTTTTTTTTATATTTTATTTTATTTTATTTTATTTTATTTTATTTTATTTTATTTTATTTTATTTTATTTTATTTTATTTTATTTTATTTTATTTTATTTTATTTTATTTTATTTTATTTTATTTTATTTTATTTTTGTATTTTTTTCTTATTCTTTTTAGATATTATTATAAAATATCTAGAAAAAAAAAAAAGGATTTATAAATTTATAAATTTGTAATAATAGAAAATTCATTTAATTTAATTCTTATTTTATAAAAAAAAATATATTATATTATAATAATATTAAATGAAAATTCTTTTTTTTTTTTTTTTTATTTTTTTTATAATAAAAAAAAATATCCACTATCTCAAAAAAAAAAAATTAATAATATTTATTAATTATCATAAATTCTAATAGATATAATATTATAATATTTATAAATTAATTTATAATTAATTAATTAATTATCATAAATTTTAATAAATATAATATTATATTTATAAATTAATTTATTATTTTTTATTAATTTTTTTTTTTTTTAAAAAAAAGATTTTAATATCTGTTTTTTTTTTTTTTTTTTTTTAAGATATTAAATCTTGTTTTATAATTAATATTTTCTAGGATTTATTTTAAATTTTATTGGTGTCATAAATTAATTAATCCATTTTTTTTTGTACAATATTAATGATCATATTTTTTTTTTAATTTATTTAATCTCCATGTTCTATGAATTGATTAAATTTTCTGGAAAAAAAATTCATAAGCCAAACTCTATTTATTAATTAATAAATATTTTTTTTATATTTAAAATTAAAATTAAAATAAAATAAAATAATATAAAAAAAAAAAATGAAATAAAATAAAAAAACAAAACAAAAAAATTAAACTAAATGTAATGAAACAATAAATTTTTTTTTTGTTTAAAAAAAAAAAAAAAAAAAAAAAAGGAAAATAACACAACTATTTTTCAAAATCCTCTATTTCTATATTTTTTATATTTATATATTATATAAATAATAAATAATATAAATAATATAAATAAATTATACATTTATATTTATCTATTTAATTATGAAACTTTAAATATATAAAATAAATTATTATTATTTTAATTAATATATATATCTATATATTTTGATTTTTTTTTTTTTTTTTTGAATATAAATAATTTAATTAAGAATTGTGGAGATAGTTTTAATCATTTATTTTTATTTTATTTTTGATTCTATTATTATAATATATTATTATATGTATATTATATGTATATTATATATTAATATTATTTAGTAGTATAATATATTAAATTTAATTAAATGAAATGACTCAAAATAAATTCCTAAAAATCAATTTATTTTTATATACAAAATAAATACTAAACTTGTGATTAATCCTATGTTATTTAATATTTAATATTTTAATATTTTAATATTTAATATTTTATATTTATATTTATATTTATAATAAATAATTCTATAATACCTTAATAGACCTTAATATACAAAGAAATAAAAAAAAAAAAAAGTACTAGTTAATAATAATAATAGAAAAGAAAAGAAAAGAAAGAAAGAAAAAAAATTTTTTTTTTGTAATCAAAAAATGCGAAATACAAAATACAAAAAAAAACGAAATACAAGATACAAAATACAAGATACAAAATACAAGATACAAAAGATATCATCAAAATAGATAACAAATAAAAATACAAATAATTTAATATTAAAAAAAAATAATTTAAAAAACAAAATTAAAAATAATTCGTTTAATAATTAACAAATCATGAATAAATAAATGAATGAATAATAATGAATAATTATCATATATTTATATGTATATATAATATTATTCATTATATTATTTTGTTTTGATTTGTTTTGTTTTTTTAAAAAAAAATTATATATCACATTTTTTATTTATGATTATTATTATTATATTCTCTATATCACACCATTAAAATAATATGTTTATGATTAAAAAATTATTAAAAAAATTTTAACTTTTTAAAAAAAATAATAATAATAATTATAATAATAATAAAGAATAATAATAAAGAATAATAATAAAAAGAAAATATTTTAAAAAAATAAAAATATTAAAATGGGTGAGGAGAGAATCATGGATCATTTGTTCTTCATTAATGGCCACAAGTTTGACATCTAAGACAATACAACTATTGTATGTAAATGTAAATAAAAAAAAATTTTTTTTATTTTTATTTTAGTTTTTTTTAATTGATATATATATATTATGTAAATGTAAATAATTTATTTATTTATTTTCTATTTATTTATTTATTTATTTATTTTTGGTATTTAGGAAAAAATAACGAAAATAAATTAAATATTATAAATAAATAAATAAATAAAATCCTATATATTATATTATATTTATAGATTATAATTTTATATATAATGATATATATAATAAATATAAATATTAATATATAAATTTTATATTTATATCTATAATATTATGATAATTTCTGCATTTATATTTAATATTATCCTAATATTTATTTATTTATTTATATATATGTATAAATATATATATATATTTTTTTGTTAAAAGATATAATAAGAAGAAAGGAAAAAAAAAGTAAACTTTTTATTTTATTTTATTTTTTAATTATTTATTATTATTTATTATTTATTATTTATATATATATATTTAATTTAAAAAAAAATAATAATAATTAATTATTTCAAAAACTTTAAAAAATATTAAAGATAACTTTAAATAATTTTTTTTTGTTGTTTGTTTGTTGATATTGGGATTATTTATTAAATAATAATTTTTTTTTATTTAATTATAATTTATATAATTATAATAATTATACTTTTTTTTTTTTTATTATCAATAAATAAATGGAAAATAAATAAAATTATAATAAATTTTATTTTATAATTAAAATTAAAAATTAAAAAAAATAAATAAATATTGATGAAATTTCATAATTATTAAAATTTTTATAGATTATATATTATATATTTATATATCTTTTTAATATAATTATTACTATATAATTAATACTATATAAATTAATTAATAATAAAAAAAATTTCAACTTTTTTTGGGATTGTTGAAAAAAAAAATTATTAAAGACTATAAAAGGAAATCTATTTAATCATTTTTGGTGTGGTATGTATTTTTTTTTTTTTTTTTTTTTTTTGATTTATTATAAATTTTGTATTTATTTTTTTTTTTGTATTTATTTTTTGTATCTAATTTTTTTTTATTTATTTGTATTCATTTTTTTGTATTCGTTTTTTTCTTTTTTGTATTCTTATTTATGATGATAATTAATTTATATCTAGGATAATAATAATATTTTTTTGTATTCAATTATCCATCTATTTTTTTTTTTTTTTATGATTTTTTGATTTTTTTTTTTAATAAATAAATAAAAAATTAATTAATTAAAATGATTATATTATATTATTTTATGATAAATCATTTTTTTTTTATCTCTCTTCATTTAATTGGTATCATCTTAATATGACATAATTTATTAATGTTTTAGATTTATTATTTTACTTTTTTTAGATGAAAAAATAATAAATTAAATTTTTTTTATATTTTTTATGAATAATAAATAAATTAAAATGAAATAAAATATAAAATAAAATAAAATAAAATGAAATGAAATAAAATTAAATGAATATATATATAATAATATTTATTTATTTATATATACTATTTATTTATAATATTTATAATAAAATACATAAATAAAAAGTATCAATGTATTTATGTTATTGTATTTGTAGATAATTGATAATTTTATTATTATTATTAATTATTATTATTTATTATTATTTATTATTATTATTATTTATTATTATTATTATTTATTATTATTATTAAGAAAATGAATTAAATAAAAAGAAATTATCTAATATAACTATAAATATAAATTTTGATATATTAATAATATAAATAATAATATAAAGGATTTAAATCATTTTTAATTTTCCTTAATATAATACAATATATTTTAGGAAATTTTAGGAAATTTTTTTTTAGAGTTTACTTTGTTATGAAAAACTTAAAAATTATATATATAAATTAAATTTAAGAAAAAAAACGAGAGCAAAAGAATGAACTCTATATTAACTAATAAATAAAATATTATAAAAAAAAAGTAATGAAATATTATTATTATTAAGTTTAAAAAATATATATTAATTTTTTTTTTTATGATGTTTTATTCATATTGTTTATAAAAAATTATAGTTATCAAAAAATGAAAAAAAAATTTATTATTATTATTATTATTATTATTATTATTATTATAATGAAATAAAATAAAAAGAATAGTTAATTATAAATCCTAAGTAAAATAATATTAACATCTTACAAAAAATTTTTTATTATAACAATAATGATTCTTTAATAATAAAAAGATTAAAAAAGAAAAGCATATGTTTTTATTTATTTATTTATTTATTTATTTATTTATATCTATATGATTATTATATTTGATATAAATTTATTCTATTTTTTTTCGTTATTATTTTATTTTCATTTTTTAATTTTTTTTAATTTTCATTGTCCTCATCTCCTAATAATAATAATAATAATAATATCAAGAATAATAATAATAATAATAATAAGGAATTTAATTATTATTATTTAATAAATAAATAAAATATAATGAAATAAAATAAAATTGAAGTGGATTTGTATTTAGAATAGAATAAAAATTTATTTTATTTTATTTTATAACTTTTTATTGGTTCATTTTTTCATATTAAGTTTTATTATTATTTATCATTTATTATTTTATTATTTTATTATTGATAATATAATATAATATAATAATCATATATAATTTTTATATATGCTAATAAATATAATAATAAATTTAAAAAAAAATAAAATAATTATTAATAAATATAATAATAAATTTAAAAAAAAATAAAATAATTATAATAAAATATAAAAGGTTGACAATTTATTAATAAATGGAATCATCATTTTAATTTTTAGTATTTTTTTTTATTTCATATTTAATATTTAGTATTTCATATTTTTTTATTTGTTTTATTATTCTTTATTGGTTATGTTTTATATTTTTATTTTATAGTTTTATATTTTTGAGTTTGTTTTATATAATTATATTAAAAAAAAAAAAAAAAAAAAAAAAAACCAATTTCATCAAATAATAATTAAAACTATTTTGTAAAATAATTCATTAACATTTTTTAATTTATTTATTTATTTATTATATATATGGATTATTATATTTTATATTGAATATTTAATATTGAATATATATATAATAGGTATATAATAGGTATATAATGTATTGGGTAGTATATAATGTATTGATTATTATATTATTATTATATATTTTAATATGTATTTATTTATGTATTTATTATTATTTATTATTATTATTAATATTATTATATGTATTTGTATATAAAAAATAAAAATAAAAAATTTTTTTTCATTATTATTATTTTTTTAGGATCATATTTTTTCTCCCTCTTCATAAAATTTAATTTAAGCTAAATATGAAAAAAAAAAAATTTTTTTTTTTATATTTCATCAAAAATGTATAATAAAACAAAAAAAAAATTTTTTTTTCTAATCATTTTAAATTGTCACTTTTAATTCTTATTCTTATTTTTTTTTTAATTATTATTATATTATAAAACAAAACAAATTAAATATAAATATAAAAATAGAAATAAATATAAAAATAAATAAAGATTATTCATTCATTAGTTATTTATTTCATTTATTCATGATTACTCATTTTCATTTGTTTTTAATGTATTATCATTCATATTTTTTTTTATTGATTGATTAACTTTTTAATTTTTTTTTTTTTTCAGAGATTAGGATGACTAACTTTTTAATTAAAATATAAAATATAAAATAAACAATAATAAATAATATTATTATTTATTGTTTATAATAATATTGTTATATATTGGTGTATTGTTATAACAATATAAACAATATTATTATTTATTATTCTACTTATTGTTCCATTACATTCCTATACATTATATGTATGTAAATGTATTTAAGATTAAAAATATAAAAAAAAAGGATGATTTTTATATAATGATTTTTATCTATAAATAATGTTTACAAAATAAATATAAAACAAAATAACAAATAACAAATAAACAAACTGAATACTAAACTAAAACGAAATAATTTAATTAATTTTAATTTAAATTTTTTCATTTTCATTTGATAATTTTTCCTTTAATTTTTTTTGAAAATAAAAATATTAAATATAAAAAAAAATAGAAAAATAGAAAAATAGAAAAATAGAAAAAAAGAAAAATATTAAAAAAAAAATGAAAACTTTTTATTTTTTGTTTTTTAAAGGTTTTTAAAAAAAAAAAAAATCTGGTGATTTTTTTTTAAACTAAAAAGTTACATCATCATCATTAGAATAAAAAGAAAAAAAAATTGACAAAGTATTTATTATGATATATACAATTATATTATTTTATATATATTAAAATATAACTTACTGACATTATAAGTTATATACAAATAATAATAATAATAATAATTATGATGTGATAAAGACATGAAATGATGAAATTTTGTATATATACATAAATATATAATTATCTATGATTACATACGTAATAAATAAATTAATAAATAAATAAATATCTATTATGTATATTATGTATATTATGTATATTTATTAATTTATTTATTATGTATAGTTATTTATTTTAATACTTTGAAATATTACTCATACTTAAAAAAATTAAAAAATTACTCCAACAATATATTTTTATTAATTAATAAGAATAATATAAAAAAAAAAAAACAATAATATTTCCTATATATTAATATTAATATTAAGGATCAAATATAACAACACATTAATTAATAAAAAAAAAGGAATATAAAACTTTTTTTATTCTTATATATAAGTTTTTCTTTCTTTCTTTCTTTTCTTTCTTTCCTTTGTTCTATAATTAAATTTTAATATATTCTAATATTCTATACTACAATATAAAATACTTTTTTTTTTATTGTTTATTCTTTTATTATCATTATCATTATTTATTTAATAATATATTATAATATTAATAAATCTCGTATTACAAAAGATGGTCTAACCATTTATATTATGATTAAAACCAAATTTTGTTTTGTTTTTGTTTTATTTTGTATTACCTAGTTAAAAAATTATTTATTAAAATTTTTTTTTATATTACAAATATATTTTATATTTATTTATTATTATTTATTTTCTGTTTTTTTTTTTTTTTTTATTTTATTTTATTTCTTTTCAAATAATTATTAAATAATTATTATTATTATTATTATTATTTTTTCTTTTTTCTTTTTTCCTTTTTTTTTTCCTTTGTTATTATTATTATTATTATTTTTCTTTTTCTTTTTTTTTTTACTTGTATACAACATTATTATGAGTAATTCTATATATTGCTTTATACTCTTAATATATGGAATAAATTAAAAATTCCTGTAAGACTCTTTGGGAAAATTTAAATATAAAAATAAAAATGATGAATATAAAAAATTAAAATAAAAAATGAAATCACAAAAAAAATTTATTAATAAAAAACTATTGTTATAAAAAAAATAAATTATTTATATAATAGTAGAATAGAAATAGTAAAAATGATTTATTTTATATATTAATTTATAATATATTTTAATATATTTTAATATATTTTAATATATAATATTTAATGTATAATATATATTATAGAATATAATAGGTTTTTATTCTTTATTTTTTATTCTTCTTTTTATTCTTTTTTTTTTTTATTCTAATTTTTATTTTTTATTTTTAAATTTTTTATTTAATTATGAAACTAATTATGATTTAAAATAATTTTATAGGTGAAATGTTATAACAAATGAAAACAAATAATAAATCAATAATAATAATAATAAATCAATAATAATAATAATAATAAATAAAATAATAATAATAATAACAAATAAAATAATAAAATTTTTTATTTATCTTTTTAATTCGTTTTTTTTTTTTTTTTTACTTTTATAATATAAACATTATAAATATTATAATATTAATATTAATTATAAAAAAAAAAAACTAATTTAAAAAATTAATTTCCTATTTCATTATTATTTTCTTTTTTTTTTTTTTTTTTTTTTTTAAACGACTTTCATATTCGACATTTTTTATATATTTTTGGGATAGATTTCATTTAAAAGGTAAAAAATTAAATTAAAAATTAAAAATTAAAATTATTTGAAAACTAAAAATATACAAAAAAGGAAAGAATTAATTTTTATTTTATTTTTATATATATATTATAATATAATGTTAATATAAATAATTAAATAATGATTTATTTACCATACTCTTAAATAAATAATGAATTTATATAGAAAGCATACCATATCATATAATTATAATATAATATAATAAATAAATATAATATGTAAAATATATATAATAAATATAAAATACATATAAAGTGAATATATAATAATATATAATTTATTATTAAATAGGAATGTTTTTTTTTTATTAGGCTAAAATAAAAGAATAATACTATTAATATTATTATTTTTTAATATAATATTTTTCAAAACGGTTTTTTTTTTTTTTTTTTTAATATTTCATTTTTTAATATTTTAATATTTTAATTTTTTTTAATTTTTTAATTATTATTTGATTTAAGGCTCCTTTTAATAAAAAGTTTGAACGGCTTTTTTTTTCTTATTAATATTATTATTTTACTATTTTGTTTGATGGTTAAAATAAAAAACGAATAATTAATTAATTAATTAAAATAGATATATATTATATATTATATTTTTTTTTAAAACAAAATGTGAAAATGTTTAAAAAAAAAAAAATTTGTTTTAATTAATTAATTAATCTTTTTTGATTTTTTTATTTCTTTTTTTTACCTAAAAAAAACTTAAAATTGTTTTATATTTTTAAAAAAAGAAAAAAAAAATTATTAAAAAATAAAACAAATAAAAACAAATAAAAACGAATAAAAACAAATAAAAATGAACACACACACATATATACTAACACATACATACATATTCCCATATATTCCCATACATATTCCCATACATATTCATTTAACACATAACACACCACATACATCCATACACACACAACACCTATTAATTAATTAATTAATTAATTTATTGATTTATTAATTTATTAATTTATTGATTTTAATTAATTTATTCATTTGTTAACCATTAACGGTCTCTTTTTTTTTCTTCTTTTTTCTTTCTTTTTCTTTTTATTCACTTTTCATATTTATTTAATTATTTAATTATTTTATTAAAAAGAGACCGTTTTTATTATTATTATACTTTAATTTTCATTTCAATTTTTATTTTATTATTTTTAATTACTTTATAATCATTTTCTATTTTCTATTTTCATTTTCTATTTTCTATTTTCATTGTTCTTTTGTGTGCATTTTCTTTTTTTTCTTATATCCTTTTTATTATTATCCTTTCTTTTTCCTTTTTCTTTTTCTTTTTCTTTTTCTCTTTAAATGAACTTGGAAAATCATTTAATAATAATAATAAAATAGATTAAAATAATAATTGATATTAAATAAATTATTCCTAATATTTTATAAATATTCTTTAATTATTTAAATATTCTTTTTTAATGTAATGATTATCATCAAATTAATTTATTAATTAATTAATTATTCTTTTTTATTAATTATTCTTTTTATTATTATTAATTATTCCTTTTATTATTATTGATTATTTATTATTATTTATTTATTATTATTAATTTTTCCTTTTATTATTTTATTATTAGTTATTCATCAATAATTAAACCCAAAGTTTTATTAATGTCACATCTTGTCAACAATTAATTTATTTATGATATTATTATTATTTATTATTATTATTATTATCATTATATTAATATATGGTATTAAATTATTATTATTATTAATTATTATTTATTATTTATTATTATATTATATTAATATATTATATTAAAATTATATATTATCATTATTATTATTATTATTATTTTGTTATAATGTTTTATATTATATATTTTCTGTAAAAAAAAAAAAAAGAATATAAAATAGAATGGTAATACAAAAAAATAAAATAAAAAGATATTTAATATAAATATATTAAAAGAATTTATTTATAAAATAATTGTTTTATTCATTGAATTAAAATTAATTAAATCCAAAAATTTATTTATATAAATAATAATAATTATTTATTTATTTATTTATTTATTTATTTATTTATTTATTTATTTATTAAGAATAGTAAATAGAATTGATAGTTTTTCCTATTTTATTTTATTTTATTAAAATATTAAATAAATTAAAAATAATTGAATTAAATTAATTATTAATAAATAATAAATAATAAATAATAAATAATTATTTTTATTTTTACTTTTATTTTTGGTGTTTTTTGTTTGTAACTTTTTCTCTGACATCCTTAATAAAACTAATAATAAAAAAATAATTAATTATAATATAATTATAATATAATAAAAATATATGAGTTTTAATAAAATTTAATATAAATTTATATATTAAAATATATAGATTAATAAATGAATCAATGAATTGTTTTTAATATTTTATGTTTTATTATTTTTATTTTATTATTTGAAATTAAAAAAATTAAACCTAAAACTAAAACAATAAAACTAAACCAAAAAATAATAATAATAATAAATGAAATAATAAAAAGATTTATTTTATTTTTATTATATAAGATTAATTCATAAAAATAAAACAAAAACAAAACAAAAACAGAAACAAAACAAAATAAAAAATAGAAAAAAGAAAATAAAAATAATTAAAAAAAAAAAAAGAAAAAGGAAAAATAAAAATTGGGAAAAAATATTTATAATATAAAAAATATAAAATAAAATAAAAAAAATTTAGTAAATTCTATAATTATTAATTAATGATTAAATTATTAAATTATTTAATTATTTTATTGTTAAAAAAAAAATTAAATTTTTTAAATTTTATTATTTATTAATATTAATATTATTATTATTATTATTATTAATGCTTTAAAACCAAGAAATTTCTTACCATTTAAGAAATTTCTTGGTTTTAAAATAAAAAAATAAAATAATAAAAGATGAAACATTAATAATAATGTTTTTTTTTTAAAAAAAAAAAAAATAGAAAATAGAAAATAGAAAATAGAAAATAGAAAAAAAATTCGTCAAAATTAAAAGACAAATAAAATAAAATAAAAAAAATATTATTATTATTAAAAAATAAAACAATAAAATAAAATAAAATGATTTAATGATTTAATATTATAATTAATATTATAAATAATTATTATTATTTATAAAAAAAGAAGATCAAATCGATGAATATCAAATTAAATAATTAAATAATTAAATAATAATTAATTATAATAATAAAATAATAATATTTAATAATAATAATAATGAATTATTATAATTATTTATAATAAAATTGTTTGGTTTCTTTTGGATTTTTAAAAAAATGAATTATTTAATTATTTAATTATTTTTTTATATATATAATATAAATATAGTTAATATATATATATAAATAATTAAATCTAATACATTTATATTATATATTATAATTATTTAATAATATATTAAATTAAAATCTATTATAATATATTAAAATATATTCATTTATTTATTATTAAATAGAAAATATTTTTATTATTTTTTTTTGTAAAAGATAACTTATATATAAATATATTATATTTTTATATTTTTTAAACCTTTTTTATTATTATTATTGTTATTATTATTATTATTATTCTCCTATTTTTACTTTTACTATATATTTTTACTTTTTAATTCTTGTTTCACTTTTTTTTTACTTTTTTTTTTTTTTACTTTTTATTTTGTCTCTTTTTTTTTTTTTATTTTTATTTGTCTCACTTTTTTTTTTTTTTTTTTACTTTTTTTAAGCCGTTTTTTTCTTTTTTCTTTTTTTCTTGTAATTCTTTTTTTTTTCATTTATATTGATCTCTTTTTTTTTTTTAAAAAAAAATAATTAATTAAAAATAATAATTAAAAAAATAATAAATAATAATAAAATTTGTTTTTTTAAGGAAAACAAAAAAAAAAAAAAACATTACAAAACAAAACAAATACAAAATTTTATACTTTTTTTTTTTTGATATAAAATAAAATTTAAAAATAAAAAAAAAAAAAAAGAGGATAAAATCATAAATCAATAAATCATAAAAAAAAATGTAAAAATAAAGATAAAATAAAAATTATCTTTTTTTTTTTAATTAATTATTTATTTAATTAAATAAATTATAATTAATATAATATAATAGATAAATTTTATAATAGAGAATAAAAGAAAAAAAAAAGAATTAAAATTGACATTGAAAATAGCGGTCATTATTTTTGTATATTAATTATAATATAATCTTTAAACAACATCATTTATAGTTTTTCAATAAAAATATTAATAAAAATAATAAAATAAAAATATTAAAATAAAATAAAATAAAATAAAATAATTTAATATTATCTATGTTCTTCATCAATAAATAAAATATAAAAAATAAAAAAATATATATATATAAAAATATATAACAAAGAAAAAAAAAAGTTAATCAGTTTTAAAAGTTGTATTAATTTCATTATTTAATTTATTTTAATTTAAAATAATTTAATTGGAATATAATGTGAATATATTTTTATATATTATAATATATCTATTATTCTATTAGTTTTTATTAATTATTTAATTATTATTATTATTTAATTATTTATTATTAATCCTTGGATTATCTGTCCTGTCACAGTCACGTTTTTATTAAATCTGCTATTCTAATTTTTTATTTTTTTAATGAAAATCAAAAAAAAAAAAAAAAAGGAAAAAGGAAACAGGAAACAGGAAATCTTTTTTTTATATTTTATTTGAATTATTAAGCAAAAAAAATAATTTCAATAAATATTAATAATATCTTTTTATCATTTATTATTTATTATTATTATTATTATAAATTAAAATATATCCATTATTTCATTATTTTATTGTAATAATAATATTATTATTTATATCTTAATTATTATTATTTTTATTATTATTATTATTTTTATTATTTTTATTTATATAGTTTATATTTATGAAAATAGGTTAGTTTTTTTTTTATATAAATGCTGTTCCTTTTATTTTTATTTTATTTTATCTGTAACACATTCAATATTAAAAAAAAAGTGCATAATTTCTTTATTAAAATAAATATATATTTAAATAAATAAAAAATAAATAATAATAGATAGACTTTTAAATAAATAAAAATACAAATTTTATTTTTTATATAAAATATACTTAAATAAAAAAAAAAAATTTTTTTTATTTATTTTATTTATGGTAAAAAATGTTTACATTTTATTTAATTATTAATTATAAACTTGTTTACTTTTTTATACCAAAAACAAAAGTATAAAAATTATTAAAAATAAAATCAATGAAAAAAATTTTTTTTTTTATTTATTTATTTTCCTTTATTTTATTTTTTTTTTTTTTAATTTTCTATATTTAATAAACTTTTTTTTTTTTTTTTTTTTTGAATTTTTTTTTTGAATTTTTTACTTTTTATGTATAATTTTTTTATATTAATTTTTTTTTATTATTTTTTTTTTATTTTTTTTTTTAATCATTACTTACTTTCCTTAAAAGGCTAGGATGACTAATGACAAATTAAACACATTTTTATTTATTTATGATAATAATAATAATAAAAAAAAGGATAATTTTTAATAAATAAGTAAATGAATAAATGAATAAATAAATTAATAAAAAATTATTATATATATTAAATAATATAATATAATATATTAATATAAATAATTAATATATATTAAAATAATAATAATAATAAAATAGATTAAATAGAAAATAAAACAATGTAATACTAAATACTAATAATAATAAAATAATAAAATGGAAAATTTTTGTAATATATTAATTTTATATAAATATAATATATAAATAAATATATTATTTAATTTATTTATTAATTTATTTAATGATTTATATAAAAAAGAAAAAGAAAAAAAAGAGAATCATCCTTTCTATTATTTAATTATTATTAATAAAAAAAACAATTTTAGATTTTAAATATTTAAATAAATAATTTTAAATAAATAATAAATAATAATTAATTAATTAATTAATAAGAATTTATTTAATAATTTTTGTTTAACGAGAAAAAAAGAAAAATGAAAAAAGAAAAAGAAAAATGAAAAAAGAAAAAGAAAAATGAAAATTAATAATTTAATAATGAATAATGAATAATTAATGAATAATTAATAAAAAATTATTATTATTTATTATTATTATTAACTATTATTATTATTACTATTATTTAATTCATTATTATTTAATTATCATTTAATCATATTATTATTATCATTAATTATTATTAATTTTTCTTCTTATTATTATTATATTTATTATTATTTATTATTAATTATTATTAATTTTTCTTCTTATTATTAATATTATTATTTTAATTTATAATATTAGGTTAAATTTTTTTTTACATTATATTTTAATAAATAAATTAAAATGACTCGGCATTCTATTTTATCATCATCACTATTATTAAAAAAATTATTAATTAATTAATTAATTGATGATAATACTTATTATAATATTATAAATTATTATTATTATTAATTATTATTATTAATTATTAATTATTATTATTAATTATTAGTATTATTAACTATTATTATTAATTATTATTTATTTATTATTATTTATTAGTATTATTAATTATTACTATTAACTATTATTCTATATTATTATAAAATATTTTTTTTTTCCTGATCAGTTTTTTTGTTTTTCCCAATATTTTTTCAAATATTAAAATGCAATATCCATTAATATTTATTAATATTCTATTAATATTAAATATTAAATTCATTTCATTCATTTCATTCCTTCATTTTCAAAAATTAAATTCATAAAAAAATATACAACAATATTAAAATATTAAAAAAAAAAAAATAAAAAAATAACGAAAATCATAATTCATATTCATATTTTTATTTTATTTTATTTTATGACCGACCAACCGACCGTTTTTAATTTTTATTCTTATTTACATTTTAACCTTAATTTTTTAGTTTGTTTGTAATTTTTTTTTTTATGTTTTTTTTTAATGCAAATCTTAAATCTTAAAAAAAAAAAAGGATTATCACGATTACCGTTATCATCCATCATTTTATTATTTTATTGATATTATATTATATTATATCTTTATTATATTATATCTTTATTATATTTATATTTATATTTAAATGATATTATTTAATAAATATTGAAATAATATCTTTTTTTTTCCGTTTTTTTTTTTTTTTTTCATAAGACAATAAAATATAAAAAAAAATCATGATTAATTTAAAATTTATTTTTTTCTTTATTATAATAAATAATTAATAATAAAATAAATTATAGAAATTATAAATTATAAATTATAAATTATAATAAATAGATAATAAAAAGAAAAAATAAAAGATACAAAAGATAATAATATTTATTTTAAAAAAAAATAATAATAATAATAATAATCTTTTTCATTACTATGTTAATATTTAATAATTATTTAATAATCATTTATTTAAAAAAATTTTTTTTCTATTCTTTATAGTTATTTAAATTATGTTTTTTTGTTTTCTTTGTTTTTTTGTTTCTTTTTATGGTTTTTTAAATTTAAATTTATTTTATTATTTTTTTTCTTCTCATTTAGGATTAAATAAAATTAAATAAAATATATATATTTAAAATATATTTAAAATATATTTAAATTATATTTAAATTATATTTAAATTATATTTATTGTATATATTAAAATATAATATATAGTATAAATATATATATTATAATATTATATATAATTTAATAAATTTTTTAAAAAAAAATTATTTTATAATTATAATTTATAATTATTCATAATATTATATAAAATATATATTATAAATATATATTATCAATTGATTTATTATCAATAGATGTTATATATATTTTATATATTTTATATATATATAAAATTTAAATTGGATTCTTGGTTTTTGAATTTTTTTTTTTTAATTAATTAAAACTTTTTTAAAAAATAAAATAAAGTAAAATAAAAAAAAAATTCTTGGTTTTAAATAACATATAGAAAAAATTAAAATAAAATAAAATAAAATAATAATTTATTTATGATAATCCATTAAATAATTATGATCAAATTATAGAATAATGATTCATATTTTTAAGTTTGTTTTTTTTTCTATTTTTTTCCACCTAATTAAAAAAAAATAAAAATAAAGTTTTTTTTTTTAATAATAATTATAATAGATTAGGATGAAAAAAAAAATAATCTTTATATATATAATTAAAAAAATATATTATTATTTATTTATTTATTTAATATATAAAATAAAACAAGAAAAAAAAATAACAATTTATACCTATATAGAAAAATTATAATAATAATAATAATAATAATAATTAGAAATAATAATCCATAATAATAATAATAAAAAAAACACCATTATTAATATTTAAAAGAGACAATATATAGATTTAAAAAAATATTCCTTTTTAACTATTCCTTTTTAAATATTCCTTTTAAACATTATTATTATTTTAAATATATTCGATCATTTTTAAATTTTTCCTCTTTTTTTTTTCCTCTTTTTGTTTTTATTGATTTATTGATTTATTTATTTATGATATTATTCCCTTTTTTTTTTATTTGTTTTACATTATTGTTTTTCCTCTTTTTTTTTTTTTTTTTTTACTTTTTCAAGATCATTTTTTCTTTGTAGAATTTTTTTTAAAAAAAAAAAGTTTATTATAATAAATATTTTTTTCATTTATTTATTATAAACATCCTTTTTTATTATTATTATTATTATTATTATTTTATTCTCTTCATTTTATGATTCATCTAAAATTTTACTTATATGAAATTATTTTTTTTTACTTTATATATATTTTATGATAAATTATGGTAAATTTTATTATTATTATTTTATTTTATTTTTTTAAAAAAAAAAAGTGAAAAAAATAATAAAAAAAAAAAAACCAATTCAAATATAAAATTTTAAATAATGACCTTTTTTATTTTATTTTATTATTACTTTATTATTAATTATTCTTAAATAAAATTTAAAAAAAAATTTTTTTTTATTGAATTTTTTTTTTATTTTTTTTTTAAAGTTTTAATATCAATATTATTTAATATATTATTGATTTATTGTAATATATAGTTTATTATATATTAGAATTTACTGTAACAAACTTAAACTATAAAAAAAAATAATATAATTGACTATTTATAGTAAAAAAAAATAAAATTTTTAATTATTTATTTTTTATTTTATAATTAATTATTATTTATTTATTATTAATTCTTAAAAGATAGTATTATATATTATTTTGTTTTTTTTTTTACCAAAAAATTAAATAAAAAAAATTCCCATAAATTTTAATTGATAATAAAAATAAATATAATCTATAATATACTAATATACTATATAATATATATTTTAATATAATATAACTATATAATATAGTAAATTATATATTATAATATATATATTTTTTATAGTGTTAGGATTTATGGGAAATTTTAAAAAAAAACATAAATTATATTTTATATTTTATTTTATTATTATTTTATTTTATTATAATAATTTATTTTATATTTTATTTTATTTTATTTTATATAGAATTACTTTAAAAAATGTTAAATAAAATATAAAATAAAATAAAATAAAAAAATAAATAGAATAAATATATATAAATTAAAATTTTAATCAGATAACTTTATTATTTTTCTTTGTTTTTTATTTTACTTTTTAATTTTTTATTTTATTTTTTTATTTAAATATTAATAACATTAAAAAAAACTTTTTTCTTTATTAAATTTTATTTTAAATAAAATTAAAAATTCTAAAAACGTTAAAATGTTGTATTGATATTCTATATTCTATAATGCAATATATAAAATGTTTATATTTTATTTTACATTGAAAAATTATTTTTTTATTTTTTTTTTTAAAACTCAATCTTTAATTAATTAATTAATTAATTTATATTTTTTTTTTAATATATATATTTATTTTAAACTTTTAATATTTTAAAGTTTATTTTTTTTTTTTTTTTTTTTTTTTGTTTTATTATTGTTTTATTGATTTATTGATTTATTTTTTTTTTAAAAAAATATTTTCTTTTACTTTCTTTTAAAGAACAAATTAAACCTTTTATAACTAATAAAATTAATTATAAAAACTTTTTTTATTTTATTTTATTTTTAAAATAAATAAACTTTTAAACTAAAAAAATATATATAATATATATATTAAATTCCATATTATTATTACTTATTACTTATTTATTTATTTTTTTATTAATTATTTTAATTAATCATCTTCATTATTATTATATTATATTATATTATATTATACTTAGTTAAAATTAGATTTTTTATTATTATAATTTTTATTATTATTAATTTTCTAGTTTTTTTTTTTTAATTATGTATTTCATTAAATGTAAAAATTAATTTTTTTTATAAATAATAAATATTATTATAAATTATAGTTATATTTTTTTAAAAAAAAAAAAAAATCCTTTTTGTTTTGTTTATACTTTATTATTATTATTTTATAATAATATTAAAATATTAATAAATATGTGTGATAATACTTATTATTTAATATTTAATTTTTTATTTATACCTTTTTTTTTAATATTCTACCTTTTTAATATTTAAAATTTGAAAAAAAAAAAGATAAAATATTAATAAAGGTTAATAAAAGAAATAGAAGGAAGGAAAAAAAAAAAAAAAAGAAAGAAAGAAATTAATTTATTAATTTATTAATTTATTAATTAATTCATTAATGAAATTTGTTTCTTTCTTCCTTACCAAATTTATTTTATTATTATTTAAAATAAAAAAAAATAAAAATAAAAGACATTCTATAGTAAAAATTATATGTAACTCTAAACTAATAAACTAATAAAATTAAAAAATTAAAAAATTAAATATAGATTTAAATTAAAAAAAAAAAAAAAAAAAAAGAAAAAAGAAAAGAAATTCAATAAATAAAAAAAGACAAATGAAAAATTTGATGTAACAAAGTTATTTTATTCAATACTATTATTATTAATATTAATAATCCTTATAGTATAGCATAGTATAGAGTATAGAGTAATAGTCTTTTTTTATTATTTTTCATTTAATGAAAAATTTTTTTTTATTCAAATGATTATATCTATTTTCATACTCAGAATTAAAATAAAAGATTGATTTCATTTTAATGTTAATATATAATTTATATATTGAAAAGTAATATTATGCATATATTATTATATATATCTAATATATATAAATTAATTTTTTTATATCTAATAATATATTAATAATTTATGGATGGATTAATTTAAAATATACTTTTATTATATATAAAATATATAATAGATTTAATAATATAATTAATTCTATATAAATAAATAATATATTATAATAATTCTCCAAAAAAAAAAAATTTTTTTATTCTTATTAAATTTAAATTTTATATTTAATAAATGTAACAATAATTTTGTTTTTATTTTTTTTTATTGTTTTTTTTTTTTTTTTTTTAAAAAAAATTATATTTATTATTATAGTTTTATAATTAATTTTATTATTAATTCATATTATTAATTCTTATTATTATTTTAATAATTAAAAAAAAAAAAACATTTAATAAAAATTTTATAAAAAAAGTTTGTTTTTTTACTCTGAGTTAAAATAAAATAAAGTAAAAATAAAATAAAATTAATTTCTAAAAAATTTTAATATTATTTAAAAATATTATATTTAATAAATAATTTTTTTTATAAACTTTAAGGTTAATTATCAAATAAGAAATAAAAAAAATAAAATAAGAAAAGAATTAAATAAAAAGGAAGAATGATTATTTTTAATAATTTTATATAATATAATATGAAATAATATAATATAAAAAAAATTTATTATTAAAACATTACATTGGCATAGAATAATATATCAATAAATAAATAAAAGTAATATTATTAATGATTTACGGTTTTATATTGGTGATGATGAATATTGATCCTATAATATAAAAAAATTGAGTATTTAGATATATTTATTATATAATAAAATACTAATTAAAATTCTTAAAAATAAAATATATAAGATATCTATACAAAATATTATAATATGATTTATTTAATTCCATAGCCTTTTAAAATAAATAAATGATAAAAAAAAAACTTTTTTTTTTTGTTACAAATTAACCATTAACCATTAAATAAATAAATAAATAAAAACCATATGATAATATAAATGGTATATAAAAAAAAATAAAAAATATATATATTAATTATTTTAATTTCTTTTTTTTTTTTTTTTTTTTTTTTATTGAATCTGTGACACTTGAAGAAAAAAATAAATAAAAAAATAAATAAAAAAAAATAAAACATTAAAAATTAAAAAACTAAAAACTTTGTATAATTTTAATTTTTTAATCTTTATTATTTTATTATTTTATTATTTTATTATTTTCTCTCTTTTTTAAAAAAATTAATTATATTCTATAATATATTATATTATACATTATATAATATTACAATATATTATATATTATATATTATTAAATATTATTATATTACATTTAATCTTTAATTAAAATTTTTTATTTTTTTAAATTTTTTAGTATAATTTAGTTGAATAATAATAAAGAGAAAAAAATAAAAAATAACATATATAAAAAATAATAAAAAAAAAACTTTAATATCAAAC